>OZ004600.1:8556149-8966284 GCA_963924605.1 Malthinus seriepunctatus
GAAAAACATAGTAAAATAGAGGGAGTAGAGATAGATACAGAGATAAGGAGATAGAGATGGATGAAATGAGAGAAAAACATACTAAAATAGAGGGAGTTAGAGATAGATAAACAGACATAACAGTGACTTATGAAATGAGCTAAAAACATAGTTAAATAGAGAGAGTTAGAGATGGATTCAGAAATTAAGGGAGATAGATAAGGAGACTGATGAAATGAGAGAAAACATAGTGAAATAGAGGGACTTATAGATAGATACAGAGATAAGAAGATAGATAAAAAGACTGATGAAATGAGAGAAAAACATAGTAAAATAGAGGAGTTATTGATAGCTACAGAGATAAGGAGATAGATAAAGAGACTGATGAAAACATAGTAAAATAGCGAGAGTTATAGATAGATACAGAGACAGAGATAAGGAGACTTATAAAATGAGATATAAACATAGTAAAATAGAGGGAGTTAGAGACAGATAAAGAGACATATACAGGAACTGATGAAATGAGCTAAAAACATAGTAAAATAGAGGGAATTAGTGATAAAAACAGAAGTAAGGAAATAAATAAAGAGACAACGATACAGAGATAAAAAAAATAGATAAAGAGACAGAGAACACCCCGGGTGTTTTTCTGTAGGGTACACTCTCTCCCTCTCTCTCGCTCTTTCTTTCTCTGTCGCTTTATTTCTGTATCTGTCTCTTTGTCTCTGTTTCGTGGCCGCTTTATCAATCATTAACTCCCTCTATTTTACTATGTTTTTGTCCCATTTCGTCAATCTCTTTATCTATCTCCGAATCTATCTCTAACTCCCTCTATTTTACTATGTTTTTATCTCATTTCACCAGTCTCTTTATCTATCTCTTTATCTCTGTATCTATCAATAACTCCCTCTATTTTACTATGTTTCTCTCTCATTTCATCAGTCTCTTTATCTATCTTCTTATCTCTGTATCTATCAATAACTCCCTCTATTTTACTATGTTTTCTCTCATTTCATCAGTCTCCTTATCTATCTCCTTATTTCTGAATCCATCTCTAACTCTCTCTATTTAACTATGTTTTTAGCTCATTTCATAAGTCACTGTTATGTCTGTTTATCTATCTCTAACTCCCTCTATTTTACAATGTTTTTGTCCCTTTTCGTCAATCTCTTTATCTATCTCCTTATCTCTGTATCTATCAATAACTCCCTCTATTTTACTATGTTTTTCTCTCATTTCATCAGTCTCTTTATCTATCTTCTTATCTCTGTATCTATCAATAACTCCCTCTATTTTACTATGTTTTCTCTCATTTCATCAGTCTCCTTCTCTATCTCCTTATTTCTGAATCCATCTCTAACTCTCTCTATTTAACTATGTTTTTAGCTCATTTCATAAGTCACTGTTATGTCTGTTTATCTATCTCTAACTCCCTCTATTTTAGTATGTTTTTCTCTCATTTCATCCATCTCTATCTCCTTATCTCTGTATCTATCTCTAACTCCCTCTATTTTACTATTTTTTTCTCTCATTTCATCAGTCTCCTTATCTCTGTATCTCTTTATGTATCTCCTTATCTCTGTATCTATCAATAACTCCCTCTATTTCACTATGTTTTTCCCTCATTTCATCAATCTCTTTATCTATCTCTAACTTCCTCTATTTTTCTATCTGTCTCTCCTTCCCTAGTTCTCTCTTTTAATATCAGCTGTCATAAACATCTGTTATTTAATCTCATACAGCAATTACCTCTGCCTTTGTCATCTCATTTCACACAAGTAAAGAAGAACTCCTTGTATTACAGATTTAACCAGCTGGAATTTATTGTCTAAGTTAATTGAAAATTAAGAAGAGTATTGAGAGAAAATACTCTTAAAGACTCCAACAGTGCTCTTGGGAAAAAATGTCAAGATTTACATCAGTTTACTATTTATTAAAATGAAAAATACACAAAAATATATTATAAAACATATATTTAATATAAATATTTATACAAGAAAATAAAAATAATATACTATTAATTAATTAATTAATTTTACAAATTCAAAACTAATTATTTGTAAACAATTTATTATTGATTGACGGGCCAACGCTTAGTAAATCACCCAAGCGAGATTCAAGAGACATAAAAGTCCCTTTAATGATTCAGTCTGTGTCCTAATCGATGTATGGAGCAGAAATTAAAAATTGTAAAAATAGCTATACCATTAAAAAAAAGATTAAAGGTTGCAGCCCATGGCATGGGCTGCAACAAGTCCACCCCTCGTTAGATTTGGAAAGAAGTAACTGTAACAAATAAAGCTTGAGGAGTCATCGCTTGAGGAGTTCGGCTCATCAAGCGGTGGCCCACAAGACATAATACATAATTAAAACAATAAATAATTACAAAATATTAATTAATATTGAAACTGGTAATCGCTGCTTATAGGGTAGCTGGTAGGTAGGTGGCGTCGATACAGCGCTGCACCTTGTCCGAGAGAGTACGAGGGGTGGCACCCCCTCCACCACTGGGGGTTGTCCTCGAAATTGTCGGTTGTTGCTCCTCCTCCTTGGTCTCTAATGCGCATGCGCGTGGACTCCGTGTAGGAGTGCGCATGTGCGTTGGCGCCGGGCGGGGAGGGGTAGGGGGGAGGGGACCGCCGACCCCCCTCCCACCTACCCCTCCCCGCCCGGCGCCAACGCACACCCACATTCCAACATGGAGTCCACGCCCATCGCCACATTAAAGACTACGAAAGAGGAACAACCTCCGACCAATTCGAGGACAACTCGCAGTGGTCTTAGAGGTTGCTTCCCCTCGCGCTCTCTTTAACGTGGAGAAGAGCTGTTGGAAGCAACTTACCTAGCTGCTACTCATCGCTAGCGATGACCAGTAAATAGGGGTAGCTACCCTTCTAAGCAAGCAATGAATTTAAATTGAAAAAAATTAATTTAAAAAAAACTAATCGAGAGGTGTAGCTACCCTTCTACTTAAATACAATCCAAAATAAATTAAAAATAAATTAATCCTCGTCCATCCTCATGTTGGGGATCGTCCAGCCGTCCATCCTAATCCTCATCCTCATGTTGGGGCCAAAACCAAAAGGCACTGTCGGTGTGATGAAGGAAAGCATCTTTCCGCGTCAAAGGTAACCTGAAACTAATTTAGAATGTCGTAGCTTTATGTACCTAAGGGCACAAACTGAATCGTTAAAAGGACTTTTGCTTCTTAAATTTTAGTATTAATCGCCCAATGATTATTTACAATTAATTAATTTTTTGTAACCAATAATAAAAAATACGTATTTCGATTCAAAATATCTCGAAAGCTCAGTGAGAAAATAAACTTAGGTAAAATAACTTCAACTTGGTTTCATTCAGTTTTCTTGTAATCCTCTTCATGTGGACCAAAAGGAACTGCAGTTACCGGATCATCTTTCCAAATCAAAAGATCGAACGTCTACTGAAATAAAATGAGAGATGTTTTAATTACTATGCTTTAGACAACCGATCATTATTTTCAATTAATTAATTTTTAATTTGCAAAATAAATTAGTAATTTAAAATAGGGTGTAAGCAAAATGCAAAATGTAAGAAACTGCTATGATATGCCGCTTCAACATTAATAAAAATTGTTCAATTAAAAATTGTAAGTACCTAATTTAGAAAATATCGTTATTTTAAGAAATAAGGTGTTTAAGATTTAAGAAGAAAAAACCGAACTAAAAATTGTTAAGTAAGTAAATGAAAAATACGTGATTAGCTCAACAAATAATTTTTGAAGAAACTAAATTCATCTAAATTGGGATCACCCAGTTGCAAGTAATTCTAATCAACAAAATTAAGTTGGAAGAATCTGCAGATTCTATATTATGGTAGTAAAGAAGGTGCCGGAAGAAAGAAGTTATTAGGAAAAAGGGGATTTACATTTGATTCGAGACAGTTTCTAAAAAAAAGGTAATTGAAATTTTTATAATAAATAAAAATTTGCTTAATTTATAACATGGTTTAAAAAAAAAGCATTCACTACTTTAAGAGCGTGTAATATACATAAAATTGAGTAACGGAAGTTATATTAAGGGGTTTGCAATACTTCATACTTTTTTGTGACCACAACTCAAAAGTATGAACTATTTGACTCCTCTCTGTACGCATTAAAATGAGCAGAAAAAGTTATATTGAGGGGTGTTCAGTAGTTCATACTTTTTGAGTTGTGGCCGTAACTCGAAAAGTATGAACTATTGGACACCCCTCAATTATAACTTTTTACTCATTTGAATGCGTACTACACGGTCTTAAAGTTGTGAATGCTTTTTTTAATTCCCTGTACGTTTAATAAAATTTGATTTTCTGTAAATCATAGCAATACTAAAGAGTTTAGAAGAGAATTAAATTATACATTTAAATGTGCAATAAAAATTAGGAATTAAAGAAAACAAAAAATACGGATATCCTAATTTTGGTTACACCCTGTAATTCTTTACAAATATTTCGAAAACTCTTTGAGAAAATCATACTTATAATAAATTCATCTTGGTCCATTAAAATTTCTAGTAATCGTCTTGTTGTGGGGTCCAAGGTAAGCGTCAGTTACGGGATCATCTTTCCAAGTGAAACGTTGAATTGAAACTGAAACGAATTGAGAAATGTTTTAGTATTATGTTACGACACAAGGTGAATCGTCAAAAAGCTAGTGCCATTTTTATTTTTTTCATTTGCAAAATTAATTAAAAATATATAAAAGCATGAATGAAATAAATTATAGGTACGTACTTACAATAACTTCATCTTGGTCCATTAAAATTTTTAGTCATCGTCTTGTTGTGGGGCCCAAGGGAAGCGTCAGTTAAGGGAGCATCTTACCAAGTGAAACGTTGAATTAAAACTGAAACGAATTGAGACATGTTTTAGTATTATGTTACGACACAAGGTGAATCGTCAAAAAGCTCTTGCCTTTTATATTCGTGCTTGTTTTAATTACAAAGCAAAGCCATAATCAACCAATGATTATTAATTTTCATTTGCAAAACTTAATTATTAATTAAAAATAATTATCTCAAAATATCTCTTAAACTTACAATAACTTCATCTTGGTCTCTGTTCACTTTCTTGTAATCCTCATGTTCTGGTATTAAGAGCACCGGCACTTGGAACGATCCTTCTAGCACGAAAGTTGAATTGAAACTGTAAATAAATTACGGAATACTTTACTATAAATGACACAGAGTGAATCATAAAAATTGTTGTGCTTTTTGAATTTAAACTTTTCAGATTTACATCACAACGTATATGTAACGTTTATTGTTACTAAGAGCTCGGCAGGATAAAAAAAATAATGTTTCAATTTAAAATTACTGCTGTTTTATTAATTGCTTAAATATTTAATTTTCTTTATAAATAACCCTTAGGGTGTGCGCAAATTAAAAGTTTCGAGCATAGAGTCTAGAGCATAGCATCCATAGACCACAGCGTTTTGGGGTGCTCAAATCGAAAGCTAAGAGCATAGAGCATATTGCATCCTTCTTGTAGGGACATATGATTCTAGCTGAAATTTCAAACGACTCTATGTAAACGCTATGCTCGAAACTTTTAATTTGCGCACACCCTTAGAAATAAATTAAATAGCGCTAATGTAATTTATTGAAATTTCTGCCTAACACATAGACAACCTTCTTCCGAATTAATATTCGGTGGAAATACTTATAATAATATTACGAACAACTTCCAATCAAAAAAAATTCGAGAATAGCAAGTTGATTTTCACAAGAGTAACCCTAATTTTTCTAAAATTTGCTGATCTGTGTTACTGATAAGAATCTGAACTTATGGCGAAAACCGGATTTATATTAACTTTCTCCTACTCATTTGCCCTACCACTAAAGAAATATCGTCCAATAATATGCGAGTATTAAACTAAGAGGTTGCCTATATGATGGGCGCAAATCGCTTTCAACGACACAAATTTATTTCTTAAAAAATTAGTACAATTTATAATTAATTCTAGCTACTAATTAGTTACACCAGGATTTTTTAAGTTTATTTTTTTTAACTTATTCTAATGTTTATGTTAAAATGTTTTAATAAACAAAGAAACATAAAATCGGTTTAAAACTTTGGGAGGCCCACAATTTATCGTTTAAAAAATTAAAATTACAAGAGCTATAAATTTACAAAAAGATGTAATTTATAATGCCCATCAAACTGAATAAAAATAATTATTCTTCGGGTATTTTTCAAGTTAATATACCAAAATGAATTTAGACGAGTGGTTTTCTCACCCTTAAGTTTAATAACCGCTTATGACAAACAATTACAAACGTTACAGAAGAAAATTATTTAATAATTAAAGCACTGTACCTTATTAATATTTCTATTCCTTGCTGTGTGTAGATATCCTTGTTAAGAAGAGAAATACTTATTACTACATGTTAACACTTGAATTAACAAATATAGACTGAAGCTCTATCGACAAATAAAATTAATAAATTTGTTATCTGTGGCAAAATAATGACAAAAAATCAGGTATGACTATATTGATGTTTTTGAACTTTTATATTTATCATTTTAAAAGTGAACAGTTATGTAATAGTCAATCACAGACCTTATGCTTTGCGTATTTTTCCACTTACATTAAAAAGAGCTTATTGTATAATCGACTGATTCCTCACAATTAATTGTTAAAACATTAAAAGAAAAGTAAATTAAAAAATTACAAACTTTATTTCTTTTAATTTAGTTTCTTTGAACTAATTGTAATGTTTTTATTAATTTCGTTTTGATAGATAACCCACAGCTTTTACATTTCAAAATTAAAAATGAAAGTTATAAAAAAAATTAACAGAGCGATAAATTATGGAACACACCACTAAATTAGTATTAGCAATAGATTTATATTAATTAATGCTACTCGTTATTATTTAATATCCAACTCCACTTCATCAAAAAATATTATTTATGCATTTAGGAGTGACCCGATCCGACGCTGTTAAGTTAATGGTGTAGTAATAAATAGGCTTCCTCTCGAACAGTTACTTTTAATTACAAACTTGATAATCAGGCTGCTTCGTCAATCGTTGAATTGTTTTTATCTAAAACAACAAAATCAATTAATTTTCGAATCATTAACAGATCTAAAATAAACTGGAAGTTACAAGATTTATATTTCAATGGCAATTAAAGATTACAAAATGAAATTTACCACAATGAAACTCTTATAAAAATATTTAAGTTTGAAAAATTACCTTTATTTACGTCCTCTTTCTTCTTCTTCCTACCAGGTTCAGTCATTTGGCCTCTGTCAATTGAATTCGTTTTCTAGGTGTTCCAATTGACGTTTTTTCTTTGGACCTATAATATATTTAGCTAGGTACTTCTTATGAGTTACGACCTTCTTCTGCCTTCAATTTTATCTAGGTGTTCCTCCCCAGTTAACTTTTCTTGGAAGATAATTTGATAGTATTGCAGTTTCTTGTAGCCACTCATCTTCTATTGTACTTGTCTACATTGTAGCCTTCAATATTTGATACTTCCTCAAATTTGCATATTAGCAAAGGACGATACTGCAAAAACCATTAATTAACAACCAGCACATAAGAATTACCCTATAAAGTAGAGTAGACTATATGTCTCTGTTGCAGACTTGTAAACATTAAAGAATAATTGTATCGACTTATTCTATCATCCCTGAAATTCTTTGACGTTGATTCAGAATCACCCTGTGTAGTAAAAAAAAGAAAGCTTTTGATTCCGTAATCGAACAATACATGTTATTTGTAACAAGTTCATGTTCATTTAAACGTTCTGTCACATAAATTGGCGAGACATTTGCGTCTCGAGGCGACTTTGTCGATAAGATTAAATTATTAAATATTATTTAAACTTTTTAAATTTGCAATACTCACTGAAAACTACTGTTGCAGTAGGTTGACGTTGGAGCTTTGGAAAGGAGCTCGGAATACCATAACCAGTTCCAAGTTAGATGACAGGTACCGTATCGGGTACCTTCTTCAATATATGCTAACTCGAAATATTCAATCTGTATAATGTTATTGCAAGATGTTCAAATGCTACAGATCATCATCATCTTATCTACTTCTTTTTCTACATGCTTAAAACTAATTTTGTTCAAGTCGGTTCATTAAAATAAAAGAACGCTTACCAGCAAATAACATAAACTTAACTTTAAGTGCAACTTTTTCTATACATTTTCAAACAAACTAAACAAATCATAACTAACTCCATTACAATTATTCTTTCCACAATATTAATACGAGGTGACTTACTGCTGTCGATAGGTTACATTAAAGCAACCATAATAATTAAACGCCAACAATAATTAATTGAGGTTATCACCTTCAGACTTCAGACAGAGATTCAGGACGATTATTTGTGCAAGGAGAAATAAACACTTACAGAGAGTTTCACATGTTTGCTTCTACTTCTAAATTAACTGACCAATTGGAATAGAATTTGAATTAATTCGATACTTTACTTCTGGACAGGAATATCAATTGGTGGGTTTGTAGTTTAGATCTTCCAAAAATTTGTTGAAACTAATTGTTCAACAATCGTAACTTTTCAATTTTATAATGTCCTGCTGGGTACTGCTTTCTTCTTTTTTGTTGTTTAATTTCAGACTCGTACATTTTAGTGTAAAATTATTCCTTGTAAAAAACAGAAGTAAATTACTACAAGATTTTACTAGATATAATATAGTGCTTAATACCCCAATACTTTACAACTAGTAGGTCACATTATCCGAAAGTTTGTGCAGACGTCAAACGAGTTTCTCATCGATTGTGTGACAATTTTGTATACGGCCAATTGCTCCTTACACAGATAATTGTCTCTTCTAAAAATGACCAAGATAATATGCAATACACACACGTAAGCTTTTTCAGTAATAACTAGTAAATGTCCTTTATTTGATCTCCATTCAAATTTATCTATTTACTTGCTATTAATACAGCAACACCTAAAAATAGAGAAAATTAATGACGTTTTGTATGAAGCTTTATTATTATTACAATATTGCAAGTGAGCAAGTGGAACAAATAACCCCAAAACACATGTTTTTTGTTAGATGATTAAAATACATAATTAACACGCAGCTAAATTTACACAAATTAAGGTAATTCGTAACACAAATTAGTTATAAGATAAAGAATAGCTATTTCCTAATTTTTTTAAAATTTTGTTGACACTTGACGCTTAAATGTCAAACTTTATTAAAGGCAAAAAGTTTTCTGCGTTATCGGCATCCATATTATTTCCTTTTTTCACGCATAGATGTCACTAAAAAAATGTCAGTAGTTCATTTGTAAAGGGCCCAAAAGCCTACTAAAATTGCTTGTTTGTCTAGTAAAAATAAACAAATAAGCTACTGCAACGAAAGAACTACAAACGTCAAAATTCAGTTTGGTCTCAAAATTCATACAACGAAATTTAATCACACAATTTAATTTAGAGAATGGACTTAAAATAACACTTGTTAAATAATTTTAATTGTTATTACTATTTGAAAAAATATTATCAGAGCATAATGTTATTGTTATTAAATATTAGGAGAAATAAACATTTACAGAGAGCTCCACACGTTTGCAGTTGTCTTCGTTACTTCTAAATCAACTCATCAAATAGAATATAAATTTGTGGGCTGGTAGCAGGTACTTTAGAACTTTCAAAAGTTTGTTCACACTAATTGTTAATTGATTTTCCAACAATTTCGTACATTTTACTTTTTATAATATCCATGTCCATAGAAGCTGGGAACTGCTTGTCTTCTTTATTTATTCTGATTCGTTTATATTTGTGGAGAGGTATATTCTGAAAAGACAGGTAGTAAATGACTGTAAGATTTTAATTAATAAATGACACGGTTTAAGAGTTTAGAATTGTAAATATAAACTAAAATTGGGTTGAGAGTTGAGATGAGACATTTTATACACAAACTCACAGGAATGGTTTCGGCCGATTAAAACAAAAATTGCTGTAACAAAAGAAGTCCAAAAATCAGAATAAATTTTGGTTCGTTGACTACACTAAAACGAACTTGCATCGTTTTTAAAGTATTTTCTTAAACAATGCCACGTCTTTTTCTTAGCCATCAGAGCAAACGGGTTACTTCGGGTTAATGTAAAGCTGTCTCCAAGTATTTTCCAATTTGGTAAAAAAAATTAAAATAGGCAAAATTAGTAATCGACAGTCATTGAATAAATAGATCCGAACGAAGGGTTAGCAACCGTTGCCTATACGAGAATATGAGACAGAAATGACATTTTCGAAATCCATGGATGACTCATTCATTCCGTCGAGTTTACATTAACATTACCTGTCATGATCGTTCCTTATTAGTGGGAGTATAAGGAACCATTTTCATTGGAGAAATTGCCAAGAAATCGCCATAAAGTGGTGAAATGAAATTAAATAACAGTCAGAGGCCAGGGCTTTCAAAACAAATGCTTTAGCAGTTTCAGTATGTGCTCCGATTATTCCGTTTTATTCTTCTATTCCCCCATGTTTTTATATCATGGTTTCTGAAATCTAAGAAAAAATATTGTATTAGATCCTTGATAAAACAAATTTATAAGCAATCGATTTATGTCAGGCATAACATTTTTATAGCAGGTGTCCAGTTTTAAAGCGGAACATAGGGAAATAACATTTGCAAATCACTTAGCCGATCGGCAAATAAATCTATAAGGACGGTGGTGATATGTGATATCTATCGAAAGAGAATTATTTTCTGCGTCTTCTAACATTAAACAGTTATTACTTGATAACGTTTTTAATTATGAAAAATCAATTTTAATATTTCCAAAATTTGTCGAGATTTTGATACGAGTCATAAATGTTAACCCAATCTAGCTAACATGAATAAGTGCCAATTATACATACCATGGTTGTTCATATTTTTCATAAATGGTGGAAAAATACAAATTACCTTTTCAAGTTAAAAAAGTCAGTAATTAAGAACTATTTGCTATCAACAGACGCAGAAAATAATTCTCTTTCGATAGATATCACAACCGCCCTTATCGATTTTCCTGACGAGCAACAAACTGTGAATATGCGTAATGTCCCTATGTTCCGCCTTAAAACTTGGCACCCGGTATCATTTTATGAGGAGACTTTTGATATTGACATTTAAATTATATCATTATTATATAAATGTTTTAAGAAATAAGTGAAGGTGAGGTGTTAAAATAAACTGTTTTGTTTTTATTAAACTACTTTTGATTGATTTATTTGTTTCGCCGTATCATCAAATTACTTCATAATTGATCTAACATTTTCAATCCACTCAAACTTTAAAAACAGTTTTTGTTTCTATAGAAAAATCACCTCGATATTTGTATTTTAAGTTAGGTCAATCGTTACAATTTGAATATTAAGTAGATCAGAGACAGAAATTTTTCAGTGAAAATTGAAAATAAATCATTTTAATACTACTATGTATAAATTAAATTACAATAAATGTTCAAAAAGTCTTCCACACATCCTAATATAAGCAGGCCCCCCACAACAGGGGGGTCAGTTGGTACCATGGTACCGGGGCCCGAGAGCTTAGGAGCCGGGGCGCTTAAACGTACTGCGTACATTGAGAAAAATATATTCTCGAATATTAAAGAATCAAAATCTTTAAATTCAGCATAATTACTGTGATTTTGTAGACAAATTTTATGTACAGTCAGCCTCACAATTATTGGCCACTGTGGCTATACGACAGGGCGGTTATTAGCCAACAATTGCAAAGTGACAGAAGGGGAGGTTGTTGATTTCCTACTTGTTGGCAAAATAAAGTTACCCCTCAATTTAGGAAGGAGGTTTTATGAAGGTTGCATCCAAAATTTGTGCTAGAATTATAGCAGGGTGGCCAATAATTGTGAGGCTGACTGTATGTCAGTCTCATAGTTATAGAAAATTTCAATTCTTTATGGTGCTGTTACTCATCATAAACCTTGTCAAAACCCGGGGCTCAGTGGTATAACTATAATAGTTTCTTGGGTTCCGTTAAACCAGACTTGTGAGTTTCAGGGGCCCCAAGAGGGGACTTTTTTGTAAATTGTAAAATAGGTTATCTTTTTTATAAGGTATGTCCACCTTATTTGGACATGCAAAGATTACAAATATTTTATTTTTATGATTTTATGAACAGTGGGCCTAAAACAATAATTATCAAATGGTCAAATAAATAAATTATTTAAGTGTTTTTCAGTATAAAATATTGCTTAATTTCACAGTACAAAAATATGTTAAAAAATTCCGAAATCTGATCTAAGGCTATATGACCTTGAAAATTTAAAAAAAAATTGCCTGCGGCGCTTAGGGGCCGTGATAACTCTTTCAAGCCCAGCCCTGTGGTAATGTAGCTACGCCACTGGGGGCCCGTGAGAGTTTTTGGTACCGGGGCCCAAAATTTGAAGTGGGGGGCCTGAATATAAGGATGGACACTCTTGTGGACCGAGTATTCTAACAAGTAGTCTAAATATTGTCGATAATTTTTCACGTTCATATCACGAGTAGCTGAGCGCGAGTGGCGATTTTCCACAAACAGCTACGAGTGGAATGAACGTCTAAAATTACCTGCAATATTGAGACCACGAGTTGCCTTAAATAGCCTTAAATATTACCATTTTGCACCAGATTTTGAAAAAAAATTCCTTCAAACCCCCAGACGACGACGGTGGTACGCCACTCACGACCCAACAAAATTCTCAGGTTGTAATTAAATAGGCGTTAAGTCTGTATTAGCCTAGGGAGCCAAATAGATGTAATCCGGCCCTGCCTCGCTCGCAAGCTCGCTCAGCCATAAATTGGACTTGTCCAAGAAAGTCCTGCATTATCTACTTTTTGTGTACGATTTCTCCTTTTCAATATAGGTCAGATAATTGAAAATGTAAATAGCTACTAAATAAATTAGTAAGTAAAAATTATTACGAAGTTTATTAAGGGAGGGATGTATCCGCCCTTGCCTACTTAAAGATTTTTTAGTTCACAGTTTACTTAGTTTTCGAGAAGAAATTGAAGGTAAGCGATGAAAAATATTATAATTATCAATTATTTTCAATTTTTTCAAAACAATACTTTACAATAAGAGTGGCAGTCTAACTATTAGAAATAAATGGTATTCAGTAACTAAGTTCTACAATCATTATTTTATTATTTTAGAAATCTACGACAAACATACGTTAAAATGAAAGATCTAGTGGAGTTCCCACTAAAGTGCATGAATAGTTTGGGCTGGTTAGTCCCAAATACAAATACAAAAACCATCGTTTTACTCTTTATATGTGAATTATCTCTCGGTTTTACTTTTATTGTTTCGATTATTAATTATTTTTACTCAAATGATATTTACGAAATTACCGACAATATGCAAGGAAATGTTGGATGGTTTAACGTAAGTTGAAATTTACCCAAAAATGCCGAAGAATATTTAAACCACGCGATTAACCATTAAAAACTCAACCAATATTTCCACTTCTAATTTTGTCTTCATCCAACATTTCTTGAGACGTTCGATAAAAAGAGTGAACGCTACAAAAAAATAGTAAACGTTCGATAAAAAGAGTAAACGTTCGATAAACAGAGTGAACGTTCGATAAACAGAGTAAACGTTCGATAAACAGAGTGAACGTTCGATAAACAGAGTGAACGTTCGATAAACAGAGTGAACGTTCGATAAACAGAGTGAACGTTTGATAAAGAGTGAACGCTCGATTTTCATTTTTATACCCCTCACCCCCTTCGAGCAATGACGTCATCGGAATTTTTTAAATTTTTGTTTAATCGGGTGACACAGGAGTTTGGAACACTCTTAATAATAGGAATATTTTCTTTCCCGATAGGAATACCAAGAAACTGTTGGAAACGTCGAAGTCGAATTGATTTATTTAAAAACAAACATTTTCCTACGATTTTCATTTTTATACCCCTCACCTCCTTCGAGCAATGACATCATTTGCTTGCTTTTGACATAGAATCGCGCTATACAAATATTCTGGGCTATTTTAAATACATAAATATTCAGTCAAGTAATTGTCGTAAATATTTATATTATTTTTTCAGGCTATTGCTAAGTTAATTTGGTGTATTTATTATAAAAAAATTTTTTTAAGCCTCTTTGAAAAACGAAAAGGCTTTTGGAACAACAACCATTGCGCTACGGCTACAAAAAGGAACGCTTCGTGGATTTTGAATACTGTCAGTTTTTTACAAAAAGCCTTTTTTTATCAGACTGCTTTAGGAGGATTTAAGATTCCTTTTTCTATTGCAACAAAGACGTTAGCCTATGGAGCATTTTATATGTCAGATGATCCTCTAATATATTTTATTGTTTGGACGGCTAATGTTTTATCAGTAATTGTAGCTGTTACTTGTATAATCAGTTTTGACTGTCTTTTTATGGGAATTTGTTATGAAGTTATAGTACAGTTTAAAATTTTATATGATCATTTAGAAAGATTGGATGTTGAAAATATCAACTCAGAGGAAGAATTGCAAGATTATGTGGACAAGTTCAAATTTTATTTGGAACATCATAAATTCTTGTTAAGGTAATAGCTCTAAGTCCAGAAGCTAGCGAACTATAACCTCCTAAACTATAAGCAAAGAAGATCTACAATATAAGATATTATATTGATATAGAAGCGACACTTCTTTTAAATCGTATACTCCGTTCTTGCTAACCTTGAACTAAATATACAGGGTGTGTCCGAAGTAGGTGGACAAACTTCAAGGGGACGTTCCTTACCTAAAATTAAGGTACCCGTATTTTTTTGTTTTGGTCAATTCAAATTTTTGAGCGGTGTGGGAGCCCCTAACAGCGGGCCCCCTAAAACACTATTTTGTTAACATTTTAGAAACCCCTTAACGGATTTTAATTAAATTTGGTATGGGAACTATTTAAGTGAATTAACATAAGTACCATACCCTACTTTTGTAAAAGTCGCTAGGGGGCGCTAGGTACGGGTAACTGGTTTCGGTTTTTCTGCAATAACTTTTTTTGCCAAAACATTTTTGAATTTTTTTAGTGCATAATTAAATGTACAATTTCATTATCTAAAAAAAAGTATTTTTTAATCTTCTTCTTAAGATACACGGTTTTCGAGAAAAAGAGGAAAAATACAGGCTGAATGCAAAAATTTTGAACTATTTTCTATACCAAAAGATTGTCGGAAAGCTGATTTCTGATTTTTAATGATTGTGTTAAATTTTCTAAAATAAAATTGCACTAAAATTTGAGAAATTATCAACACAAGCTTTGAAAATGAAAAATCAGCTTTCCCACTATCTTTTTATTGAAAAAATAGTTCAAAATTTTCGCATTCCGTCAGTATTTTTCGTCTTTTTCTCGAAAACTGTGTATCTTAGGAAAAAGATATAATAATATTTTTTTAGGTAATGAAATTTTACATTTAATTGTGCAATAAAAAAATATAAAAATGTTTTGGCAAAAAAAGTTATGCAGAAAAACCTACACCAGTTGTACATAACTAGCGCCCTCTAGCGACTTTAACAAAAGTAGGCTAAGGTACTTATGTCAATACACTTAGATAGTTATCATACCAAATTTAATTAAAATCGGTTAAGGGGTTTCTACTAGGTTAACAAAATAGTGTTTTAGGGGGTCCGCGGTTAGGGGCTCCCACACCGCTCAAAAATTTGAATTGACCAAAACAAAAAAATACGGGTACCTTAATTTTAGGTAAGGAACGTCTCCTTGAAGTTTGTCCACCTATTTCGGACACACCCTGTATTGTGGGTAATTTTTTTTGCTACTATAACATATAAGAAACGACACGCCGACAAGGCATTTTTTATGTTTGGAAGTGTCACCCATGACTGACAGCCAATCATATTATCTAAAATACGCCCCACTTTTTAAATTACAGTATGGAAAATATGCAAATAATCAGTTATGTCTATGGTCTATGTCTAACTAATAAAGTTATTTTGTGACACGGACATATCCAGCGAACAAGTGTATTAGTCGAAGATCAACTTTTTGGCCTGGTGTCGTTTCTTGTTCTTTATTCCATTTCAAAGGTATCTTTTCTTTGCTATAAGTACACAAAATTTTCTTTAAGGTATATCCAAAACATAAAAGATTGTTTCTCTGTCATATATTTGATTCAATATCTAACGACAGCTCCCACAACTTGTACGTTCATGTATTTAGCTTTGGAGAGGTAAGTTATTTATTTTGTTATACATGATGTCAGATCAGGGTTTGTAGTCGTTAGTACAGTAGAGTGTAGACTCACTACCAAACAATTGTGCGGGCGGTACTTAAAATGGCACTGCACTTTTGGTTATTCGAATGATGCCGCTTCTGATGTAAAATGCCTATTTTATTCAAGATCTTACTTGGTTCAAGTAAACAATGTGCCGAGTGTACAACGTACGTACCAAGTACCTGAGGTGTACAACGGAATCGGAAGAATAGTTACTAAAATAATAGTGTCAATGGGGCCTGGCTCGTCTACAATGTTTAAGGTGCCATGAATAAAAATTAAAAAAGAAACCGCGTCGGAATAATTTTCCCTACTCGTGCGCCAGTGTTTTGTAGTTAGTCTATGGATTGACGACCACATACCGTGACCTGACATTTTGTATTGTAACTTCTTTTTAGTTCCGTCTTTTCGACAAAAATTTTGAGCATAGTGATAGGTTTTGACGCTCTTTGTCAATTTGCTTTGTATTGTATTCCGATAACATATATGACGGAAGAAGTATGAACCTTATAAATGTTTTAATTATTTATTCTAAAAGGTTTTTTGCCAGGCATCGAAAATTGCAACTGCCATCTACGTATCAAACTGGTATGGCAAACATTTCAGTAAGTTAAAGAAAGCAACGCAACTAACGATTCAAGAAGCTCAACAAGCAATTAGAATGACTTCTTTGGGTGGCATGGTCGATATTAACACGGAAACGTTGATAACGGTTTGTAATTTATTGAAATACAGAATATCTATATCTTAACGTAATCTTTTTAGATTGTTAAAACTTCATTTTCAATCTGCACTGTATTGCGAAATTTAAAACTTTTATCTGTTGCACACGAGGGTGATCGTTCATGAACGGTACAAACTGCAGAGTATTGGAGCTCACGTGAGCCACTTGCACTTTTGGAGAACACGTGAACTATAGTGATTTCGAGCAGCACTACTTGCTTAAAATGTGCAATTATGTATGTTCCTTTTAAAGTACTTAAAATACTTGAATAAAATCACCATTTGCGTTATTAAAATCTGATAAAATATACTACTTTATTTGAAACATGAGTTGACTTGTCTTTGGTATAAAAAGTGCAATATCTTATCCATAGGTTGCGCGTGAAAGTGACACTGAGCGCTCTATGTTCTATTATTAGAAATTACTCATTGCTGATAAGTTCTAGATAAAGGTTAATGAGGACATTTTTAGCTTTAAACAACATGCACAACATTTTGATTTTCAGTAATTTCTCATGAAGAAAAAAAACATTATTCAAGAAATTTAAAAATCTGACAAAGTAGAGGAAAGTATGGTAAATAGTATATGCCAAATATCAAATATGGAATAATATCCTAATATGGAATACCCCCATTTCTAAGAATAAAATATTGCAAGCCCTACTAACTGTATTGGGTCATATTAGCATCCTAAAAAATATATTTTTTTTGTCTATATGATTCCCTAAATTTCTTTCTATTAAAGAAATACTTCAACTTACAAAAACTTTGAGCAGTACTATGTGTCTGTCTGTATGATTCCTTAAATTTCTGATTCTGTATGTTCTACTAAATTTCTGTAACTTTATGTAAGTGCAGCAAATTTCTCCTCTAGAAATAATAGAGAAACTTACAAAAACTTCAAGTATCACTACGCTTCGGTAACATTTTGTTTAATGCTATAAACTTCTGTATGTTCTAATAGGTTTCTGTAAGTTTTGAAACTTCTTTCAAAGAAATACTCAGAGAAACTTACAAAAACTTTGAGCAGCACTACGTGTCTGAATGATTCCTTAAATTTCTGTATGTTTTACTAAGTTTCTGTAAGTTTAAATCAGTTTTGAAATTTCTCTTAAGTTAATTCGTATTGACTTAAGTCATTACAAAATGACTTAAAATAAAATGATTGCGACTTAAGTCTAAAATACTGATTTAAATCACAGTAAAGACTTTAGACGTTTCATATTGACTTAAGCCACTGCGAAAATGACTTAATCGAACACAAATTTTCTACTTACATCAAAAATGAAGATTTAAATAAAAATATTGACTTTAGTCATTGCGAAAATGACTTGACTTGAACAACAGATTTGTAACTTAAATCAAAAATACAGATTTAAATCAAAATAAAGACTTAACTCATTTCATAAGTGACTTGTCATTGAGAAAATGACTTGACTGGTAAAAAATCACTTAAATTAAGAACTCTAAACTTAAGTCAAATTAATTGAAGTCTTGATTTGACTTAATATTTAATCTTCTTTAACTTATGACTTAAGTCTTTTTTTAAATTACAGCTCTGAGTACTAGGTACTACCTGTTATCAAAATTGTAATTCTGATTCAGAAGCAACTGGGTAATACCAAAATACTAATACTGATCATGTTCCCCATATTGAAACGTGAGTTTGTCATCCAGTGGGCATTTCCAACAAATCAAGTACTTCAATTCTGCAAAATAATGATTATTTCATTCATGAATTTTATTTATTAATTTTTATATATTGTTTATCATAACCAAAATTATAATTTATCAATTAGTAGGTTTTCATAGCTGCTTTATTGGTTGTGGTAGTGAAAAAAAGTAAAACCAATGACGATAGGATCTCAATAAAGAAGACCTTCAATGTAACCTTTTTTGTTTTTTTTTCACTACCACAACCAATAAAGCAGCTATGAAAACCTACTAATTGATTTATTTATTAAGCATTTATTTAACCAAATATGTAAACCAAAAATTAATTACATCCACACTCAACTGATAAAATTGTGTTTTTGTTCTTGTTTGACTAAATATTTACAACATGCGCATAATAATTTATTATAATTTGCCCCTACACTCTATGCATACGATACAGGATTAATCCATACCATTTCTTCAATTCCTCTTTTTAATTCAAAAAAATACATTTACAAACAACCAAACATAAACTCTATCTGTCTATCACATGTGTCTGTATGTATTACAAGTCCGTGAGTCAAAAACTGACGAACGGATTTTGATAAAATTTCATTTTAGCCACTTTGTAATAAATGCGATTAGGAAGTAAATAGCAACAAATATTTAAGTAGGTTTTATTTGTTTAAACTTATAACTCTATTATATAAAAGATGGGGAGCATCGATTCCGTTCAAATAATCAACATGATTACACTTATTGTCGGGGGGATAAGAATTTACCAAAAACGTTTGGTAATCCTTTGTTCAATTTACTTTAATTTACATCTTTCGGATGAGACAACCAATCGTTCTTACTGTAGAATAGATATATCGGCGCTTAGAAATTTTTCAATTTAATTATTATTATTTTTTAACTTGTTTATGAACTTGAATGTTCAATAAAATTGCTGCTCTTTCTACCAAAATTATTTTTATCCCAAATTCTTCATTCTCGATTAAATAATACTTTTCCAATACTTTATATAGTTGTTGTCTTCTAGTTGCTGATTATGATTTTCTTTATAGGTACGTCTTATTGTATCTGAATGATTAATTTACATTAATTAATTTCTCTGCGCAATTCTTCATTTTTGATAAAATTATCCATTATTTCACAGTAAGTTGTCTTCCATTTGCCGATTTGCTTTTACATCCTCTGTGATATTCATTGATCTGACTAAATATGATTTTGATCAAAAGTCATCGCTTTTTACTAAAAGGCATTCTTCACAGAATTCAAATGCTAGTTTTTTCATTTCATAAGTTCGCGATCGCTGACTTTCATAAAGCTTTCTCAAACTCGAACGTCGAAGTCGAAGAAGAAGTCGCCGCTTTCGGCGGGTATCGGTTGAAAAAAAACGTACTAACCGATAATCGCCGAAAGTGGCATCTTAAGTCAGGCTTTTGTTCGAGTTTGAGAAAGCTGTATGAAACGGACGTAAGTCCGCGATCGCGAACTTAAGTTAGGCAAGTGCTTAGCATGTGCTTAGCACCCTTTATGAAACCCAGCCTTAGAATAAGTTAGTCAGAAACTTGAAAGAAAGTTCTTGTACCGTTACAATGCGGTGTTGCTTAGCAGCAGTCCAGCAGTGAGCAGGAGGTCTTCATTCAAGTTTAATGGCCGAATGGTTCTCCTCTCGAGTCATACCTTCCAAACAAATACTTTTTAAAATCGACGTAGTGGTTTCAACTTAGTGCTGATTTACTGTAAGACTGTGTTTTTTTAAACCGCTGCGGTCTTACTTTTTCCAAAGCAAAACATGTTAGATGCTCTTTGAACACCTCCATTTCTGAAACCAAAAGAGGGAGAAAATTAAAACACGTTCATAGAAGATTGAAAATATACTTAAAGCAAAAGATAGTACAATTCCTAACAATTTGTTGAAACAAAATTTATTCTGCAGAACTACATTTGGCACAAAATTATGACGTCATAAAAAAGTATGTTTCCGATATATGATTAGTCCTAGCTACGCCCCGCTCCGGTTGCAAACTCTTCCTCTCTGATAAATACTATTTATCTCTATCTATATTTTAATACATTTAATACAGTAACCTGGTTACTTATTTTACGAAGAAATGTGGTGGTTAAAAAAGGAAAATATGGAAATAAACGAATTATCAACGACCAAGATATTGTCGTGTCACAAGAAAAGAAGAAAATATACTGTTAAAGAAAATCATGGAAGAAGAGCCGACAAAAAGCAAAAAAAAACGCATGAAAACCCAGCAAACGGTGACTGGTATGTTTGAAGGATCATCTGGAGAGACTGGACGTAGACAATAAATTGAAGGATCACCAAAGCAGGAAACAGAAAAGCCTGTAGTGCTAAGATATAATAAAAATTGATCGATGTCCTGCTGTAAGCAAACAACCAGAAGACTTTGAAAGTTACAAATTGGCTCTGACGTAAAACAGTAAATAGAAACGTATTCAGACTTAAAACAAATAAACTAATCAATATTCAAATGAAATCAAAAACTGCGTAAGATTAATTATTTTTTCTAAAATGGGTTATATTATAATCGTTTGATATTTTATTAACATTGGAGTAAATCGCAAAATTATACAAATATGTGTTATGTTTTAGTGCGAAGGCCAATACTTAAAAAATCACAACCTCTTTTACACGTTTTCTAGACGTGACGAATAATTTTTACAGTTCATAAGGTTTTCCTTTCTCCCTATATGAGAATTTAAATTCTTTCACGCTTTGCAGAAAAATGCACCAAAAGATATAAAGTGAAGACAATCAATTATATTAATTATAAGGACGTTGATTCAAATACAGGTAGCGTCTGGTGCACGCTATTTTTTTGGCTTGAAATGTACCTACTGTTCATAAGACAGTAATGAGCTTTTCTTTAAAATTCACTTGCCTTACAGAAGAATAATCCGTAGTGGGGTTTTACTAAATAACAGTGATCTGATAATGGGTTTAAAGTATTTGAACTAGAATTTCTCTGGCGTAGATAAGGGGCGGCATCGTCTTAGCTCCGCATTTTCAACAAGGAACTAGCACTAGAAGAATGTTCATTTTAGCGGAACTAACTAGATTTTTTTCTAAAACTTCTTCCTTTTTCAAAAGAAGCAGTATAAAAATAAAAACGACAAAGTATTCTCAAAAATTCTCACCTCTTTGAGCTACCTACCTATATTGTCAGTGCACCTGAGGAGTTGAAATTTGCCATAGTCAAGCCAATATTCAAAAAAGGTAAGAAGACTGATATGATGAACTATAGGCCTGTGTCCATGTTATCAACCCTCTCCAAAGTAATAGAAAAAATTATGAAAAAAAGATTACAGTCTTTCCTAATAAAAATAAAAAAGTTTTTAAGCGAAAATCAATATGGATTTGTTGAAGAGAGAAATACTACGCAAGCGATCGATAATTTTATGCAGAAAATTCTGAATGGTCTCGAGAATAGATTGTATACACTGGGGTTGTTTTTGCGATTTCTCCAAAGCCTTCGATTGTGTAGACCATAAGATCTTACTACAGAAAATGAAGAGCTACGGTATCAGGGGAGTGGCCTTGCGATGGTTTGAATCGTATCTCACAAACAGACCTCAGGTAGTTGAAATAAAGTATACGGACAGCCAAGGCGTAAAACGTACATACCAATCAGAGAAGAAATTTACACATTGCGGAGTACCGCAAGGCAGCGTTTTGGGCCCGATGCTGTTCCTAATCTATATTAATGACCTGGTACAAGGCGTGTCGGCTGAATTCACTCTGTTCGCAGACGACACAAACTTTATTCTCACTAATAAAAACATTCAAAACTTGGAGAAAGACGCTGAAGCGGTTTTGGCTGAAATTTATGAATGGATGTCCAGCAATAAATTATTCCTAAATGTTGAAAAAACAAGGTCGGTATTATTTAGAACAAATTATAGTCAAAGGAATAACATAAACATAGATATGGTATTGGGAACTATCAAACAGTCTCAAGATATAAAATTCTTAGGCATCCACATAGATGAGAACTTGAACTGGGCTAAACACATTGAACATCTAACCAAGCAACTAAGTGCAGCTATATATGCTATTAGAACAATACGAGAGAGATTAGACTCCAAGCGGGTATACAGGTATACTATGCATACTTCCATTCGATAATAACCTACGGCTTAGAGTTCTGGTATTTGAGCTGCGATCAATCACAAGCAATACTGCGACTGCAGAAGAGAGCGGTGCGATCGCTTATGAGATTGCCACCCACTCAGTCTTGTAGACCCCATTTTGTGAGCCTGCGAATCATGGCGTTGACGAACCTGTACATATATAAAGTTGCACAGGAGGTATACCTGAGGTTGGCAGACCTGGATCGGGTTGGAGATGCACATAGCTACAATACAAGAGGATCGGACCAGCTCAGGTTGCCACTTATAACACTTAGGGTATCGGAGAGGCAGATCCTATATATGGGGAGAAAAATTTTCAATAGACTTCCAGAAACTGTCAAAAATGTGAACAACATAGTAGCGTTTAAAAATTCGTTGAAACAGTATTTGGCGCCGCATAGTTTTTACAACTTAGACGAGTTTTTTAACCTGGGGGAGGTTGGCTGAGGTGCTCTGCTCGCGGCGGCCCTTGTGCATTTATTGTTTGCGTGCTTTGTGTATGTTTTTGTTGTTGAGGGATCGACTCTGCTCTTGACCAATATTCCGAATGCCTGATAGGCTTGTAGAATGCTATGCGTTTTTTTTTTATTGTAAATACCTCATGTACATAATTATTATTGCTTATGCATTCTATTGGGAATAAATTACTTACTTACTAATCTACGAAAACTATCACAATACACCTCTAAACATTATAAAAATTAGTATCAAAATCTAAAGCAATTAACAAGCGAAGAAACTCATAATCTAGAAATCTCAATAACCACTACTGTTATGTTTAATTTTAGGTTCTTTATTTGTATTTATTGTTAAATTCATATACAGAACAATTAATAATTTATGTTAACATTTAACTTGTAAAAACTTAACTGAACTTGTTTTTACATTTCCCTAACAACCCGATCCATCCTACTGGATCTATTCATATATCCAACATTCTCTTGCGGGTTAAAAATAACTCAGCCGTTCTGGAGGTTTCCTATCTCTTGTTGATCTTCGTAGATCTTGACGGTCTTCTTTTATTGCAGGTTTTTCCGTAACTACATCTTCCGTCTTCTCCGGTTCAACCCCTCCTGATACTTCTCCTCGCTCAATGGACTGTGGCATGGCTATCATCGCCGTATTATTTGGCCCCTCGCACTCGGTTGCCCTTAGTTGCTCCGAATGTCGTAAATGACTTTTGCCGTCTACCTCCACTTTGTAATGTAATCTACCTATTTCTTTGTCAATTTTTCCAAACTTCCACTTTACTACCGGATTATCGTAAACTCTCATTTGCACTTTGTCGCCTATTTGTAATGATTTTGGTTTTCCCCAAATTTCTGGCCTTTGTTCCATTTTCTCTACATGTAAGTTTCGTTTTACTAAATCAATTCTTGTTCTAAATTGCCTCTTAAACATTAATTCTGCTGGGCTGGTACCAGTCGCTAGATTTACTGTTTTCCTATACTGCATCAGAAACCGACACATTTTTAAATCTAAGTCACCCGGTTCTCTCATCATTGCTCGCAAAGCCTGCTTAAACGTTCTAACGTATCTTTCCGCTTGACCGTTCGTAGCAGGATGATAAGGCGCTGTACATTTGTGTTGAATTCCGTTCGATTTCATAAATTGTTGAAACTCGAATGATTTAAATTGAGGTCCATTATCACTCACTACCGTAATTGGTAGCCCAAATCTGGCAAACGTATCTCTTAGAATCTTAATTGTCTCTCTACTATTTGTACTTTTAGTTTGAACAACTTCTGGATATTTTGTATAGGCATCAACTATTATTAAAAAATTTGTATTTAAAAATGGGCCAGCGTAATCGATGTGTAATCTTTGCCAAGGGTATTTAGGATATTCCCATGGATGTACTGGTACTTCTTTGACAGCGTTATCTCGTAATAAACAACAGCTTCTGCAATTATTTGCTGTTGCTTCGATTTCTTTGTCTATATTTTTCCACCACACATAGCTTCTAGCTAATGCTTTCATCTTAACAATGCCTGTGTGTGCTGTGTGTAATTCTTCTAGTATTCTTTGTCGTAACGTTCTTGGTATCATGACTCGGATTCCATTGAACACACATCCATCTTGAAGTGAAAATTTTACTAGTTCTTCCTCTGGTAAGTAATCTCCCGATTGTAATTCTTCTAATTTAATTTTGCATTCTGGATCTCTCAATGTTTCTTTCTTGATTTCCTCTTTAGTTACCGGTAAGGTTTCTATTTGCTTAATGTAAAATACTTCATCAGAATCTAAATGGTTTTCATTTTCTATCTTTAGAGGAAATCTTGACAAAAAATCTGCATTAGCGTGATCTTTTGTGTTTTTGTACTTTATTTCATACTTAAACCCTGCCATGAAATTTGCGTAATGCAATAGCCGTACTGCTGAACAAGCAGGTAAGTCTTTGGTTGGATGTAATATCCTTGTAAGGGGTTTATTATCGGTAATTAATATGAATTTTCTACCATAGCAGTATTGAAAAAACTTTTTCAATCCATAAACTATCCCAGTAGCTTCTTTGTCGATTTGACTATAATTTTTCTCGGCCTTCGTTAATCCTCTTGAAGCAAATGCAATAGGTTTCTCTTCCCCATTTTCTGTAATGTGAGAAATAACAGCTCCTAATCCAGTTGGTGAAGCATCAGTAGCTAACAGTAACTGTAAATTTGGATTATATGGTATTAATATTTTTGTACTTGCGATTTCTTCTTTTATTTGATTGAAAACTTTATCGCATTCTCGAGTCCAGTTGAATTTTGTATTTTTCTGTAATAAATTATTTAAGGGACGTAATGTAGATGATAAATTTGGTAAAAACTTTTGGTAATAATTTATCATTCCCAATAATATTCGTAATTCGTTTACATTTTTCGGTTGTGAACATTTAACAATTGCTTCAACTTTATCTGGTAATGGCCTTATACCTGTGCTATCAATTTGATGTCCCAGGTACTTAATTTTTGTTTGAGAAAACTGACATTTCTTTTTATTTAAATGCAAGTTGTGTAATCGTAATCTTTTGAAAACATTTTCTAAATTGGTAAGCAATTCAAAATGAGTAATTCCTTTAACTATAATGTCATCAAAAAAACAGGCAACTCCAGGTAAATCTTGTAATACTTGGTCCATAAACCGTTGCCATACATTTGGAGCTATTTTTACCCCAAACATTAACCTGTTTACTTTATAAGTACCCTTGTGCGTGCTAATTGCTTGCAAGTACGCGCTAGTTTCATCAACTTTCATGTGTAAATATGCTTGACTAATGTCCAATGTACAATAATATTTACCACCACCCATTTTTGCAAAAATGTCTTGAACTTTTGGGATTGGATAATTGTCATCTTTAATGAATTTGTTGACTGTCGTCTTATAATCTGCACACAATCGTAAATCGCCATTAGGTTTAACAACAGGTACGATTGGACTTCCCCAAGATGAGTAATTCACCTTCTCTATTATCTTCAACCTTTCTAACCGATCAATTTCTTCTTCAATTTTAGTTTGAAGTGCGTAAGCCACAGGTCTTGGTCTAATAAAGATAGGATTTGTATTTTCTTCTATTTTAATTGAACATTCAAAATTTGGTATTTCTCCAATTTCTGTTGAAAATATTTCTTCGTACTTTGTAATTAGCTGTGATAATTGTAATTCTGAATTTCCTTTTGTAATCGTTTGAAGTTGATTTATCTCGGACCAATCAATCTTCAATTTTTGTAACCACTCTCTTCCAAAAATTGCATCAACATCGTTTGGTAGAACGTAAATGTTTCCATAAACAATTTGATTTTTGTAATTTATTTCCACTTCGGAAGTGCCAATTGGTTTTATAATTTCGCCAGTGTAAGTTCTTAATAGGACGGTAGTTTTATTCAATGTTTGATTTGGACAAATAGTTTTGAACCTTTTATATGAAATGGTTGACACAGCGGCTCCTGTATCAAACTCCATAACACATTGCTTTCCATTTATTGTTAAATTAATCTTCATCTTCTGTGTATTTACTGATTTATTTGTCAATTTATGTATAACCACTGTATTCAACTCTTCATATTCACTTTCTTCTTGATAAATTTGATTTAATTCTTCATCTTCACTTCCTTCTTGATTAATTTGATGTAGTTCTTTACCCTCCTTTCTCAAACAAACTTGGCTCACATGACCTTGTTTGTTGCATTTAGTGCAGTGTAAATTTGTACTTTTACATTGTGATGATCTGTGGTTATTTCTTCCACATTTGAAACATTTTCCCCAAATACTATAAGGAATTTTTGATTTTCCATGGTATGTACTTCTTTTATCATCATTCCTGTATTTATTAATTTTAGAACTTTTAACTTTATTAACGTAATTTATTTGCTCATGAGCTATCATCTGTTTGCTTTCCAGTTTTGACGACTCTATTGCTAATCCAACCTTTACCGCCTCTTCAAAATTTATTTCTTTTTCTTGTAATAATCTTTCTCTAATGTCGTTATCCCTCACTCCTCGTATAAACTGTGATCTTAGGTGTGCATTAATAGATGACTTTCCGCAATGCTCACAATTAAAATTGCAGTTTGTAGTTAATTTTTTTAATTCTGCCTTAAAATTGGCAATTGACTCTCCTTCAGTCTGTATACGAGAAGCGAATTTGTGTTGTTCCGCAACAACACTCGGCTTTGGAGATAAATGATCTCTCAAAAGGGACATTAATTCCTTAAATTTCTTGGTTTTAGCACAGTATACCTTCAGTACAATCACTCTCGGAGTGGGGGCCAGTTTGCGCATCTTATGGCGCACCTCAAATTCGCCATATTTTAAGTTTAAGTCATTAGCGTCGTAAGGATTCACTCACGTTTAACTATTCAAACAGACAGTGGCGGAGAGAAAATTGTAAACTAAAAATATGGCGTCCACAGGTTGACCTTGTCTTGCTGATAACAATAGAAGTATTGGAGAGTGCGTTTACTGTAGGATATACTGTGGTTTTAGGTTGATCTGGTGCAGTTAAACTTGTTAACGTGTAATACGTTTTTGCACCTAAGCAGTTTATTAAAATTTTTACGCATTTTTGATCATTTTCTTCTGTGTCATCCGTAATATTTCTTAATTCCAAATAATTTTCCAACCTTTGTAAATAGGATTCAAATGTTTCATTAGCTTCATCAAATGGTTGTAAAGTTACTCCCCGTAAATCTGTTTGATTTGCATTATGCATTTGTCGGGAATTTAATATTTCATTTTGTAACAAGCTATTTCTTGACATTTCTTGTAATGTAGAGGTTAATTGTTGTAATAATGCTTCCATTTTATTTCTGTAATCGTAATGTAATTATTGTAATAATAATTATGAAATTTATTCTGGAAAATACGTAATTATTGTAATAATAATATTCAAACGTCAAAATTTATTTTTGACAGAAAAAATATTTTTGAAATTTTCTTTCTTGTAATTCTTGTTTTACATCATCCTCGTCGCCATTTCTGTTATGTTTAATTTTAGGTTCTTTATTTGTATTTATTGTTAAATTCATATACAGAACAATTAATAATTTATGTTAACATTTAACTTGTAAAAACTTAACTGAACTTGTTTTTACATTTCCCTAACAACCCGATCCATCCTACTGGATCTATTCATATATCCAACAACTACCCGTTAACATTTATGAAAAGGTCAAAAGATTTAAAAAAATCACCAAAGTGCAATCAAAATTAGAATGACGATGAGAATACTAAGATATTGTTATAATTTGACACTGTCATAAGTTGCATAACCAATATGCAGCTTTCTAATAGTTGTTGTAAGCCCTCTTTTTACACTGTGTGCTTCTGTGTCTATTTTATATATTGTAAGCTCGATTGGTTATGAATTATGATTCAATAAACAATTCCTTCATAATTGAATAAATGGTAGGTTGTATCTCCAAGACCCCAGGTACTACAATAGATGAATACCTCTCTGTAGTAAATTAGAGATTTTAAAGCAAATAATATAGTTAATAAATTTAAAAAATGGTGTCTGGTGCGTAACATGGACAGCAATACAGCATGAGGATCTCGAAAACTCTAATTGCGAGTTTCTGAAAAGAGAGTTATCTACTGACGAATAGATATCTATTCATTCTGTCTCTCGATGGCCAGTCAACTTTAACCATTCTATAACCACTGATTTTCTCCGGTTATTTTAGCTGCAGCTAACTTAAGTCAAGTTATGTACGCTCGTGGCGCTGGTGTTTGTTTTGTTTGTTACTGTCAATCGCGTTTAAATGTAAGTACAAAATTTTTACCTGTTTTTGGGGTGCCTATTGTTAAATAAAATTTTTCTCCATTATTTTACCTAATGTATGCAAAATATTTCTTTAAGCTTTTCATTGTATTAAAAATATTTTTAAAAGGTTCGAGAATTTGTTTCTTTTTCTAAATTTTTAATCACCGACCTACAGGAATTTGCATTTCTTGTGCTTTCTTTAATTAATTTTAAGGAATACAAAGTATCAACTTAAATTAATCATATTTAATATATTTTTTTTTTGGCTTAATAATTTACTGATTTTTTTTAGAGATAATAGTCAATTTTATATTATTATTTAATATTTATTAATTAATTGGCTATCTCTAAAAAAATAATTATTTTATACGTATATTTTGATCAAAAAAATTGTAACATTTTTTTGCGAAGTAGTTATTCGTTTGACAATCCATCTATTGTCGAAAAACAGAATGACGTTATTTCTATCCAAGTTTTACACGACAATTTTAAATGTTAGCCGACCGTCGAGAAACCCGATTTGACGAGTTATGGGTTCCATAAGTTAGCTCTAGCTAAGTTAGCTAGAGCTAAGCAAAAATGTACCAGCAACCGGCCATTAGAGATACACAGATGCTGTCTTCAGGGTAATCTGCAGGCTATTTGAATTTTTACACTCTAGCATGCTCTAGCTGCACAGGCGCGGACACATCTAAACTTTCTTACACATGTAGAATAATTGCCAGATCTAAACGACCTGCGCAGAACGCAAAATTGTGTACTACCTCATAACCAAGGTTACATAATACGTAAAAACCATTCTGAAAACAATGTTGGGTCGTCGTTCTCTACAGCTTTCTCACTTGCTCATCTGTGCATTTAAGGTCGTTAAGATCTGGCAATTACTCTACCAATGAAAGCCAGTCTGCCAAAAATTGCATCAACGAAAAAGTTTATCCACTATGTGTGGAACATGAACACCACAAGCAGGTGGTGGCAGGTGTCCCAACTTTCGGCGAGCACTTCATAAAGCAAAGGGGAACGAACGACATGCAATAACAACAACCACAATAAAAGTCACAAAAACAACAACAGCCCCAACATCCGCAGCTGTCGGCAAATGTCAGAGGAGCGGGAACAGGAAGAAAAGCTAGATTAGTTCAAGTACTGGTAATGCCGATTTTCATAGTTTAGGAATCGCCTAAATGTTTGATTTATTAATAAATCATCCGGGAGAGAATGCTTGCCATATGTAAGCGACCTGCGCAGAAAGCAAAATTGTGAACCACCTCATAACCAAGGTTACATATACGTGAAAACCATTGTGAAAACAATGTTAGGGCGTCTTTTTCTACAGCTATCTTACTTGCTCTTCTGCGTATTTAAGGCCGCTTAGATATGGCAAGCACTTTAAAAACGACCATAAACTTTGTAAAAAGCTTTCCCATAATACAGCGGGTAAAAATAGTTTTGATCCGTTTAAAGATTGTCATTAAGTATCTTGACAAGGGAAACACGCCAGAAAATTGTGAGGAAAGCGAAATTTGTTTTGACTGTGGCAGCAAGGTGAAAGGTCATCCACTCTCAGCAGTCAATGTACAAAAATTCAATTGTCATCGGCAGTCAATAGTAGTTATAGTATAGACAGTCATGAACAGCAAACGGTAGTCATCGGCAGTCAATGGTAGTTATAGTATAGACAGTCATGAACAGTCAACGGTAGTCATCGGCAGTCAATTGTAGTCATCGGCAGTCAATGGTAGTTATAGTATAGGCAGTCATGGACAGTCAATGATAGTTATAGTATAGGTAGTCATCGACAGTCAATGGTAGTTATAGTCATCGGCAGTCAATAGTAGTTATAGTATAGGCAGTCATGGGCAGTAAACGGTAAAATAGCGAGCTCTTAAGAGCAGCAATGAACAAATAACCAAGAGATATACAGCAATACAAATTTGTGATGGTGAGCGGTGGGAATGCGCAGAGCACTACATTTGTATTTAACCCCACTAACGCAGTAGTAAACGTATTTAAATTATTAAAGAGGCGTGGCCAAATCTGCGCGAACTTTTCCCTACCGCTCGCCAGCATAAATCTGTATTGCAATACAACAACACGGTAATGCCGATTTTCATAGTTTAGGAATCACCTAAATGTTTGATTTATTAATAAATCATCCGGGAGCTACGTATTTAGGGTAATCTTTAAGCCATATATTAGCGTTAGTAGAATGCTTGCCATATGTAAGCAACCTGCGCAGAAAGCAAAATTGTGAACCACCTCATAACCAAGGTATAACATAACATATACGTGAAAACTATTGTGAAAACAATGTTTGGGCGTCTTTTTCTACAGCTATCTTACTTGCTCTTCTGCGAATTTAAGGCCGCTTAGATATGGCAAACGCTTTAAAAACGACCATAAACTTTGTAAAAAGCTTTCCCATAATACAGCGGGTAAAAATAGTTTTGATCCGTTTAAAGATTGTCATTAAGTATCTTGACAAGGGAAACACGCCAGAAAATTGTGAGGAAAGCGAAATTTGTTTTGACTGTGGCAGCAAGGTGAAAGGTCATCCACTCTCAGCAGTCAATGTACAAAAATTCAATTGTCATCGGCAGTCAATAGTAGTTATAGTATAGACAGTCATGGACAGTAAACGGTAGTCATCGGCAGTCAATGATAGTTATAGTATAGGTAGTCATCGGCAGTCAATGGTAGTTATAGTATAGACAGTCATGAACAGTCAACGGTAGTCATCGTCAGTCAATTGTAGTCATTGGCAGTCAATGGTAGTTCTAGGCAGTCATGGACAGTCAATTGTAGTCATCGGCGGTCAAGGGTAGTTATAGTATGGATAGTCAACGGTAGTCATCGGCAGTCAATAGTAGTTATAGTATAGGCAGTCATGGGCAGTAAACGGTAGTCATCTGTAGTCTATGTACAAATATAAAAAACAGTGGTTGACCCCTCGCAGCAAGGCCTATTCTATGTGTACAGATAGCGAGCTCTTAAGAGCAGTAATGAACAAATAACCAAGAGATATACAGTAATACAAATTTATGCTGGCGAGCGGTGGGAATGCACAGACCACTACATTTGTATTTAACCCCACTAATGCAGTAGTAAACGTATTTAAATTATTAAAGAGGCGTGGCCAAATCTGCGCGAACTTATCCCTACCGCTCGCCAGCATAAATCTGTATTGCAATACAACAACATTGTCTAATGTAGTAATGCCTACGAATCTACGAATACACAAAAAAGGAGTATTAGCCTGTAGGCGTATAGGTTACGTTCTCAGGCGAATCCGTCACTACCTGGCATATAGAAAATTGCCAGGCGTCTTTTGAAGATTGTCTTCTTCATAAAAAAAATTTTGGTTAGGATAGGTGAAATAAAGGTTAGGTTAGAGTAGGGTCTAGTATTTTAGAGTAGGCTAGGTCAGGTACACAAGCTTAGAACATAAATCATCAAGAACGAGCCTTGACAACAGTTGCCTACGGGAGAAAATTGCGACGGAAATGTCACTTTGGACTTCCATCGCGTTTACATTATCATTGGCTGTCATGATTTCTCCTTATAAGTACTGAAGTAATGCCTAACGCCGGTTTCAGGACCTCCCAATCTACGAATACACAAAAAAGCGGTATTAGCCTGTAGGCGTATGGGTTACGTTCTCAGGCGAATCCATCACTACCTCGCATATAGAAAATTACCAGGCGTCTTATGAAGATTGTCCTCTTCACAAAAAAAAATTAGGTTAGGATAAGTGAAGTGTAGGTTAGGTTAGAGAAGAGTCGGGTACTTTAGAGTAGGCTTGGTCCGAGGTCGATAAAACATTATATTATACTATAGGTTACCTCGGTGAACAAAAGCGCGGCAGTTGCCATGACACTCGGTTGGGTCGTGTGCAAAATTGTGACGTCACATCTGGGACCATCTTTTCGAATTTAATTCAATTACTGCTTTATGGTAGAATTTAAAAAAAAAATTAAGAGACCAAAATTTGTTCTAAACTACAGGGGCATATTACATTGAAGAAATAAAATTATTTTATTGGACGGTTTCCGAGATATATCGTAAACTTCCGTTTTCTTAAATGAAACTTAAGTTTTTGTAATAGCAAAATATTTCTAAAAATTATATACGTATAGAATGAATTGTATAATTATTGTTACTTAAATTTTAGTAAAAAAGTGCTTGAGAAGTTATTAAAAATTTTTGAATCCTATTCAAAAACATGTGATGTTTAAGAATCCGACGAGTCCTGACATCCCGAGTTCTAAAGAGTGAGCTAAAGAAGTTAATGGGGTAAAATGGCCATCTTCAAATTTGAATTTCATGCGATGCCTAGAAGTGCTTCATTAATTATCGATACATATATAATATATAATTAATTTAATAATTTGATTGATATAGTTGATTCATTTATTGTTTAATTCATAAAAAGTATGAGTTCATTAGTAGAAAAAAACGAAGAAAAACTTCTTGGGAATTAAAATATAGGGTTTAAATCGGAAGTTTACGATAATTCTAGAAAACCGGTCAATAAAATATTTTTATTTCTTCACTTTTATATACCCCTGTAGTTTAGAACAAATTTTTGTCTCTTAACATTTTTTCAAAATTCTACCTTAAGGCAGTAATTAAAATAAATTAAAAAAAAAGAGGTCCCAGATGTGACGTAATCAATTTTGATGCCGCGTCATTTGACGTCACTGTAACTCCTCCCTATATTTTCGACCAAGGTAACCTATAGTATAATATAATGTTGTATCGACCTCGGGCTTGGTCAGGTACACGAGCTTAGAATATAAAACATCAGAAACGAGCCTTGACAACAGTTGCCTATAGGAAAAAGTGCAACGGAAATTTGCGGAGTCATTTTGGACTTCCATCGCGTTTACATTATCATTTGTTGTCATGATCTTTCCTTATAAGTGGGAGTATAAGTAACCATTTTTATTGGAGAAATTGACCGGAAATCGCTATATTTACTCTTCCATGGCAATCCATAATAGGGCTGTTTGGTATCCTTTGGCACTAGTTGTTCAGAACCGTCCATGAACCAATGAACAAAGATTTTATTCTGTATTGTTTATTCTCATTGGTTCACTGACTGCCCTGAGGAACTAGTGCAAGTATACGAAACAGACGTCTTAGTACTTAAAATGCTCTTTCCTGGTAGAATATATGGTGTATTTTTCTATTCAATGTACTCGAGGTGCACGGCAGATTCACCTTACTTAATTTAAGCAGGTTTCAATTATTAATATGGGCGGTATAAGGACGAAGAATGATGATTGCACATATTTTTCAGATGCAGCTTTCGTATCATTAGGGTATCAAACTCTCGACTCGGCTTATCCAAAATCAGATGTTATTCAAATGGTTCATCTTAGCAGGTTTGTAACCTTCTTCGAGTTATGGGCTCACAACCGCCTGGGAAGGAGAAAATGTTCCAGTAAAGGACCGTCCTCATACATGGGTAATTGGGTATTAGGAACCTCTACTCTAGACTTTACGTATTTCAAAAATGCCACATTGTAGTTCCTCAAAAATATGTGTTTTATATTGTCTAACATCAAATTAAGTTTTTAAACTGAATAAAGATAATAGTCGGTTAAATAAAAAAGGTATAAGCTCTTCACTTATAACCGCCAATTAAAAAATTATAATAAACTCATCCAATCGATTCTAACAGCTTCAAAATTAATAGTTTTTTTAATTGATAAACGATAGTTATCTCATATTAATCACTTACTACTCCATAATCATCTTAAACTAATAGGTAACATTAACTAGTTATAAATGTGTCTTGTCTATGTCGACACATGAAGAGATACGTGATTGACTAAATTATAGCAGGTTGTTTGATCGGGTTATTAAATAATAATGAATTAGTTAGTAGTGCTTGTATAGTAGTTGTGCTCGTACACCTACAACTATTTATTTTTTAAGTATTATCAAAGAGAGACGATTTTATTTATATTGGTCAAACCACAAACTAACTATTAATATGAATAACCTTTAATAATTTTAAAGTTTACAGTGTGAAAGCTATGTAAATCATTTATTGTGATTTGAACTTTGTAATCACTTTTTACATAACGCCATTATTTTCTTTAAAAAATCAACCTGTATTATAGTACTTCATAAATCAATTAAGTAACTTTAAGATGAGTACAAGTATATAATTTAACTTTTAAATTGCTCCATACAATTAGTACAAAATAGCAATTTTTGGTAAAAAAAAGTTCCGAATTACATTTAAAAATCGTTCAAGTTCGAATAATAATGAGAAAAACCAGCTTTTCGTTCGCAATATTTATTTCTGATTAGATCAGAAATATTACAACATTTTACTTAATCAGAGGTTAAATTTAATTATTAAGGTGTGGTACATGTATCTTCTTAGATGGTAACATTTCATCTATTTTTACAGAACTACTAATAAGCAAATATATTATTTTAAACAAAAAAGTGCAGTTTTGCGTATTTTAATTACGACCTATTGAAATTTATGTAAAATCTAAGATTTATTACAAAAAATTAACATTTAATTTCAAAATTTGCATTCAAATACTGGATGGCCTATAGATACTTTCGACGAATTGATCAAATATACTACCAGCGGAATTAGAACAACTATTAGAGCCTTTCGAAGCAGTCGAAGAGTTTATCTACTGATACGACTCCTACATTCGACCTTTAAAAATTCTCCTTCTCAACTGCTTCCTTAAAATTTACGCATTGCTCTAACAAGTCAATATACACTGACACACTAACATAATGTCGAGTGCTACCAAGCCAGTTTGCTGAATATCGTAATTTGTTCACTGGGTAAATTAACTCGCTCTAGGAACATAAGCTATTGAAACATTATAATTGCTTCTTCTTTTAACCACCCCAGGCAGCTCAATTACTATCGTACGATCGCAGTATCACAATACAGAAAACAAAACACCGCTCCTAAACATTACCACCACTTAGACCTCTGCTTTTTTTCCACAAAACAAAATTATATTGCTGCTGACGATGACTCATCAAAAATAGATTGACTACGTACACCTTTTCCAGTTGTAATTCAGAATATATCAATTGTAATTCAGATTAGTCAATTGTATTTCAGAAAATATCATTTGTAATTCAAAATAGTCAATTGATATTCAGAAAACATCACTTGTAATTCAAAATAGGCAATTGATTTTCAGAAAACATCAATTGTATTTCAGAATAGTCATTTAATATTCAGAAAATCTCAATTAATATTCAGAAAGTATCAATTGATTTTCAAAAGATATCAATTGATGTTCAGAATTTTTCAATTGATTTTCAAAAGATATCAATAATTGTATTTCAGAAAATATTTCTACCGTACATATAGGATAAATTTTACATAATATACCTTACAGCATCTCCCTGAAAAGCTCTTACAAACCCCTACAGTAAGTTGCTGGGTCCAACATAGGATATTTTTCTCTCTTCCAGTTATATAAAAAATGCAACCCTAAGCTCTCAAAGTTAGGGTTAAAATTTTAAAAATTCCTTTATCATAAAAATTACACAAAATAAAAATAATATGACCACTTTTTCACAACACATTTTTAAGCAAAAAAAAGGTAGAAACATGTCTTGAAAATCAATTAAAAATTTCTGAAAATCAACTGATATCTTTTGAAAATCAATTGATGCTTTCTGAATATTAATTGAGATTTTTTGAATATTAAATGACTATTCTGAAATACAATTGATGTTTTCTGAAAATCAATTGACTATTTTGAATTACAAGTGATGTTTTCTGAATATCAATTGATTATTTTGAATTACAAATGATATTTTCTGAAATACAATTGACTAATCTGAATTACAATTGATATACTCTGAATTTCAATTGAAATACTTTGAATTACAATTGCAAAAGGTGTAGTTGCATAATGGCGCATTAATTTGAGGTTAAGTTATTTTTGTGTTGAATTGTGAATACAGTTTGTCAAACTTTGACATTTTTATTTATTGTCTAACGTTGAATATCTAAGAATTATAAATCTAATTCTCGGATTAAAATATAATTCACCTTTATGCAGCAAGTTAGATTGCTGTCTTACCACACTAATTTTTTTGTCTTTCCTGTGTGAACAAGAAAAGTTGGTTTCATCATTGCGATACGTCGATAAATTCGCAGGTTCACGATCAAGATCACCCATTATTAAAATTTAAAAAATTTTTGTATTTCTATTAATAATATTCCAGCATCACATGAGAAATACGTGATCTTTATTATTGAGTATTTACTTTGAATTTTTTACTGGTAATTAAACGTGCTCTCTTTTAACAATTCATCTTAAAGAAAATACCTCATTTATGCTAGGACTTTCAACATTAACGTTGCAATGAAAACCTTGTCTTCTTTGGGAGTGACATTAAAAAATTCCTTTGGCGCCACCTCCACCACCTCAAAAACTCTACCATTAAACAAACGCAAACTAACCAATTACCTCTAGCCTCTAAAAGGTCTCAACTTAGGGCTTAGAAAGAAGCACCATTTGAAAATAAATGAGCCATTTCGTGACATATCTGCTGATATTCATTGCTCAATTTACTATACTCATTTAAGTCCCAGATCGTGTTCGTGTAGGAATTTCAAGCAACAAATTAGTCGATCAAAGAGTTCATGTTGAAGACTGCGTATTTCTGTCAGGTCTGATCATAATTAAAATTAAAAATTAAAAAAAAATCAACTCCGACAGAAAGCGAGACTAGAGAATAACATAAACTTCTCCCAATTCGTGACAAAGACGCGAAAAAGTGGAACTTAAGATCCTGACTAAAAGGTCAAGGTGCAAAGAGCGCCATAGTATACAGTGTGATTGAAAAAACGTGATAATGCAGATTTCTTGGTTATTATTAAAGATAGAAAAAAATCTTATTTAGGTAACTTATAGTACTCAAGAAGCATGTTATTTTGGCCAATTCAAAAGTACCAGTGGAATTAAAACAAAAGAGTAACGTTAGTTAGATTCCTTTTTTTAAATGGAACGTGCAGATTTTTTCTAGATATTCTTCAAGAGTATCAAATTCTCTTTACAGTGATACTAAGTAACAATACAATATTTGAAAAAATAAAGTCGTAATAAGGTTTTAAAAAATGAATCTAGCAACCCTTATAACCATAGCACAACAATCAATAACAATCAAAAATACAAAAACATCTACTATCAAGTTGCATAAGTATTAAAACAAATAAATAACGACTATTTCGATTGTTATCGATTGTTGTGCTATGGTTATAACGTTATAAGGGTTACTAGATTCATTTTTTAAATCCTAATTACAACTTTATTTTTTCAAATACTTTATTGTTATTTAGTATCACTGTAAAGAGAAATTGATACTCTTGAAGAATATCTAGAAAAAATCTACACGTTCTATTTAAAAAAATGAACCTAACTAACGTTACTCTTTTGTTTTAATTCCACTGATACTTTTGAATTGACCAAAATAACAAGCTTCTTGAGTACTATAAGTTACCTGAACGAGTTTTTTTTTCTATCTTTAATGATAACCAAGAAATCTGCATTATCACGTTTTCTCAATCACACTGTAGGTATACAACATAATTATCGATAATTATAATAAGTTTTTATTTAGCACTAAATTCACTGCAAATGACTAAATCTTAAGACTTCCAAACACGATATAGAACAAGCAGCACGAGAGCCACGAAGTGGCACGTCAGTGATTTAAAAGTGGCACGCCAGTGATTTAAGAGTGTCACGCAAAAATGGCTGCAAACAGTGCAAGATTTACGTATAAGCTACACAAGTTATAGCGTAGGGCCCAACTTACTTGGGGGGCCCAAAAAGTTGTCCGAGTGAGCAATTGTCATATATACCTAATGGCGTATTCGATTGGTTGCACCAGCATGGTACCAGTGCAGTTTTATTTGCACTATCCCAGTTTTTCGTGTTTTATTGGTGTTGCACGGCAACAGTGCACCCACCTATATCTGTATAAATCAATCACGTGATTGCACTCCACTGGTTCCGTGTCGGTGCGGTCCCAATCGAATACGCTATTAAACATGGCACTGACATATAATATCTGGATAAAAGGCCGCATATCTCAAATAGCTTAAGGCCTTATCAAGTCTAAATCCGGCCCTGTCGCAAATATAAAATAGCAAATATGTCGAAGTTTGTCAGAACATTATAGATATAAAAAATCTGACAAGAGAAGCAAAACCATATTATATAAAGAGTGACAATTCATTTACGGTTTTCCCAGAGGGGAGAAAAAGACAAACAACCATAATAGGTGAGTTACCGATAACACAAATACCATCAAAAGAGAAAAGAGATAAAAGAAGGTCCAACAAACTACGTAACTTTGCAAATAGACTTGATTCCAATAGCGCCAAGAAATTTATGCAGATTGGAGAGGGAGAAACTGGACAAACGTTTGAAAATAGAAGTAACATGGCATCAGAACGTCTTGAAATAAAGACAACGATGGTTTCCGGAGGAATACAAAGAGATGTCTTACCAGAAACAAATAAAATGGCCAAAAAAACCTGTGGAACTCAAACCACTGATGTGAGCCCTAAAAGGAAGCTAAAGAGGTGTAGTGAATCACAACCGGCTCAGAAAAAAAATTAAAACAGTATCTTTAAAACTAGTGGCTCTATTGCCAAAATTCAAAAAAATATGTGAAAGGAAAAGGTTGAACCGGGTTGGACGGAAGCTCAAAATGAAACATTGGGTTAATGAAATGAAACTCAGCCCATAGTTTACAGGAACCATATATAGATTGTCGACAATTCCACTAGTGGTTATTTCGACAATTTTGGACAGTCTAAGAACAGTTAAATGTGACAGTTTGTATAATCAAGCGGATTTCTTTCCTCTAATTTTGAAGGCAGTTTTTAAGGTTGTTACAGTTGTGAAATAGAAATTTTATATAAATTTTAGATTCTAAATAATTTACACACAAGGCAGATGTAGAAAAGTATTTAATATTAATTTAATATATTATTTAACATTATAACACTAATGGGGGTTTGCACCGTTTATATATTAACTGACAGATAGTTTATTTGGCAGATAAGTTGTAAAAATATAATTTATTTGTCACTTAAACTAAAATCGGTGCAAAAGGTCATAAGTAGAAGGTAATTTTGTTCTCAAGGTTCCCATTTTTCCAGAGGGTGTTTGGAGTTGCAAACAGTCGACCAGTCTTAATCTTAGCGCCTCTTTTTAAAATAAATTTGTAATCTGAAATAATTATTTGCTTTGATAAACTCAAACTGCGATAGTAATTACCTGATAAATTTGTAGTATATTATAAGAAGAGCGTTTTACCTTACAGAACACATATCCAAATTACTTGTATTAGGTATTAACCATTTGCTTTCAGTTAATTTCTGAGCACCGCCTTCAGCGGTTTTCGAAAAAATAGGATTATATTATATTATTAATGGGAACACTTTTCTCAACAGTTTTATTGATATCTTCCTCACAATTCTACTTATATTTTTCAATATTAATCATGACGTATTATCCCCAAATCTCATTTTTACAAACGTTTCTACTACGACCTTACGTATTTAAAGCGATTTTGACGTTTGATGAAAAATAAATAACAAAATATTTTTTTGAAAATCAAGTCAATGGTCACTTAATTTATTTACAATAATTTTTATTCATTGAATTGTCCTAAAAATTTAGTATGTTGTAGTATTTGACCTACCGAACAAAAGTCTCCATGGCCACAAAGTCCTAAACCTAATAGTGTTCGTGTTGTGGAGACTTAAAGTACTGATAATCTTGTCACACACAATTGTGATTTTTTGAATTTTATACATAACGATCACATTCACACAATTCTATAAGAAAAGGCCCTCGGTGAATTTTCCTAAAAATTTAGTACGTTATGGTGTTTGACCTACTGAACAAAAGTCTCCATGGCCACAAAGCCCTAAACCCAATATTTTTCGTGTTGCGGAGGCTGAATCGTGCTGAATAATGTTGTCACACACAATTGTGGTTGGATTTAATTATGGCTGAAAAAGTTTGATACAATTGTTATCTTTGTAATGTTGGAAGTTTTAGTAAGAATGCCTGGAATAGGCGACATTGATAATAGGCTGGATATTGCAATAAAAAGGCGTGAAGATAATGATCTTCCAAACCTATAATTAGAAAATGACACAAGAGTATGTTTGAATCGCAATCAGGGTATTGAAAGAGAATTAACGAATATTGAAGAAAATTCCATGTGTCTCCGATTAAATATTGTAAAGCAGCGAGGCAACCGAACTTGCATTTTTTAAATAAAATTCAAAAAATCACAGTTGTGTGTGACAACATTACTCAGCACTTGAAGCCTCTCCGCAACACGAAAAATATTAGGTTTAGGGCTTTGTTGCCATTTTGTTCAGTAGTAAGTAAGTAAGTAAGTATCTTTATTTATAATACTGTAGAATTAGGATTAAAATCATCGTGAAAAGGAAAAAATTGCGAAGTTAGTAAAAATTTTTGAATCCTATTCAAAAACACGTGATCTTTAAGAATCCGACGAGTCCCGAGTTCTAAAGTGTGAGCTAAAGAAGTTAATGGGGTAAAATGGTCATCTTTGAAACGTTTTATAGAATATTTCGAATTTTTGCATTAAAAGTACGAATAAACATATGAAAGTGAATAAAATACACTATTTTTAACAACATTAGCAAGAAATATTTCAGGTCAGATGGTTTCTTAAGCAGATGAACAAAATTCTTCTGTAGACGGGGACTGTTTTACCAATAACTATATAAAATTCATTATCTCTCGTAATAATACGACTAGTCTTTTGAAATTTGGTATGTATACTCAATATACATCAGTTTATTATATTCAACCCTTAAATTTAACTTCAACCCTCAAATTTGTCAGTTCTCACCCCCGAGGTGATTTTAACTTTAAGAACATTTCTACCTTACTTGAGAATTTTTTTTTTAAATCCCACTAAATGTGGGTGTTTCCACATGGCCTTAACAATTGGAAACAGCAAACAAAATTGTTGGGACTTGCCTCATAATTTTTTTAAACCAATTCTTGTGATTCAAATTCACAAAATTTTAAATGATTATGTATCAATAATTAATGAAGCACTTCTAGGCATTCCATGAACTTCAAATTTGGTACCAGTGTATATCACGCACTAATTATTTGTAGGGGAGTCAGAATCTCCCTAAAACTCCCCGCGGTTCGAGTTAAGGGGGGGGGACAAAAGCCCCCCCGAAGTTTTCTTGAGGAGTTCTGATTTTTTTAGGGATCTTTAGGATGTGATCTACAATGAGACCAAATCTCAAAATTTTAGGATGCCTTCAAGTCCTTCATTATTTCATGATAATTAATGTTACTTACCCCTTTACACGACACGAGATAATGAAGCACTTCAAGGTACCCTAAAATTTTGAAATTTAGTCTCATTATAGACCACATCCTAAAGATCCCTAAAGAAGTCAAAATTCTTCGAGAAAGCTTCAGGGGGCTTTTGTCCCCCCCCTTAAATCGGTTAGTGGGGGGGTCTTAGTCAGTTTCAGACTTTTATAGAAATATTTAGGATGCGTTATACCCTAGTACCGAATTTGAAGTTTACGTTATGCCTAGAAGTGCTTCAGTAATTAATAATTATCAGCGATACATAATCATTTAAAATTTTGTGTATTTGATTCACAAGAATTGGTTTAAAAAAATTATGAGGCAAGTCCCAACAATTTTGTTTGCTGCTTGTAATTGTTAAGGCCATGTGGAAACACCCACATTTAGTGGAATTTAAAAAAAAATTCTCAAGTAAGGTAGAAATGTTCTTAAAGTTAAAATCACCTCGGGGGTGAGAACTGACAAATTTGAGAGTTGAAGTTAAATTTGAGGGTTGAATATAATAAACTGATGTATATTTAGTATACGTACCAAATTTCAAAAGACTAGTCGTATTATTACGAGAGATAATGAATTTTATATAGTTATTGGTAAAACAGTCCCCGCCTACAGAAGAATTTTGTTCATCTGCTTAAGAAACCATCTGACCTGAATTATTTCTTGCTAATGTTGTTAAAAATAGATTATTTTATTTACTTTCATAAGAATATTTTTATTTTTAATGCACAAATTCAAAATATCCCATGTTTTGTTTTGAAGATGACCATTTTACCCCATTAACTTCTTTAGCTCACACTTTAGAACTCGGGACTCGTCGGATTCTTAAAGATCACATGTTTTTGAATAGGATTCAAAAATTTTTACTAACTTCGCAATTTTTTCTCTTTTATATCCTAATTCTACAGTATTATTAGTAATAGTACTATTTGAAAATTTACAATAATTATTATTTAATCTTAAATCTAGATATAAGTACACAGACATAAATTAAATTTCATTCCAGATTAGTAGTGTTGTTTTACATATTCACTTAAATGCCTTTTGAAAGTTTTTATGTTAGATACATTTCTAATGTCTAATGGAATGGTGTTATATATTTTAAGACCTTTGTAATATAAACAATTTTGGGAGCTCGACTTTTTTAGTTTAGGCAACCGGAAATCAAATTGGTTTCGAGTAGCGTAATTATGTACACTATTATTTAACAGTAACTTTTCAGACATGTAATCTGGTAACAGTTTATGAACGACTTTGTAAATTAAGATCATTGTATTAAAATCAATGCGTTGGTTTATGTTTAACCATTGCAAGGCTTCCAGCATCAGATTTATGCTTGTATATTTGGAACATTGTAAAATTTCTCATGGCCCTATTTTGTTGTTTCTGGAGCCTAACCATATCAGATTTTTGACACAAAAATAAGATACTAGAGCAATAGTCAAAGTGTGGAGCAATCATGGTCTTATATATTAGTAGGTCAAACACCACAACATACTAAATTTTTAGGAAAATTCACCGAGGGCCATTTCTAATACGTATTGTGTATGACAAGATTATCACTAGTTTAAGCCTCCACAACACGAACAATATTAGGTTTAGGGCTTCGTGGCCATGGAGACTTTTGTTCAGTAGGTCAAATACTACAATATACTAAATTTTTAGGAAAATTCACCGAGGGCCATTTCCCATAAGAATTGTGCGGGGTCCTTTGTCCGATAAGACCAAAGAAATATTTAATGGCATCGCTGCACACTCCCCTTTCTTCAAAATCTGATATTCGTCCTACTTTTTCGTTATAAGTATTGTTGTGACGTATATTTCGTGGGTGATGAATTGATCTGTCACAATGACGAATCCATCTGAACATCCTCATGGGTATAAAATCGTAATTTTTTTTCTCTGGCGCTGTAAGAACGCTTTTTCAAAAATTTTAAAAGAGCTCGAGCAAAATGATACTGGCACTTTTAGTTAATGGAATGAAACTCGGCAAATAGTTTACTGGAACCATATGGAGCATTTTTGTAAGATAAGAAATGTTCCAAGGGGTTGTCGCTGTATATCCCTCTTTTTTCAAGATCTAATATTGACCGTATTTTTTCATGAAATGTATTAATTGTAACCGTACATTTTGAGCCTGCTGAATCGATTTGTGACTATGTCGAATCCAACTGAGCAACTCTGGGCGCTTAAAATCGCCATCTTTAACTCCAGTGCTGTAAGAACACTCTTTCAAAAGTTTTAAAATCGCTCTATTGAGGCATTGTTTATCGATATTTTTTTGGTCTCATATCGGACAGAATTTTACGACAGAAACGTTACAAACCCGAATGACTCGAAATACATAAAAATTTCTACTTAATTGGCTTTCTCTTTCTCCAATAAAAACTTAAATTACAAAATTAAAGCCTCATCCAATATTAAAAGTTAAGGAAAATGTTGACCAGTTCTTAGATATGTAGTGTTAAACTTTGACCCGCGCCATTTGAAAACTACACGTATAATTTACAAAATCGTGGAACGATTGTTTATTAACGCTGTTTCTCATTGGCTGATAACACTTTTTCAAGGAACTGTCATTTTGACAATTAGTTAATCAAAATTACTTTTATTTAAATTATAGAATAGCACTACCTTGTTTGGCATAAACCAATAGGCACACGTTTTATACGGGTTGCTGCGTAAACCATGCAGTAATCAAACGGTGCGGGTAAAACTTTAACACTATTTCACTAAGAACTGAAGAACATTTGCTCTAAAAAAATTTGCTGATGCCTTTAACTTTTCATAGTCTACGGTGGATATCAATATATACGTGTATTTCAAAATCACCCTGTATATTATTCAAAAAAAAATTTTTTTCAGCAAAATCCTGAAATACGGGTCAAGTGATTTTAAGAATATAGGCTGTAAAAAATTTTTTGGACGATTCTAAAATGTCAAGTTTAAATTGGTGTGCGGTTTGTAAAAGAATGACTCATATGGTCCTAGTAAATATATCTACCGAATCATTCCATTAACCAAAAGTGCTTTATCATTTTACTGGGCCCCTTTTAAACCATTTAAAAGAGCGTCTTTACAGCGCCAAGGGGGGAAATAATGTTTTTTCGTCTACAGAGATACTCGGACAGATAGACGGATTCAGTATGGTCACAGATCGATTAAGCACCCTTGTAATATAAGGTAGCGCCACTTTTCATGAAAAAATACGACCAATATCTTATTTTGAAAAAAAGGGATTGTAAAGCGCCCCCTCAAATATTTCTTTAGTCTCATCGGACAAGATTGTACTATATGGTTCCAGTAAAATATGTGTAGAGTTTCATTTCAATCACCAAAAGTACAACATACCTGAGGTATAATCGTCGTGCATAGCTCGCATTAAAGGGGTGTACAGCGGCCTCCATCGAACTTTATTTTGGTCTCATCGGACAAAATTACTCTATAAGGTTCCAGTAAACTATGTACCAAATTTCATTCCATTAACGCACATCAAAACGCAGTTATATGTCCTGCACCCTCCGTACTAATACTAGTGGTTTTGAAATTTAAAAATTTTTTCTGATACTTGCTGATTTTATTACTTAAACATGATCAATTTATTCCTATTTTACAAGCCTCTTTTCGAAGCATAATGTCCAAAAGTTTTAAATCAAAGTTGTTTTCTCTGTTTGTCATCAATAAGTTGCTAAGTGCATCTCGATGGAGTAAATTCCGTCCTTAACGAGTCGGTGTTTCTTAAAAAGTTTCAATGTTTCAGGGAGGAGGCAACACCTTTTAATTCAAGCGAAATTAATCTAGTAATTGTTAATTGATGATAAGTTTACCACGGACGTTGAATCAAAAAGACAAATCAAGGACCACGTTTGTCTAATTAATGCTAATTGGTCGCTCATCAAAGTGAATTATTTGAATAAAAAGATAAATAAACGGAATTTACTATGTACAAGTTTTTAATGCATAAAAAACCAATGATGCAATAATATTCACCTTTTAAAAAATTTAAAATTTTAAAACACTTGCATACATGGATTTTATTTACATTTCTATAAAATATAATGGAAGAAATCATATCTGAGTGCATGCATAAAATATCACACAAACACATCAATAAACCGCCCATTATGTTGATTACCAAATCGATTCTTCTTAGGCATTGCATCAAGCTAACAATTAAACTTGATTTGAAATTAAAACAAATCCGTCAAAAAAATGTAAATTAATAATAATCAATTTGTGCATACCACAGAAAGTATATTATTATTTTTTTTACCTAACTAACCTTGAGATGTTAAAATACTATTTGATTTCTAATGTTCTTAAAAAATGTTCTAAAATGTTATGTGAGATTCTTTTATTTAAATTACAAAATGTAATTAATTAATTTTTAATATTGCTAAATTTTAAGGTCATCCATTACGAACAAATAAAATAAAACAATTTAAACAAATAATTTGGTTATTTTAAAAAATTTTATTGTAAGCTCAAAGTTAACGAACTAATTGAGATAGATCTACATTAAGAATTAAATATAATGAAGTCGTCGCTTTTTTTATTTAAATAATTTTCAAAAATTATACTTTTATAAAATTACCAAATTTTGAATAATTAATATATTAAACATATCACAGTGTAAATAATGGACTAATTTAAAATTAATAGGCAAACTTTATTAATGAGCAGGTAAAAGGTTAAGGCTAAAAGAAATGATGCAACAGTAAAAATTCCAACCATGGTAAGTTTTTCGAGTTATCTAAAGAAAATTGATGTAATTGTGGAAGCCACATTTGATGCCCTTAGCAGAAATTTAAATGTTTTTGCAACATTCATTTGCTTATAAATCAATTAATCAGAAAATTACTTCAAAAAATGTTGTTTCTCTTATTATAAACTATGCAAATTAACGTAGAAATCGTTATGATCCTTTAATTGCTTATAGTGTTAGAGAAGGATAACAGAACGTGGATGTACGATTTTTTCCTTTTGCATTGAGATGTGAAATGACATTTTACATAATTACTGTCGACTATTATAATAAATATCTTCTAATGCATATAGAAAAAATTGTAAAATAAAATTGAATATAATTGAGGGGGTCAGAAGCCAAGGGATCTAAGTAGAAAAATTTGAAAAATCGAGTTAAGCGCAGAAGATAAAAATAACATTTTACTTAGTAGTTGATAGCAACGAGATTCAAGTAGATTTACACAATACCACAGCCTTAATAAAGGCTAATATTCTAATATACCACATAAATCATAAATAAAAGTGTATTTATATTAAAATAATTACTTTAAAGTTAATTTTCTCAGAAGTGTTATTTTACTACTTAGATCATTTGGCTTCTGAACCCCTCAATTTAGCCAAATAAACAAGGTAGCTGTAGATTCTCTTTAATAACTGCTGTCACAAAGTGTTAATATCACAATAATTATTAAGTACTCAAGTATTATATTGATCATTGAAAATGTGGTCTACCACCTAACAATAGTTTCACCGTAAAGTTTATTACTCTAACATCAAATAAACTTTTTAGTTGTTAGTCTAACCATGGCCTAGTCTATAACCCAGTTATTTTAGATATTATTTTTGAGCAAAATCTTAAACAAATTGATGGTTGACTTAATTGCATAACAACCCTAAAGAGCTATCAGAACAGCATATCGAAAGTCCCATAAGAGCTGTGTATGCCTCTCTTAGCACGGAAGCTAGACAAAATAACACTGCACTTTTGGTTAATGGAACGTTTACTGATGTTTACTGGAACCATATTGATAAATTTTGTCTGATGAGACCAAATATATATTCGATGGGATCACTGCACACCCCCCTTTTTTCAAAATCTGATATTCGTCGTACTTTTTCGTTAAAAGTATTGTTGTGAGGTTGTGACGTATATTACGAGGGTGGTGAATTGATCTGTCACAATGACGAATCCATCTGAACATCCCCATGGGTATAAAACCGCCATTTTTTTCTCTGGGGCTGTAAAAACACCCTTTCAAAAATTTTAAAAGAGCTCGAGTAAAATAATACTTCACTTTTTTGGTTAATGGAATAAAACTCGGCAAATAGTTTACTTGAACCATATGGAGTAATTTTGTCTGATGAGACCAAAGAAATGTTCGAAGCGACCGCTGTCGCTGTACGTCCCGTTTTTCAAGATCTGATATTGCCCGTATTTTTCGCGGGAAGTGTAGTTATCGTACATTTTGAGGGTGCTGAATTGATCTGTGACCATGTCGAATCCATCTGAGCAACTCTGGGGGCTTTAAAACGCCACCTTTTACTCTAGTGCTGTAAAAACGCTCTTTCAAAAGTTTTAAAATCACTCTATTGAGGCATCTTTTATGGCTTTTTTTTGGTCTCATCGGACAGAATTTGTGTATATGGTCCTAGTAAACATACCTAGCGAGATTATTCCATTAATCTACTAACAGTGCAGTATCATTTTATTGGATCCCTTTTAAATCCTTTAAAAGAGCGTTTTTTTACAACGCCAACAAGGAAAATAACTGTTTTGCACCTATAGGGATACTCAGACGGACTCAGGCATGGTCACAGATCGATTCAGCACACTTGTAATATACGGATGCGGTAAATTTCACTAAAAAATACGGCCAATATCTTATTTTGAAGAAAAGGGGATGTACAGCGTCTTCTCGAATATTTCTCATCGGTCTCATCGGGCAAGACTGTACTATGAGTACGTTCCACTAAGCGATCGCAACGATTGCAACGCCCGAAAACTCGTTCCACTTAACGCCGCGGTCGTTGCGTTCCCTGGAGGTAACGTCATAGATGACGTCATTGACAATGATCACAAGACGCTCATTTCGCCCATAAAATTTGGTGGGTCGGCGTGAGAGTTTTACGCGCGTGCGCATTGAAGCAAATTTTGATAGGTTACTCCGTGGTTGTCTTGTTTTGACGATCTTTTGAAATGGCTACAGAAAAAATAAACCTGTATAAACCTTGACTCTGATGAGCTATCGATATCAAACACCTATGTTCTTCGATTGACCAACGTACCAACAACAACTGTCACTGTCATATTGCGACAAGCACACAACGCGTTCCACTAGCGAATCCGCCCGTAACGTTTACAAGCTAGTGGAACAGGAAATTTGGCTGTCGTGAGCGCGGTCGTTGAGATCGCTTAGTGGAACGTACTCTATATGGTTTCAGTGAACTATGTGTGGAGTTTCATTCCATTAACCAAACGAAGCTCGTATTAAAGGGAGTGTAGAGCGGCCTCCGTCGAACTTTTTTTCGTCTCATCGAACAAAATTACTTTATAATAAGGTTCCAGTAAACTGTGTACCAAGTTTCATTCTATTACCGAAAAGTGCAGCAAAACGCAGTTATATGTCCTGTATAGTTTATCCATTTTTGGAACGAGAAATTGCCTTCTTAATCCTTATTATCTCATTAGCACCCTACTGTGTTAGGTACCAATAAAAGATGCTTAAAATCTTCGAGAAAAAGGTAAAAATGAATTTCTATGCCAAAAGCAGGTATAGGTATAAACCCTTCTAATGCTTCATGTAAAAGAAATTTAAAAAGATTTAATTTAAATATTATGTGATATTTTGCACATTTTTTGTAAAGTGCAAAGCATTAAAAGGGTTTATATACCTGCTTTTGGCATAGAAGTTCATTTTTACCTTTTTCTCGAAGATTTTACTCATCTTTTATTGGTACCCAACACAGTAGGGTGCTAATGAGATAATAAGGATTAAGAAGGCAATTTCTCGTTCCAAAAATGGATAAACTATACCCTGTACCCTCTATCTATTTTTCGTGGTCATATAAAATCAACTACTGTGTATTGCAGTCAAAAATCGTCAGGGGCTACAAGTTTTGGATGTATTTAAAAATATTATAATACCCTGTATTTAAAAATATTATAATTGAAGCGTGGCTGTGAGAGTCCGGGAGACGCCTTATGCATTCAAGGGTTGTCAAGAATGCAAATTATTTAAGAAATTAAATTTTATTGCAAATAAAATAAAATAAATTTGTTTTTACTTTGAAATAGGAAATAGGAGTTATATATCTGTTAATTTACCTATTACCTATTACTATTATATTATTTTACCTATATTTCTATCATTAATTATTATTTTATTATTCTTAATTATGTACTTATCATTAATATAAACTATGAACTTATTTTCAAATACTAATTCTCTTTGACCGCCATTAACTATTTGTTTAAACTTTAAATGTCTAATGTTCAATAATTCACATAATGTATTTTAACCCTTATGAAGAAAACAAGTTCAAAGTATTATTAAATCTTATCTGCAATAGTTTATAAAAGGGACCATTTGTATTTTTATTAGTTAGTCCATATTTAGCATTGTTGCTGTATTACAAATTATTCTAATAATTATTAAATAAATAAAACTTATATTAAAAATAAGTAATCTTTCTTCGTGTGAAATATAATTTAGGTATATGCATTATGCAGCTGAGGCAACATGATATTTCTTTCAAATTTAATTTTATATATTAACTGAGATGACAATACAATACCGACAGTTACATGAATTTTATAACTCATCTTACATAACTTGCTTTACAACTACAAATCACTTCCAGTCATGAAAATTGCTATTGAGTGACAAAATCTAAAACATCAACATTTACTTTGGAAATGATAAACCCTAAATACTCTAGTTCAGTGTTTCCCAACCTTTTTTGTGCCACGCCACACCCCACACCTAAGCCTTTCTAAAATTCTTGCCCCATATGTGACATATACATAATTTTTAATATTCAAAAATTGAATTGTTCACTGAAGAAACTCTGGACGAGTCCATTTTCGAATTGCCTCCCTTAACAATCAAATTGCCCCCCCCCCTGTTGGAAACACTGGTCTAGGTATTTTTAAGTCATTTTCAGCAAAATCTTAAATATAAAGTTTTTGAAACTCCAGAAGAAGTTGGTTTCAAATTAAATACAACTAGCGGCCACCCCCGTCGAAATCGACGAAGTTTTTGAAGATATGAATGAGCTATGACTATTTTATAAAAAAAAATAAGAAAACTAACCTTAAAGATAAGTAAGCCAACATAAAAAACCGTCTCAAAAATCCAAAATTCACAAAAGCACGAAAGTAATTAAAAATGCACGCACCAACCTGGCCATATCGCGTATTAGAAATGTACTGTCGAATAAAAATATTGAAAATTTTATCACCACGACCAAATGTATAATATTATGTGCCTTATCGAATAAAACCATATATCTACATTTATTCTCATTTATAATTTTTAAAATTGGATTATTTTAAATTATAAAATTGATTATTTTATAATTATAAAATACAAAAAAAATGTAAGAAATGAATAATTTGAAAAAAATTTAACATATCTATGGGTCGAGAGCTTCTATTTAAAAAAAATTCATCAAGATCGGTCCAGTAGAAGTACGCTAAAATTAGCGGGAAAAAAAAGGCTTCGCGTTTTAAATATACATAATAGAATATACAGTTGAATTTTTAAAAGACTACCGACACGTGACTTTTCGACTACTCAATAAATAACATACGTTTAACATTTTTATATTAGTAAGGGTAAGCATAGAAAGAAAAAGAAAATACAAAAGTTGTGTTTCAAACACAAGTAAAAGTATAACACATACGTTATAAAAATTTTGTAGCATGGAGAGTGCGATAGAAAAAGACAGAATATAAAGGGAATTCGCTCATATAATTTATGTAAGTTCGTATTTCCGCTTGTCAAGTGTCAATATTGACATTCGTAGGTTAATTTTTAATACGACACATAGATGCCGTGGCAGTACTACCAAATGTCATGATATTTTTTACACAAAAGGAATAGAAAAATGCAATTTTTAGATTTTTTAACAGTCGTTTTAACATAAAAATGAAATGAGGTAATGTTTTTATACAACTAAACACAGTATTTTTACATTTTTTATTCAAAGAAAATTATCAAATATTCAATGTAGCGACATCTAGATTGCCAGCTTTTAATTTCTATTTAGGAAATATGAATCTAGACCTGATTTGACGAGTAATTTGCATATTAATTCATATGCACTGGGTTGGTCACGTGTCGGTAGTCTTTTAAAAATTCAACTGTACATAGATATACCGGGTGATTAGCACCAAACCTGGCCATAGGGCGACTTAACATTACGCTAATTTCCAAAAATATATGAATTGCCATGAAATATATTTCTTTAAATTACACACTGACAGTTTAAAATTTCCTATGATAAATAAAATCGCTATTGCCGGATTTGGTAACCATGGCACGTTACCATGGCAATTCATATATTTTTGGAAATATGCATAATGTTAAATTGCCCTATGGCCAGGTTTGGTGCTAATCACCCGGTAGATACTCGACCAACAATGACCATATTAAATTTGGTGCTACATTTTATTCAAGTGAAAGACGGGTTTCCCAGATTAGACTGTTACCTTTTCATGGAAGACCAACCTCAGTAAAATCGATCTGTTTCATTCATTGCAAAATTATTTCAAAAACAGTCACCGTTTACGTTTTCTTCTGTATCTGTAATCCAGAAAGAGTGGCCCAATATGAGACTTTAAGGACTTTTTATTGTATTTCTGTTTCCCAACGTGGGGCCTACACCCCCCCCCCCACACAAGGAGGCAATTTGATTGTTAAGGGAGGCCATTCGAAAATGGACTCGTCCAGAATTTCTTCAGTTTCTCCAGTGAACAATTCAATTTCTAAATATTTAAAATTATGTACCTATAATATGTTACGTAGGGCATACGAATTTTAGAAAGGCTAAAAGGGTGGGCGCAAATTAAAAGCGTAGAGTAGAGTTTACATAGAGTTGTTCGAAATTTCAGCTAGAATCATATATCACTACAAGGATGCAATATGCTCTCAGCTTTCAATTTGAGCACCCTAAAACGCTATGCTCTAGGCTCTATGCTCTAAACTTTTAATTTGCATACACCCTTAGATCGAGGGGTAATTCGCAGGTGGCATTGTTTGACGCTGTTTGGCATTATTTGGCATTGCATGACATTGTGGCATTAAATGCCAAGCGAATTACACCTCGGCTTGTCGGCTTAGGTGGAACATGGAACATGGTACAAAAAAGTTTGAGAAACACTGGTGTAGAGGGTCTGTGTATGGGTCTATGGGGTCAACGTGCAAATTTTCAGCAAACCATCAATATGTTTAAATACCTAAGCTAAATTAAAAGGTCGAACATCAAGGATTACTCTTGATTAAATTGAGTAATTACACGAAATTACTCCAAATAATTAAATTACATTTTTTTGAATCTAAATAAAGTTCAAGGAGTAAATATAAATTTTTTCTAAAAGTACATCTAATTTGAATTTAAATTATAAAAAATTATAATTTGTTCATGTGCAAACACAGATTCCTTCGATTTAACAAGTTCCAGTCCACTCTAAGTTACACAAGAAGTTTTTTTCCTTCAAAAATCATAATTTTATTTGTGAAATATAACTTTTAGAAGGAGTTTTTTTAATATCTGTACAGTATCAACTGATCATTTATTACCCATGTGAACACGTGATATTTGGCTCTCTTAATTATTCAACCATCAAATTTAAATTTTAATGATTATATGCGTTTACGTTACAAAAATAAATTCCTTTTGCATCCGTGTATTAGATAGAATCACTAATTTTAAGACCTTAAAGGTTGTCGATTAAATTAAGTTATGATTTATTAATTTGACAGGCAAATAAAATTAAATTAGCTACCACTGAAAGGACGCTATTCCCAAGTACAAAAACATCTTTAAATATGGCATTTTCATATTGTCGCTAATTAGGGAGTTTTTCTATTGGAACAGTACTGATTCACCCTGTATAGTAATTGAGTCTTCGGGCTAATAATTAAACATAAAATTATGAAGTTTCTCAGGTAGTTGCTATAAGTATTAAAAGTCATAAATTAACCAATTTTATTTCGTATGAAATTAATTACGATTAATTTATTGAGCAGCAAAAATATTAATTAAAATTACTAAAAACAATTATATTGATAGATTGCAATTACATAATTTTTTTATTGTCGCCAAATCAATTATAATTAACCTTTAAAAATTAATTAAATTACTTCTTGATAAAGTTAAGCCTATATACTTGCTTAATTTATTTAATTACATAATTATAAAAAAAAATTTTCGTGTCTAAAAATATTAATTTTTTTTAGTAAATAAACGAAATTTCAATTTACTAATTAATTTATGACCGTGAAATTATATTAAATATTAATTTTGCATTTTTAATTAGTGTTGGTGGCCTTTTCTAACGCCTAAAACACGAAATATCTTGAAGCAATTTGAATAGTTTTCAAGTAATTGCATAAATTATCCTTATTGTGTTAAAGAAGAAGGTACAGTGTATAATTGAAGTAAATGTCAAGTAATTTATAATACGATCTGTTCTAAATATTTTTAGGTCAAATAAATAAAATAAAGTAAAAAAAATAAAAAATATTCAAAAAAACACCGGTAGCTACTATTCTTATTATTTAAATTATTAACTACGGATGCCATCAGTTAATTAATATTTAAATAAATGTCCTTGAATGTCCAAGTTAAGACGCTTTACATAAAAAAAATTGTTAAACTTATCCAAAAACTAGGATCGTCTATGATGAGAGATGGTAAGGTGCCCCTTGACTTTCGTCCTCACTATAAATATCATCCTGACCCAGCACTCTTCACAGTCTTCAGTTGACTATCAATAAACAACATGAAATCTTTGGTAAGTCTTTAAAAAGAAATAATTCGAGCAAATATTAAATTCAAGCTTTTAGATTATCTTTGTTGCCGTTTTGGCTTGCGTTTATGGGCAAAAGGGAGCCCCAGCCAGTGGTAGAGTAATTGAAATCGTTAGGCAAGCATCCGATCTCAACGCAGATGGATCTTTCGAATGGAGGTAATTTCCTCATAACAAATTAATTTAAAAAAATTAACTAATTCGTTTATAGTTTCGAAACTGAAAATGGCATTTCTGCCCAACAACGTGGAGCTTTGAAACAAGTACCCGATTCCAAAGAACCCGGTATTGCAGCTGAAGGAGGTTTCGCTTACACCGCCCCAGACAACAGCCAAATTGTACTCAAATACATTGCTGACGAAAATGGATACCAACCACAAGGAGCTCATCTTCCCACACCACCACCAGTCCCAGCAGCCATCCTCCGCGCTTTGGAATGGATCGCAGCTCACCCAGACCAAGAAGAAAGAGCCGCAGCTGCAGGCAGAAGACCTTAAATGTTGTTAACTCGTATACAATTCAAAAAGGACATATTTGTGATGACTAACTAATTCTCGTGCCAGCTTATTTAAATGACTACAAAGTAGTCACAAAAATTGTACATTATGTAAATTATCAACAATAAATTGACTGGTTAATCAAAAAAGTGTTTTACTTTATTTGTCAAATTGTCTAAATTACTGGATTATTTCATTCTTCGAATGATGTAGGTATGTGTACACTAGTTAGTCCAAAAGTGATTAATGATTGTGGAACATGTTCAGTGAATAACACCCCAAAGTTTCAGATTTATAAAAACCCAACAACACGTGACAGAAGCTTGATCTTTGATCATTAGTACTTCTAGTAATTAATACACTCAGTTATAAATATAATACAAAACGTTATCAATATGGTATCAGGGACGGATCTACATATGGACTAATAGGGCTTAAGCCCTGGGCCCCCAAGTGTCAAAGGGCCCACAAAAATTGAATTATTATAAATTATTATAATCGGGGTGATCGTATTCAGGCCCATCTTTTGGGAATAAGCCATTTGAATGTGGGCTAACACGAAAATCTGGTTGGCTGCCCAAATCACTGGCTTAAGGCCTCGGGATCCTTCAATGAAATTGTTAGAGAAGGAAAAAAGTAAGAAATATGACATCATTCTGGAAGCAACTTTGACACTTTTTCATTCTTATGAAAAGAATCGACAAAAAAATTTGGTTACTCTCTAGAGTGGCTCTGAGAGCGTGGCAGCCGTTCTGAAATTAAACTCATAAACGGTATTTGGGTTGCTCATTGGCAAAGCAACTACTTTTTAAATAAAAAGTAAGATTTTACTTTGGCTTTTGGCATCCCTCTCAGGTGGGTTTCCCGCCCTCCTCACCAATTAGAAGTTTATTATTAACAGTTCTGAAGCCTTAAGCCAATTCTTTGGGCAGCCAACCAGATTTTCGTGTTCTGTGGCACTCGGATAGCTTATTCCCAAAAGATGGGCCTGAATACGATCGCCCCCATTTTTCTGTTATTGGCTTCAGGACTATAAAGCAAAAATGAATTTTAAACCTCAATTTAAAGATTAATCTAACAAAAAATTAAGCCACATTGGACTTGAATAGCCCTGGGCCACGAAAAACCTGTAAGGTAGTAAAGAAAATATAAATAAATGTTTACATACATATCTTAATATTCTTCTTCTTTTAAGTCTAATTGTACATCATCTGGAGATCCCCACAACTTAATGTTATTGGCTGAAGCACTTAAAATAATATCTTTTCTTGGATGAATATCTAAAGAATGTACAGCTTTTCTATGCGTATGCAGTAATTTTAATTGAACTTCAGCATTAATAAGATCCCAAAACCAAAGCTCTCCTGTAACTGAGCCAGATACAATGTGATCGTCACTAGTAATTATTCCACTTTCAATGTTAATATCATCCGTTCGATGTCCTTTATACCTAAACAACTCAACAATAGACTTAAATTCATCAATTTTAATTCAACTTACTCTCCCAACATTTCTCCAGTATTTTTATCTAACAATCTAATTGTGTTATCAGCCGAAGAAACCAAAATACACTGACCATCGTGTGAGAAATTTACTGATGTAACAGGCGCTAAAATTATAATTCAGTTATGTTTATTTCGATTCTAATACGATCAACTTACCTCCAACAAAATCAACTTGACAAGAACCGTTTCTTAAATCATATCTCCGTACAGAACAATCAACAGAACCGGCCAAAATCTCACTGTCTGTAACTTTCACAGAAGTAATACAATCTTTTGCATCATTTAAAACTTGAATAGGCTCATTTCTTCTAGACTTAATATCCCAACACGCAACAGTATTATCTAAACTTCCCGAAACAGCCACACTTGATTCTTCGTTAAGTCTAATACAAGTTACAGTACTAGCATGTCCACGTAAACGTCTCAAAGGCTGAGCTGTAGACACGTCCCATACAATAACAGATTTATCTGATGAGCAAGATATAATTTGGCTACTATCACAGGAAGCTACAGCATCTAATACTTCATTTCCGTGTCCTCCATATGTTTTCAATAATAAACTACGATAAGGATTCCACAACTTAATTTTCTTGTCTGAGCCACAAGTTATGCAATAAGACCCATCCACTACAATCAAAAGAGAAACTCTATATAGGTACATCAAATGACTTAAATCACTTACATCGATGATTTAATTTCGACATGTAAACCGAGCACTTGAGCATTAACAAGAATTACATATCAAAAAGTTTGGGAATTGGAAATACTTTTGTACATCAAAATTAATGTTTATTTAATTCATTAAGTTTATAAAATAATATAATTAAAGCAAATATTCTACATTTTCAAGTTTGAACAGAACTTAACCTCAAAAACATAAAAAATGTTTAAAACGTTGAAAATAAAGCACTACAACTAAATGTATACTTATAAACAATTAGAAAATTTAATTTGAATAATTGATGTCGCTTTTAAAATAAAATTTGTGGAAATCAATGATATAAATGAAAACATAACCTAACTTTTCTAACACATTTGAACTCACCGTTAAATCTCACAGCTCTTACTGCTCCTTGTAGACAATCAATTGTATTTAAACACTGAAGGTTTAATTTAGGTTTTGCTTCAGTCATATTTAAAGATTTAAACCAAAATGAAACTTTACAGACCTCTCTGACCAACACTAGTCAGGTTCAAACTATATGATTTCTTTTCAGATAAAAGATAAGTAACGACTTATTATAAAAGAAATATTATGCTGAATACGGATTACGTTTTGTTAATAGTGTCATAATTTAACCAATACCAATGAAAAATAATTGTAAATATTATGCTGAAGTTCACACTATCAGATTTTTTGTCATAGCAAAATAATAAACTCCGTTATAACAAAATAAGGGTTCAAACCCGCTTAAACCACACGAGACGCTACTTACTACACTAATGCCCGTTTTCACCGACGGTTCCTAAGCAATTGCCTACGTAAGAACTGCCTAACGCTAAACTAATTCATAACCCGATGCATAAAAATTATTAACCATTTCGATATTGATATACAGATACCTTTGTTTATCTTATTTAGGAACCCTGGTGCGCATGGTGAAACGTGGTGAAGCGCAATTTCGACTTAAAAAATGCTAATGTCAAATTAAGCAATGCCTAACTTTAAGAATCGTCGGTGAAAACGGGCATAAGTCTAATTTATAGAAATAAAAAATTTAACTAAACTTGAACTAAACTCAACTTTTATTAAATAAACTATAAAATATCTTAACTATCTTTCAACTGCTTTATATGCTGTTCTAAGTTATTCACTAAACTATTTTGATGTGTATTCAATTGTTGAACAAGACTCGAGCTTAAATTATTTAAAGTTTGTACGAGTTCAGTTTGAGCTGTTTGTATATTAGGTATAGCATTAAATTTCATAATTTCGTCTTTACTTAAAAGCTTTCCTTCGAAGATTCCAGCTAAAAATAATTCTTGTTAAAATAAGAACTCAAAGTTATTGTAATATTCACCTAATAAGATAAGCTGTGGGAATTTCTTAGCTACTCTTAATAACTTTTTAATTTCTGGTTCAGGACTAAACACCATCATATTTCTTGATACATAAAGTTCCAATATTGTTTCATAAGGTGTACCTTTAACAGCCATTTCAACCAGTTTTTTACCGTAACTTTTCATAAGCATGTTTTGTTTCTTATACTGTACAAAAGCTTTAAATCTATCATCTGCACTAAACGGATTCATGTGAAAAAATGCAACCAAACGAGAAGTTTCCAACTTATTATAGAATTCACGAGCCAAAATTGCCTGAAAAGGATTTTCGGTTGATTTCGCCCAAAAGTTAACATCTTTTCGACATAATTCTGCTGGATGTTTGTCTTTTTTAGGATTTATGTACTTGGGTTGGGTGAATGATAAGAAATTTGCTTTATCAAAATGTGGAGGTTTTGGTTTCTGAATATTTATTTTTCCTCGCAGGCGAGTTGCTTGAATTAGAGGGGAAGATATTTTCAATAAACCTAAAATTTTATTATTAATTTTTGGTTTTAAATTAATAAAAACTTACATTTTCGTGTTACTAAAGCCATTCCACTTACAAAATGTATAAAATTAAAAATGTAATATTTATAAATTGAGTTTTTGTGAGGTTATGTTTAATCGCACTTTTGAAAAACGGCAACACAGCTTTTTGACAGTTAGCGCTAAATTTAAAATTCGACTCGAAAAAATTTATGGAAAGCGTTAGCAATACAGTTTATATTTTAAATATAACTCTAATTACTTAGATAATTAATTGTTTAATTTAAAATAAATTAAATAATATAAATTATTTTCAAAAGAGCGCTTTTTTTTATCAAATTATCATAGCAATAAGGAAGTTCGGAGTTAAATTTTTAAAACAAAGTATTTACGTGCTGTAATAATAAGGGTTTTTTAAATCGACAATTTGGTATTTTAATCAATTAATTAATTATTTATAAAGCGGAGGAAATAGTTATGCGCGCACTGTCATTAGGCAACCACTAGCGCATAACCACGACGCCAGCGTCCGTACGCGTCGTCGCAATAATTTCCTATCTTATAATGATCAAAAATATATTACGTTTATTTAATTAAATAACGGCTTTTAATAAAAAATATGAATGAAGAGTTTTACTGTTGAGGTAAAGCTATTTGTAGTGCAATTTGAAATTAGTAGTGGATATTTTAAAATTTTCTTAAAGACTGATTAAATCAATAGTTTTATTATTTTATTTACTTCGCTATTTTAAAACTATATACTTTTTAGATTGTAGTACTTTATGTACTTTCGTTAATACCATGGCCTGGACCTACGATATTCAAAATTTCGTGTCCAAAAGACAACGCAAGAATAGTAAGAAAAATTATACAAAATAAATGGATTCCAGTATTGGAAAAGTATAAAGTTAGTATACCTTTAGAATGTCCGTTTCATCCTTTAAGGGATATATTTGGACCTCAAGAAATGGCTAAACAACAACATCGGCCCTCACAATGGACATGCGGGCTTTGCGGAAAATCGTTCTTTGAAGAAAAGTTCTTAGATTTGCACTTTGACAATCGCCATAAAGGGCATATTAATATGGTAATTATGGTATTTCTCCAATTACATACCTCAAATTATATTTTTTAGGCAGAAGATGCAGTTTGTTTAGCCGATTATTGCGATATTATACGCTGTGATGTACTTAAAACCCAAGAAGAAAAAATAGTGCAGCCTGATGTTGTAAATACTGATATAGAAATATGGAGAGAAGCCTCAGCTTATAGAACAGAATTAGTAGTATCGGGTTCAAAAGATTTAGCCAAATATAAAAAAAAAGATGAAATTATATTTACAACTAAAAAAATTAGCAATAGTAATCAAAAGAAAATAGAACATTGTGAAAAATATGAGGGTCCAAATAGTGCGACAGAAAACAACGGTATGCATTTTATTTCTCAGAATCTTGTCCATAAGCATTGGTGCTTCTTCGTTTCCTGATTGAGATAGATTTTTATTGCTCTCTCTCAAAATCTTATTGTCATTGATACATCCTTTTCACTTCCAATGTACCTTCTAAACGTGTATTTATTCTCAGATATCTAAGAGCTTTATTCTTCGATTCTTACATCTTGGATGTATGGCGACACGTTTTCAATGTCACCTCTGTTTGTTTATATTAACGTTCCCTGGTGTTAACATTATTCTTATTTTATGCGTGGCGCGCCCATACCTCTCTGTGATAAAGAGACACACCTCTAATATAAATTATACTATCCCTCATTCTACTAAATTGATAGTTTAAAAAATTAATTAAAACTTTCAGAAGATGGTAATACTAGCGAAGAAGACAAATCGCAAAATATAAGTTTTAATAATATGTGTCAGAATGATTTGGTCGATTCCGCCCTACCAGCGACTGATAACAAACAACAACGAATAGCAGAATTACAAAAATTAAAAGCCAATTGTAAGCCAGAAGAATTACAAACTTTAAAGACCAAATGTGAAATTTTAGTAAGAGATTGTATCGCAGGTTTATTAATCCAACTTTCTATTAAAGATTTTAAAGAAATTGAAGGTTTGACATTCTTATTATTTAATTATTATTATAAAGAAAATTGTTCTAGATGAATTAAATCGAGCGGTTTGTTGGTATTTAACTTGCGATAGATATTGGGAAGATTCTCATAGTGATCTTCGACATTTCCCATGGGGTTTAGTTTGTGTGGTTGTTATGGTTTTATCTTTGGGTATTTGCATCTGTTATTACATAATTTGGGTTCTGTTTGAGTAAGTTCATCGATAGAAAAGCAACTGATACTATTGAGCAATTATTTTTAGCACCGATGACGTTAGTGTAACGAGCACCAGTATAACGGATAGATCGACACCTTCACCGGCTCACCTTTTACGTCAAGATATGTCTCATAATATGGATGGACACCAATACGGTGATGATTATTACAATCCTGGTGATAAAGATAACGAATATATTTATGTTACATACCCTCCAGATTTAAAAAGAAGACTACTAGAGAGGTATAAAAATTGTTACTTTTAGAGGTTTTTATTTAGTGTAGCACATGTAGTGAAAATTAGCAAGTTTTAGTAGTTTCACAAGGGCAGCAGGATGAGACATAAGTTTCAATTGATCACAATAATATAATTAAAAGAAACTTCGATGTCTCACCCTGTATTTAGTTGGTAAGTTTAGTAGATAAAACATTAAAAGGCTAGCGGTAGTAACTAAAAAAATTTTAATTGTAGTTGCTACAATCGTACAACCCGCTTGTGACTACCAGTAGTACTAAACAAATTGGAAACGACTTTTACTATAAATTTAATTAGTTTTTAAACAAAAAATATGAAATTCAAAAGAATTAACTAATAATTCACAATTTTTTCTAGATTAGTTTTATTAGATCCGCTTGATATTTAAAAATTCTGCATGCATGTAGAATATAGTAATATTTATTGTGTTTACTCATTTCTTTTCTACTATTAAGTATATTAAAAAAAAAACTTTTTATACCACAAGGTGTAAATTTGCATCGTTTATGTGTACAAATAAACATTATTCATTATATTTTTGTTTTATTTAACCAAAAGTTAAGCTCTTTTATACACAAAATGTTCTTAAACAGACAGCTAACACTTCTTTTGAATTGTTGAGTAAAATCAGATTTTTATTATCAGAAAGTATTTATTGAAAGAGAAAATGTAGTGACAATAAATTTGATACGTAGGTATAATTGTAAATAATTAACAAACTTTCTATATACAAGATGTGTCTATTAACAACACAATGTTCGCACATAAAACACCTTTCATGAAACTGTTTTTATATAACATAAACAACTTTTCTGTCGCATCTTAAAATTTAAAATAAATGTTTTAAGCAATTGCTTCTACAATAAGCACTAAAATGTGCATGTAGTTTACATAATAAAGACAATTATAATCTCGTATGATTCCAATTACTGCAATATCCATTTGTTTTAAAGAGATATTATGATGAATCCATATCAACGTTGCATTGCACTATAAACTTCTTCACCTATGATGTTGGTAGTCCTATAATAAAATGTGTTAACACAAACCTTACATACACGTCATTCACCATCTCTCATCCCCCTAATAATTAGAATAATGTGGTAATTAAGGAATACTTTGAAAAAATAAAATCTCGTAGGAAAAAGTTAAAATTGAAAATTCTTACTTTTTTAAAACCTACAAAATAGAACACAACAAAAAAAAAAACCAAGGATTAAAAAAAAATAGAAGTCTGAACCTTATCAAAAACACTCTTTCTACACTCTAATTGTATCTCCGCCTGTATGGAGCCCCCCTCCCATAATCGCCCCTGTTACGATTTGATTCTTCTATTCGGCGCTTGTGCTCTGCCATTCTCAACAGCCTTTGTTGTTGTTTCGTTGCAATCTACAATTAAAAACAAAAATAAACTCAAAAATTACAAATTAATTAATCTACCTCTTCGGGGGTGAGGGGCAGCCAATAAATACTGGGCGTCGCTTTTGTTTTTTGAAATAAATCGTCCATTAACTTTTGCGGTATTTCTTCCTCTTTTTTTCTTTGTTTTCGACTGATAAAATCTGTACAAAAAGACAAGAATGTAATTTAATTTTCACTAGATGTGACTTAAATACCTTCAGTCGGAGTGGGAGTTCTTCTGTGTTTATGTCTGTCATTTCTTTCGTGTTTGTCATGACGGCTATCACGTTCTCGACTCCTCGATTTTACTCGATGCAAATCTTCTTTACCAATATCCCACTCTCTTACTCGCTTTTCTACTTTATTTACTTCACGCTCTTTGACATGCTTTTCCTCTTCAATCTTCGGTTTTTTAATTGGAGACTAAAATTGTAAAAATTAGTTACAATAAAAAACAATGGATGTGGCCATACGAGGAACTTTTATCGTCTGTCAAATCTTGTAATTTTGTATTAAATTTATTGTTATGTTAATGTAAATTACATGATACTAAAATTGCTTCCGTCAAGGATTGAACCTGGGACTTCTGTGTGTGAGCAGAATTTTTAGGTATAAACTGTTTCAAAAATTTAGCTAGTTTAATGCTAATTAATTTAATAGCTAATTTTACGAGTTTTCAAAATATTAAAAAATATACAGGGTGTTCCTAAAAATTTTGGTACTTTTATAATTTCCGGTTTAACCGAAAGCGTTTTTTTAACCAAAAATAGTGTCAAATAATAGATATTCATAAGATTAGTACATATATCTATTTTCAAGTTTTAATTTCTATTACAAAAGAAATTAGAGATTTTTGAAGTTTTGACATTCTAAAATTCATTACTCCAAAACGGCTCGAGCAATTTTGATAAAAATTTATATTTCGATAGAGAATTATGTTTTCTGTAACATATCCAAAAAAGAAAAAAAATGGCAGAGGGAATTTTGAGAAAATCCTTTTCAAAATTTTGACCTACTTTTGGCCTCTTAAAGGTAGGCAATTTTGAAAATCGACTTGTTTAGGATGAAAGCGCTATATTTTGGCTGTACAATGCCGTTTTGAAATTTTTATAATAATAATTACCGGCCAAGTTATAAGCAAAAAACCACAAAATGGAACAATTGTTCTATTGGCTGTCATTTTGAATAAAATAATTTGAAATTTGTTTTTTCAATTGAAGCTCACATGTACTACCTTATAGCCAAGTAAAAGTAAATTTGGCCCAAATTTGCAAATATGCGCCCAAAATAACCACCTTATTTTTGGACACCCTGTATAGATTTCTTATTCAAGCTTATATTTTTTTGCCGATGAAATAATTTTAAAGTGGCGAAAATAAAATTTCATCAAAAGCGCTTCAGTCGTTTTTGCTCATGGGGGCCGGCATACATCCTAACTTTCAGTTCAAAAAATCTAAAAAAATATTTTTTTTTCTCGATTATAACAAAAAAAAAAGTTAAAAATCAACAAGTAAGCTGTTAGCAAGTCTTTCGAGTTTCTTCCAAAAAGAATTTTCGGTTATTTAAAATGTCTTGTACTTTGGGACTTAGAGCAAATCTTACGTATTAAAGAGAAACAAACTGTTTGAATTTTACCTGATTTTCTATGTCTTCTGGATCAACTGCTTTTGGCTGAATTATCACAGGTGGAGGAGTTGGATTTCGAGCTCTTTCCATATCCTCTGGAGTAGAATAATCGATCATTAATTTTTTGCCATTTCCTATTGGCCAATGAACACCGTGTAATGCATTTCTAGTACCTTCGGCCTCTCTAAAATAACAATCTTATTTTTAAAAAAATTCCACCTTTTCAAAATTAAACTTACGCGTTAGTTTCATAGCAAACATAACATTTTGATTTAATCCGATCTGTCCAAAAACCATTATCGACAATTTTTCCGGTCCTTTCTAAAAGTTCTTTTAGTTGCTTAAGAGTAAAAGGTCTTACTAAATTAGATATAAATAGTATAGATGAAACGGGATTCTTTGCTGGACTAGGTGGTGGTTTAAGTTTACTCGCTGTATCATCCACAATAGATATTTTACGGTTCATTGCGATAATATTCGAATTACCAACTTCTTGCTCGCTCTTTACGTCATTATCAGAAGAATTAACAGACGACTGTGTCTCTAAACGCCTGTGTTCGACATCGTTTGTTTTATAATCTATAGATACTTTCCTGCTAACTTTACGGTCATTTTCAAATGACGTACGCCTATCAATGGCCTCAATTTTTACTTCGTTCTCTTCTAAAAACTGCAAATCAGGACAAAACTGCTTAATTGTATCTATATCAATATTTTTAATTACAGGTTTTGTAAATTCTAAACCTGCAAGCGAGTTGCCCCATTTTCTTTTACGCTGAATTTTTCTGCCTTCAGTATTTGAAGCTTTGTGTAAATTCAAATTGTTTTCTTTTTTGTTGGGAGAAGTTTTAATTACATTATCGGCGGACGTTGATTCTTCATCTGATTTAGGTTTACTATCTGCAGCAGGTGATTTCATAGTTTCGTCAATAATATCTTTACTTTGCAATATCAAAACTTGATTGTCAGTTTCATCTTTATCTTAAAGAAAAAAATTTAATTGCAAAGTTATATAAGCTATATTTTAATGCTAATAAATTAGATTAGATCAAGAAAACTGTTAATTCAATATTTTTAGGACAAATTATGGCTGAACTTTGGTGTCTTCGGTTTACATCTATGTTTCCCAAAATGTTTTAATCTACGGCAATTTTTAATAAACTGACTCAGTAGAATTTAACAGCTTTTGACTCTTCTAATTACACAGAACAAAGTTTGAGAAATGCTATTTCCAAGATTAACAGACACCTTATACTTACAATCTAAAGTTCAAAAATGTTTAAGGACAAAGAGTTGTGAACTTTAAGCTATTATTTATGTAAGATATCAACGTGTAATAACAATATGTAACACGTTGTTGGAAATTAAATATGAAAAAAATAAAAGTGCAAAATAAATTTAAAAATACCTGCTTCATCTGAAGAAGATCCTCCTGATTTTAATTCTTCTTTTTTTTCAGAATCGTCTGTTTGTTCAATTTCAGGTTGCTCCTCCTCTCTTTTTGATTCGGAATCCTCTGTTTGTTCAATTTCAGGTTGCCCCTCTTCGCTTTTTGATTCAGAATCGTCTGTTTGTTCAATTTCAGGTTGCTCCTCTTCTCTTTTTGATTCAATACCATCTGTTTGTTCAATTTCAGGTTGCTCGCCTTCTCTTTTTGGTTCAGTATCATCTGTTTGTTCAATTTCAGGTTGCTCCTCAAATGAAGATTGGTTATTTTCCTCATTTACTTCTACTTTCTCAACATCTTCTTTATTTAAAGTCGAAACTTTTGGTACAATTTCATCTTCATTTTGAATTTGTTCTTCACTTACTACTTCACCTTGAACTACACTTTCGATTGGCTCAGGTTCGTTAGAAACTTCCGTTTGAGCAACAACTTGCGCTTGTTCATCATTTACAGTTTCAACTTCATCTGTACTTGGTGGTAAACTTTCAATTACCTCAGAATCGGCAGATTTAATTACTGTGGTAGTTTCTATAACTGTAACTTCTTGTTGAGTCGGCTGTTCTACATTTTCTGATTTTTCCTCACTTGGAACAATTTCTACATTATCAGATTTTGATTCTTCAATTTGAATAGTCTCAGTATCAAACTTTATCTCATCACTGTTACTATTTTGTTGATCATCACTTTTGATTGTCAGCTCTTTAATACTTTCTTCAGATTTAGGTGAAGAGCTTTCAGAACTGATTGCAATCGTCTCTTCGACTTCTTGCACAGGTATCTCTATTTTTTCAATAACTGTTTGTTCGCTGTTACTAAACTTAGTAACAGGTTCACTTTCAACAATATTAATTGATTGTTGTTCGTCAAAATTAGATACATTTTCTTCAACACTTTTTGAATTTTGTTCTGTAGTATCTTCTTGCGTAGCATCAGAAAATTCACTGGTTTGGGAAACGGAATTAGATTCCTCGTTATTCACGGATTCATTTTCAGTATTGGACATAGTTTCGTTATCAACCCGAATATCGATAGCGGCTTGGGGTGACTGAGGTGTCACCTGTATATTTTCAGAAATTTCACTTTCGGTTCTATCCTCAATCTCTTGTATTTCCTGACTTTTTTCGTTTTTTGATTTAGTTTTACTTTTAGACTTACCTTTACCTTTTTTATCTTCGGGTTCTTCAAGTTCAAATCCACTTTCGTCAACGCTCTTTCCTACAGATCCTCGATGTCTGGATTTTCTAGTCGTTACGACATCTTCCGAGCTTGTCACGTCTTCATCATGTCGGCTACCCGATTTATTACGACGACGCCTACTAGTAACTTCGGTTTTTTCAGGTGAAGACATGATAGGTCGAGTTAAACATATTTTAAGTTTTTGTATTTCGCCACTTGGTGCTGCTGATGGAGTTACTTTCCATACTGGTTCCTCAACCAGCAGTGGGTCCTCAACGGTTTTTTCAGGTTCTGGTGCTATTTCCAATGATTTTGATACGAGAGCTTGAAGAGGTACATCGTTTGAATCATCATCAGATGAACCAGACGATGACCTTTTGCGGCGTTTCGAATGACGGCGAGATCTACGCGTCGGCTCTGTAGGCTTTTCAGGCGATGCTTTGGCTGCACTACGCGAACTTTTACGACGCATGCTTTAAAACAGAACAAGATAAATAAAATATACAATTTTACAAAACACAAACTAATTAAAATAACTTTAAATTGGCGTAAATTAATTTAAAAATTAAAACAAACACAATTTTAGGTTAGGCTTAAAAAAATAAGGGGCGCCATTGTTTGTTTAAGTTGGCCGGGTTCAAATATTTATATTTAAACAATTTTAGTTAAATTTTACACTAACCTTCGATGTTGTGCTGATTTCAATGAAATGTAATATCCAAAATCACAACAGGAAACATTAATTAAATCGAATAACAATTTTAATAACGCAAATTGATCTTTTAACTTGTACAGTACACAAAATACACGACGCCAATGTTTGACAGTTGACAGCTTGTGATATATACAGGGTAATTCACAATATGTTTTTACAATTAAAATAATAAATTAATTATGCATTTTAACCATTCTACTTAGCAGTAGTAATTCCATTATTTAATATATTTTAAATTATTATAATTTAATTGTTATGTGATGTGATTTTTGTTTCTAAATAGTAACAGTAACTTTCGTTGGCTTGGTTGGTATCGATAAAAAAATAAATGAAGTGTTTGAACGTAACCTCAGTGACGTTACAAAGTGATGTGTCTCAAAAACTTGATAAAAATAATTTAAAACTTGAAATGATAGTAACTTGAAAGTTAACAGGCAAATTAGTAAAAATGAAGCTTATTATTATTAATTTAATGATGCTTTTGTGCATGACAAAAGCTTTTTATTTGCCAGGTTTAGCGCCCGTAAATTATTGTAAAGAAGGTGAAGATACTGACGTTTGCAAGGTATTTTCTGTAGTATTTACACCAACTTATCGTTAAACTCATTTTTGTTTCAGTCTGATATTTTATTATACGTGAATAGATTGAATACGGAAGAGTCTGTTATACCGTATGAGTATAGTCATTTTGATTTTTGCAAGCCTACAGATGATGTCAAATCTCCCGTAGAAAACTTAGGACAAGTTGTGTTTGGAGAACGTATTAGACCTTCGAGTTATAAAATAAAGTTTATGAAAAATATGACTTGTCAAACAGTTTGCACTAAAAAATATTCTGGTAGTGTATATGTGGCAGACGTTTTGTTGAGTATAGTTCGAAAAGGAATTAGTTTAAATTATCAACATCACTGGATTGTTGATAACATGCCTGTAACTAGCTGTTATGATACTGAGGATAATCATCAATTCTGTAGTACAGGATTCCCGATGGGTTGTTATTCTCGTGATAGACGAGATACTTGCTTCCGACATGTGGCTAACAAAAATGCTTATTACATTTATAATCACGTTGATCTTGTTATTACTTACCATTCTGGGGCGTCAGAAGAATGGGGTAGTAAATTTGGTGATAATGGTGGTCGAATTATCTCTGTTAAAGTTATACCAAAGAGTATCAAACATCACGAGTACGTATTACATTATTTAATATCGTATTATTTCGTTATAATTAATTGCATATAGTGGGCCCGATTGCACGTCGCAAGAACCGTTGGAAATACCTAGTAAACCGTTAGAAAAAACTGAAAATTTTGAGATTACATACACATATTCGGTTACTTTTATCCAAAATAATACAATTAAATGGTCTTCAAGATGGGATTACATTTTAGAATCTATGCCACATACAAACATACAGTGGTTTAGCATTTTGAATTCGTTGGTAATTGTTTTGTTTTTGTCTGGTATGGTAGCTATGATTTTATTGCGAACTTTACACAAAGATATTGCTAGGTACAACCAGATTGATAGTGGAGAAGATGCACAGGTAAATAAACGTCTTGAAATTGATTTCTCTTTCATTTTTATTACTTTGTAGGAAGAATTTGGTTGGAAATTAGTTCACGGTGATGTATTTCGGCCTCCACGTAAAGGAATGCTACTTTCAGTTTTATTAGGATCTGGCATTCAAGTTCTATGCATGACTTTGGTTACACTCGTATTTGCATGCATGGGATTCCTTAGTCCTGCAAATCGAGGAGCATTGATGACTTGTGCTATGGTTCTATATGTTCTTTTGGGTACCCCCGCTGGATATGTATCTGCTCGAATTTACAAAAGTTTTGGTGGTGAAAAATGGAAGTCTAACGTATTGCTAACATCAATGCTTAGCCCTGGGTAAGCTACAATGCGTTTGAGAATTTTAAATGTTTCATGGAAATTGTTTTAGGATTGTTTTCTGTTTATTTTTTATTATGAATTTGGTTTTATGGGGTAAAGGAAGCTCTGCTGCTGTGCCTTTTACAACTCTTATTGCACTCTTGGCACTTTGGTTTGGAATTTCTGTACCTTTGACGTTAGTTGGCGCCTATTTTGGTTTTAGAAAAAGGGTAAGAACAATCTAATCATAGAAGTGTAGTATGTTCTTTTATAAGTTTATCATAAAGTAAACATTGTATATATTGAAACACTTTTATAGCTCCGTTATTTATCAGTAGTTAAAAAAATTGGAATTTATGTGAATACTACAGCAAATTTGATTGTAATATGTTGATAAATAACAAAGCTATAAAAATGTCACCGGGTATTCTTAAAAAAAAAAATATAAAAAATTAAATCATAAAAACGTCAATTAAGTAATAGTTGCACTATTATAAGTAGCCATATAACATGCATTAAGCAGTTACATTTTATTTAACTTAAATATTGAACAATTGCTAATATATTTGTTTTTCAGGCGTTAGAGCATCCAGTTAGAACAAACCAAATTCCACGTTTAATTCCTGAACAGTCAATTTATACCCAACCGGTACCTGGAATTATAATGGGAGGAGTATTACCTTTTGGATGTATTTTTATTCAACTATTTTTCATTTTAAATTCAATCTGGTCGTCGCAAATGTACTATATGTTCGGTTTTCTTTTTCTAGTATTTATTATTTTATTAATTACCTGCGCCGAAACAACAGTTTTGCTTTGCTATTTCCATTTGTGCGCAGAAGATTATCATTGGTGGTGGAGATCGTATTTGACGTCTGGTTTTACATCCGTCTATTTATTTTTATATTGTTGTCATTATTTCTTCACCAAATTACAAATAGAAGACATCGCTTCAGGCTTTTTATACTTTGGCTACACTTTAATTATAGTTTTTCTATTCAATTTGTTAACTGGCACCATTGGATTTTTCGCCTGTTTTTGGTTTATCAGAAAAATTTATAGCGTTGTAAAGGTTGATTAAGTCTGAAAAGTTTGTAATTAGTATAATATAATATTGTGATGTATATAAATTTTAAGTAGATTCACTCTATCTTACGAGAAGCATTCAAAAAGTAATCTTTTGAAATGAATTTTTTTAATCCAACTTGAAGATTCTACAAAAAAGTTGGTGCCAAATTTTTTACATGAGCTCATATCTTTTTTACTTTGTGATTGATTCTTGTATTAAAAATTCGATTGTTAAAAGATATCGAAGTTTCACATAAATAAGTTGCATATGGGCATTATTAATTTCAAAATAATTGTCATTTTTGCTCAAATTTTGATTTTTAAAATAAAGTTTTAATAAACTTGTATATTATGTATTTTAATAATTTTGTGTAATGACAAATTGAGTTATATTTGATAATATTGTTTCATTTGCACGGTTTTTGAGTGTTTAAATAAAATAATTTCCTGTAATCCACAATTTTTTACTGTGGCTCCTAATGTATAATAATTTTCTATGTGCTATTTGTAATGTATTAATTGTCTTTGACAATAAAATATGCACAACAATTATTGTATTTTAATTTTGTATTAATTTGGCTAAAAAATTTTTACCCTCTTTTTTCCCACTGCTTGTAGCATTGAATTAAAATTTTCAAATAAAGCAGTCTGTCTAATTTAATTATATGATGATTACCCCAGAGGTGCAACACCCAGTTTTACGGTCACCACATGCCAAGGGACTAATTCAAGTATCTATACAATATTTTAAATTATTTGGTCTGAATAGAAATAACAAATTCTGCTTTTGTATCATGGAGTCTAATTAAATACAATAAAAATTTTTTTAATGAAGTAGTTCAAGAGTTGCAAACAACAAATGAAATAAGTACATTATTCCCCAAATCCCCAAACAACAAGAATACAAAAGTTCTCACTTTACAGATACATATTTTTGCAGTGGCGTAAATAACAGGCCCGCAGGACCCACGTTGCAGGAAGACCCCCGAAAAATTCCGTAATTCCTACCATAAAGTACCCTTTCATCACAACTTCTAAAATCCAGCTTCTTTTTTTCAAACCAATAGAAGATAAACTTGGTCCATGTTTTAGCGTCCGACGCCAGAAATCCAAAGTTTCTATTGGCTTACAAAAAGAAGCTAGCCTCTAGAAGCTGTGGTGCAAGGCTAGCTTAAAGAGGCACTTTAAAAATGTCTGTTTTTGTAATTATGTATTTGAGAATTTAAAAAATAAATAGGTAAATGCTTTTCTTCCCTTGTAAAGTTACAGAAATGTTTCGACAATAAGCAACTAAAAGTCGATCGGTTGTAAAAGTTTTAGAAATAATCACAAATGAACCCTAAATTCAGTGGCGTAAATAAAGGGCCCGCGTTGCGGGAGGGCCTCAGAAACATCGTTTAGTATGAAATTTCATTATAAAATCGAATTGTGGTTAATCAAAATGATTATTAACGAGAATGGGTAGGGGCCCCACTCTGGATTTTGTGGGAGGCCCCCCCAAACTCTTAGTTACGCCACTGTATTTTCGAGTCTCTTTACGATAATCTCTTCTGATAAAATTTTTTTATTGCTTTAATCTCTATTTCTTTATAGTTTTCTCTTAACTATTAATCTGAGAAGAATTTGAGATCCATATCTAATTAAACATCCTGTATAGAGAGAATATTACCCAACATCTGAAAAATCGATTCCAAGAGTATTCTGCTATAGTAACCATGGAGATTTCCGTGTGGGTGGACTCAACTATCAATTGGTCAACTGGATGACACGCAATATACATTAATCGTCTAACATGGAAAACATTTACAAACTCAAAAAGGTACGTAATTTAAAATCATTTATAGCGATTGCCATTTACGTTAAGTCTTCATTTAGAGCTGACGTTGTTCATTGCGTGTTATCGAAAGCGTCACTTGAAGTTAACATTTTTTAATATCTATATTGATACAGGATCAAATTATGTAAATTTACTTTTAATATTGTTATCAGTAGGTATTATCTGCATTATTATTTTTTTTAGTGCAAGGTTAAAGAATAATTTGTTGTTGCAGAGAATGGTTTATCCGGAAAAATTAACTTTGGATCAAAAATCCTCAACTTCGTCTTGGTGTAACGAACCATTGGATAATAATGAACAAATTATAAATATGAAAACTTTTAATAATCTTAGTGTTAGTGTTGATAATGAGTTTGATAAAGACAATTCTGAAGTGGAAGAAGACGTGAATAATACTGTGTAAGTATATAATAAATGATTGTGTTCTTCGTCCTAAATTCATACGCGTGTAGAAGAAAATGAGATTTTTGTCTCAAGCGCTTCTTAAAATATTAATTCAGAAACGCGTAGTGGGAAGAAACCATTAAACACGTCGAGCTCCAAAAAGGTACTCATGCATAGCTCTGAAGTTGTAAAATCTTGATCCAGAACAGGGTTGGATTATCCATGAAGTGCATGCTTCAAAACGAGATATCGAATAAAACTAATAAATAGATTCAAAATTGTCTAATGCTGACTTCAACTGTGCCAAATGGGACTGGCCAAAACGTCGATAATAAAAAATTGATGTGTTACTGAAAATAATTTATTTTATTGGTTTTAGAATGGCAAATAAGCAATTTATACAAAATAGAGTCCGTCATCTTGTAGATGCATTTTCACAAAGAACACAATCGGTTCGTAAAAAAATCGAAACTCCAGCAACCCCATCGTCAGTTAGTAGCCACGAGACGCTTTCCCAAAATGTATCAAATAGAACACGTAACGTAACCGAAACGTCGGATAAATGGTGGGACGATAATGAAACGCCAGAAATTGAATTTAATGGAAATTTCTTTTCCCATTTAAGACACGCTTATAGTACGTCCGTAATTGATCCTCAGGGAAAACCTTATATTATATGGATGTCCATTACAGCTATCGCTGTTTTATTTAACGTTTGGGTTATTCCTTTGAGAAGTGCGTTTCCATATCAAGATGAATCGAATAGAGCAAAATGGATGTTTTTTGATTATTTTGCTGATGTCATTTATGTTGTGGATGCACTTTTTATACAGACTAGAATTATGTACCTTAGTGAAGGATTTATAGTATCAGATTATCAAAAAACCAAAAAGAATTATCTGGGGAAGCTTGGCTTTAAGGTAAGTGCATTCTTTTCGTAAGTTCTGATTTTGGTCACTGTCTCACTGTAGCTTCCTTCCCACAGAGAGCGGTTTTTAACGAATGGGCGGGAAAGTTGATATTTAGACCTATCGCTCGTAACTATTAGCGACTTTAATATTAGGTTGATATCACAAATAGTCATAATTCCTGATAGGGCAAGGTTCAAATAAGGCAATGACATATTTATATATAGAAAATAAGAGGCTAATTAGTGAGAAAAGTTCTGAGAGTCATAAAAGTGAGAAAAACAAGATTCTCTGTTTTTTAAATTTCAATTGGACTGTTCTCACTAATTAGGCTCTTATTTTCTATATACAAATATGTCATTGTCTTCTGTGAACCTTGTCCTATTAGAAGTTATGACTATTTGTCATATCAACCGGATATTAAAGTCGCTAACGGCTACGAGCGATATGTCTAAATGTTAACTTTCCAGCTCATTCGTTAGAAATCGCTCTCGGGAAGGAATCGGAAGGAACTTAAAATTTTTTCCAAAGTCTCGAGTCTCTAAACCACATTTTTGCCATTTTCAGCAAACAAAAAAGGTTGCTTTATTGATATTTTAATTTTTTTTCCTTTTCAGTTGGATTTATTGTCGCTCCTACCGTTAGATTTGTTATACTTTTATTATGATCCAGAAAAGGTAATACTACGATTTCCTCGATTTTTTAAACTTCACGCATTTTGGGCTTTCTTCGATATGATAGACAAATTAATTGCTTCGCCTCACATAATTCGTGTTACTCGCACTTTACTTTACATGATGTATTTAATTCACGTCAACGCTTGTGCTTATTATGCATTTTCGGATTGGGAAGGAATTGGAAGTAATAGTTTTGTATACAATAAAGGAAAAGGAAACGCGTATATCGTTTGTTTTTATTTTGCAACCAAAACCGCAACTTCAATTGGGAAAAATCCAAAACCGCACTCTGAAACAGAATTGATGTTTATGACATTTTCGTGGCTTATGGGCGTTTTCGTTTTTGCTTTATTAATTGGACAAATACGAGATATTATAGCTACTGCAACTAGAGCGCAAACTGAGTGTCGAAAATTAGTTGACGAAACTTTGGAATATATGAGACGATTGAATTTACCACAAGATATGCAAAGGCGAGTGCAGTTGTGGTTTAACTATACGTGGGAAACACAGCACACTTTAGGTAAATTCAAAAGATGTTCCCTTAACATTTTATTAAGAAATTTATTTGTAGATGAAAACACAATCATGGACTGCTTACCCCATAAAACAAAAACCGACATTGCAATAAACGTGCATATAAAAACTCTTAGTAAAGTCAACTTATTTGCCGATTGTGATGAAGCTTTACTTCGTGAACTGGTACTACAATTAAAATCTGTCATTTACTTACCAGGAGATATAATTTGTAAAAAGGGAGATGTTGGAAAAGAAATGTACATAGTTCAATCAGGAAAAGTGCAAGTAACTGGAAGAAATGAAAATGAAGTCCTCGCTACTTTATCTGAAGGTTCAGTTTTTGGTGAAATAAGCCTTCTCGGTATTTCAGGCATGAATAGAAGAACTGCAGATGTCAGGTAATTATTTAATTAAACAATTAAAATAAATAAAAATTAAATTTTTTAGGTCTCACGGTTATTCAAACCTTTTTGTTTTAAGTAAATCAGACTTAAACGAAGCTTTAAGACATTATCCAGAAGCTCAAGAACTGCTCAATAAAAAAGCGAAACAGCTCATGAAATTAAATGCTGAATTAGAACGTAAAAATAATGCTATGATTGTGATAAATAATCCAAAATCTGAACCACAACTTTTAACCACAGTCTTACAAGTTGTTCCGGCAGATTCAAATGTCGATCAACTTTTAAGGTATGGTAGTAAGTATAAAAGTGAAGAACATAAAAAAGTTGTACCGAGGTTTAGTTTGCCCGTGTTGGTTGAAAATAAAAAAGATAGTACATTTCAAGCTAAAGTTACTGTGCACAGATCTTTTAGTTAAAATTTTAATGATTGTTTATAAAGATTTTGTATGATGCAATGATGTAAGTAAATTAAAGTTAGTTTATTGCACATAAAATTATATAGTACTGTGTACATAGTATTTTTTAATGTAAGTTATTTTTACTACTATGAAAAATCAATAAAAAGAAATTCGTGTTTCCTATTTCGTAGTTTTAACTTTTTCCAATCCAAGAAAAAGTTGTTATAATCGAGACTAAAAATAATAATAATAATAAAAAAAAAAACAATTTATTTGAACGAAATTGTTTTCATAATTTTAAAAATCTTTCAAATGTACCGCGTTAACAAGTACATTTTGATTGGTCATCCGTTTATGTCAAACTTGCTGGACCAACGCCAACTGGGATAAACAAATGCAAATCACTTTCTCGTTGTTCGTTGTTTGCGTTTCAAAATTTTAGTTTATTGAGCTAAAGTAAATTATTATTGTAGTAATTTTATTAATTTATAATAATTAAATTAACAATTTTAATGAAATTTGTTTTAAGTTATTTGCTACTGAGTGAAATATCTAATAATTTTCTTCTTTTGAAAAATTAAAAGTTTTGTGTTCGTACCGGCGTTTCTTTAAAATTTTTTTACTTTTTACTTAAACATTCATTATTCAATTAATTTAAAATGTTGTTAATAATTTATTCATTTTCTTAAGTTTAACTAAGTTTCATTCAATCTCCTCTTAGTAAGTACACAAAAATTATAAATAGTAATACCCCGAGCCGAGAGCCTTTGTAACCTCCATTAATTGTTTCTTTTGGGATTTTATTAACTAAAAATTTAACTGTTTCTAGTAAAAACTAAAGTGAAGTGCTTTAATGGAAATTATGGCTACTGCAACAAGAGTGGAATTTTTAAAAGTTTCTCTTTCGGATCCAGCTGTCGGTGAGTAATTTTTTTATACCGCAACAGTTACTGATCAACTGATGTTCTAATTTGTAATTAAAATTGTTCTTCGTCTATTTTGTATTATATTTCAGTATCTATGGTAAATGACGATGCAGCTTGCCTTTTTGGAAATCTAAAATTATGGTTGATTAGATTCAATTTAGTTTTTATAAGCAAGTACCTTTACGATTGGGTGAAACTTTAAACAGAATTGTTACTCTTATTTATTAGTATCCTTATTTGACAATAATTGAATTTTAATCCTGTTAATGCGGATTCTTTAATACTTTTCTAGATGCTTACCTATCAAAAATTAGAATAATAAATTAATTTCTTGTCTCTCGTAAGGAAAACTAATGAAAAAGTGATTCCTTTCAGTAGTTACTTCGAGCTACTTCAATGTTCAATATTCATTTTAATTGCTCTGCTTTCTTTAAAAAATAATTAATAACAAATTAGTAAAATAGTAATTAACATTTCACTTTCATTCAAGTGCATTGCAGCTATCGTAGCACCAACGAAACGACTTTAAAAAATAATTCTTCGAAGTCAAGTATCGGTAAACTATTTTACATAGGTACAATTTTTATACCAGAACAGTTACTTGTGTTTTAATTTGTAACTGAAATTGTTCTTCGGTATTTTTCTTGCCATTTCAAAATGCAGTTCTACAATTTTAAATCCTGCGTATTCAAATCGAAAATATGGGTAAAGCTTACAATTTCCTTTTTCTTCAAGTTGACTTATATTGCAATTTTCAAATTGGATAAAACTCAAAATGCTTTTTTGAAGTAAGAGTAAACTAAGAAATAAAATTTAACTTCATAATTACTTTTTACATGGTTTTATTTAAAATTTGTTATCTTTATTTTTAATTTAAATATTAAAACTTTCCTTCTAGGGTGATAGATGGTGCAAGCTGCTCAAAATTGAAAATAAAATTAAGATAAAAGTTAAAAGGGGGGATGCATTAATCTTCGAACTTAAAAATTTGGTGTATAGATGGTGTAAGTTACTCGAAATTAGAAATAAATTAAGATGTTAAATTAAAAAGGGGGGAGTAGTAAGTTTCAAATATAAACAGATGGACGATTTATATTGTTTTGGTAATTGTAATACTATTTTCATTATTTACTAAAATAATTATAAAGTAATTACGGCGTTACAGGTTCCGAAAAATATTTTTTGCCATACTACATAATACTTCCTTTGATTAGAAACTCGGAACCTAGTCAAAAAAATTAACGATTTTTGCGGGCAGATATCTCGAAAAATAAGGAATAGAGAAAAACTAAATAGGAACATTCTTGAAGGGAATTTGATAAGCTTTCATTTTGCTAAAAGTAATTTTTTCCCTAGTTTTGGAGTTCAATATTATAGGTTTTTTGAGTTTTTTCCTTTCCTCCGGGTCCTCCTCAATACCGGCCCCTGAAGCACGTGCTTCATATGCGTTTCATGGATAATTCAGCCCTGGTTGTTTCAGTCTGTTTGTCTGTTCATATGTAACGAATAAAATAATTTGGTTTGAGCCACTTGAGCAAAATTTCATTGACAGAATATAAATTTTCTAATAAAATCCAAACCAAGGAGAAAGGCCGAAAATATACACCAAGAAAATACCAAACTCAAAATCTGTAACCTTATGCCTTTAAGGTTCAGTTGTATAAAATAAGATAATCTCGGGATCAAAGTTCACTCTGAGATAATCCGGGATCTAATTAAATATGCGTTGTACCCATGTTGTACCTGTACCAACCTCTGTGGATCAACCAATCACAAGTGGAGTTAACCCCTGATGTATGAATTAACTCATTTTTATACAACTAGTTGTAAAGTAGTTACAACTATCCGTTTGCACTTATTCAACTTTTGATATGAACTCAAAAGCGTTTATTGATTTTATGTGCTCAAGTTTCAAGTATGGCGTTAAAATAATTAAGTGTTCGTAATTTGTGTTAACTATAGATACGGAACACATGCGCGGTTTGAATGGGTTTTCTAATAATTTTTTACCTATTAAAATTAAAAACTGCTCTTGAAGCTTAAGGGTAGAGGTATCTGGAGATACAGTGTGTTCATTTTTAAAGATACGAATTCGGTTAAATTAGAAAAAATATAGTATTTTATCTTCTTCATTTAGCTATGCAGTTAAAAAAATAAAAAGCGGGCTGATTTTATTTAATAGAACACTCTATGTTTTTTGATATTTGAATTTCTAGAATTATTCTCTGTATAAAAGGAATATTATCAAAATACAGTGTGTCCCCGGATTAAGTTCACTATTAGGTGTAATTGACAAAAAATTTCGGAATTTCATTTTGATGTTCTGGAATTCAGCCCTGCTTGGTCTGAAATCAGTTTTAAGCATATTTTTAGTTTTTAAAATTGAAGGCCCCCGTGACAATTAAGAGAAATCTATTTTCTGTTCACGTAAAGTGTCGTTTTAGTCAACAATATAGCAAAATGTCATTAACAAAAGTTGTTCAGAATATGAAATTATGGCTCTACAGGGTGGTGACCGGACCTCTCGGTCATACAGATTTAACATGTAAAAACATACTTCGGTAATTTCCTGCTTCCCAATGTATTTTAGAAAGAAAATCTTTAAATAAAATTTTTAGAGAATAAAATTCTGCATCTAAATGAATAAACAAAATTAATTTTGGATGCTTTATAACGCCTGAAATTTAATTTGAAAATTCCGAAAATTAGCAGAAATAGCGATTGCCATGAATTATTCCCTATAAAAATTATCAATATTTGACACTGACATCTTTCAAAATTATTTTTGATAGTAATTTAAATTAACTAAAAATGAAGTAATTTTTAGGGATGATCATACGCAAATATTATTTATTATTAAATAAATTCAATAATTGAATAAAAAATTCAGAACTGTTTTGACACTGACAGACAAAGCATAAAATATTTGACTATTTTCAATTGTGTTTCAAGGCAATCGCTATTTTTGCTATTTTTCGGAATTTTTAAATTAAATTTCAGGCGTTATAAAGCATCCAAAATTAATTTTGTTTATTCATTTAGATGCAGAATTTTATTCTCTAAAACTTTTATTCGAATTTTTTTTCTCTAAAATACATTGGGAAGCAGGAAATTACCAAAGTATGTTTTTACATGTTAAATCTGTATGACCGAGAGGTCCGGTCACCACCCGGTATACAAAATTTCAAAATGATCGGCACACTTTGATTAAATCCGTTTTGATTGTAATTGTAAATCGCATCGTAATGGGCCCATAACAGAAAACTGGTGGTAATATTATTTTATTGGGGTATCACCGAACAAGAAATGAATCATAATTGCTTTGTAAATTGAGATAAAATTTTATTCAAAAATTTCAAATGTCATTTCCTAGAATGTTGACTGTAGATCAACGTGTTAATCGAAGTGTGCCGATCATTTTTAAATTTTGCCTAGAGCCATAATTTCGTATTCTGAACAACTTTTGTTAATGACATTTTGCTGTATTGTTGCCAAAAAAGATACTTTACCTAAACAGAAAATAGATTTCTCTCAATTGTCACGAGGGCCTTTATTTTTTTAAATTGAAAATATGCTTAAAATTCATTTCAGACCAAGCAGGGCTGAATTTCAAAACATCAAAATGAAATTCCGAAAATTTTTGTCAAATACACCTATAGTGAACTCAATCCGGGGACACACTGTACTATGTTCATTATTTCGGTTAAAATCGCCATAATTAATGAAACAAAAATTAGGATTTCAGTTGGCTACTTTTCAAGTAGACAGTTAAAATAATTATTCCCTATTAAAGCTTAATTCTCAGCTGAGAATTAAGCTGAGAATTAAGTTTAGCTGAGAATTAAGCTTATAGGATTGTTTTTGTTTTTCTAGCCAACTCGATCTTAAAATTCATTGAAATATTAAATAATAAAAGTGGAATATATCAATAGTACCATGCAACTGAAAAGTTGAAGTGTGATATTTGATATATCACTGAATAGAGAATAAAAAGTGCTGTTTAAAAATGTAAATAGTTAATTTTTGGCGTATTTAAAAAAATGAAGTTAATGATGATTACACAGAGACGAAACGTTGTGCGTAAATTTTAATAGTAGGTCTTGATAGAGAATAAAAAGTCGCTATGAAGAAGTGTTGTTTATTTTTAGATATTCCTTCTAATAAAGTCAAGAAAAAATAAAATTGAAATTTCAACATTTCAGTTTTTTGTGAATATCTTGTAAAGTAATTAAAATACCTGCGATTTCTTAAAGTCATAATAGTGGGCCCCTGTTCGCGCAAATTTGCCCCCCATTTAAACACCTTTCCTATCTCTTACGGTTTCCGAGATCCCCATGAATCTACTCCAATTTGAAACACCCTGTATAAAACAGTTAGCTTAAGCTATAGTACACTGTTTTCATGAACACACTGTATCTATCTCATAACAATCTTTTTTATTGGTACATATACACATACACATAGAGGATAGGTGGGAAATAAAGCAACGTGGCTATGGATATAACTTTTTTATTATCAGTTTTTCAAAGAAACGTTTTAAACGAAAATTACTAGGCTGCAAGTGCTTTAGATGCCCGTGCGTCAGGGCCGGATTACGTCTGGTTGGCGCCCTAGGCTAACATAGATTTGGCGCCTATTTAATTACCAACCAAGAATTTTGTTGGGTCGAGGCGCACAACTGTCGTCGCCGAGAGGTTTGGGGGAAATTTTTTTGAGAATTTGGTGCAAAATGGTAATATTTATTAGGGCTATTTTACTACATATAAAAAGTAATTTTAGAAGTTAGCGCCTTTCCTGCAAAAGGCGCCTTAGGCTTTAGCCTTGTCAGCCTTAGGGGATAATATGGCCCTGCCGTGCGTGATCGCGGTTTGGCACAGGAGCATGCAACTCTATTTTTTCTAAATAGTAATTTATGTTTTTATGATTTTTCCAAGGGGTCAACCACTGTTCTTAATTTGTATACAGACTGCCGATGACTGCCGTTGACTGTCCATGACTCCCTACGCTATGACTGTCATTGACTGCTGATGACTATACTGTTGACAGCTCAATTGTACATTGACTGCCGAGAGTGGATAACCTCTCAGATTTTTCCTTCTTCTTATCTATTGGGCCCCATCATATCTATTGAGCACCCGATAGTAATTTGGTAGTTACCTAAAATTAAAAGGGAACACTGTAGAAAGAGTTGGGCGATAGATACGGAATTATTATCTGTCCATCTAGAAATTTTCTTCTTCATCATCGATTCGACATCGATTATCGATTTCTTCTTAGCCATCCATATAAGTACATAATATCACAAATTAGCCCTTAACAACTTGTTGTAAAAGTTATTCTCATTTAATTTTAAATGGGGCTTTCCCACTTAAAGTGGATCCCCCGATGGTATCTGTAGAATAACGAATCATAATATCATTTTAAATAATTCCTAAAGAGAAAATGGCGAGCTTTGAAACCGCCACTGCGGCTTTAAATTGCTATTATACAAATAAGTTTAATGCTTTAAATGCCAATACATTAAAACTTAGCAATTATAAAGTTTATAAACATTATTATAAGCTTATTTTGTTTAGCAAAAAAATATTAATGTAATAACGTCGATCCATAAGTTTGATGTTGCGTGATTTAAATAATAATAAAATAATTATATTTGTAGACACGCGATTTTCAGACCTATTTTATATAATCTTGTCATTTATTGATGATATGCATCATTTATTGTCTATTTTAAAATAAAACAAAATCATGTCTCGAGTTTTTTATTGGCTATTTAAAAAACAAAACAAAGGGTATAGTCGATTGATTTTGTGGATTTTATTGTTTTTTTTATAAAAAATGTATGTCAAAATTTAGCAAAAATTTTTTAATTAGCCCAATTTAACTTTTTGTTGTCCTAAAAATTAAGCAAATACTCGATATGTTTGAGAGCTATTTGAACAAGCGGTTAATTTTTGAAATTTTTTCTTTGTACGTCATCAATACAATTTAAATTTAAAAGTCTTTTTTTTAACCGGGAAACTCAATTAGTTCTCTAAGATGTATTGCGATACGTATGCAAGGACCTGGAAACTTGCTTTGAAATTGCTTTCGTCTGTAACAATTACTCGAGTGCTTTTCACTTGATTACACTCAACAATTGTCATTAACTTTGGATCTAAGCGATCTCAGATTGTTGCCATAAGGGATGGATTTAAAATGAGTTCTTATTTTTTTTAAATACTTATTTTCACTAGTCCGTCTCTGATGATTTCCTCTCAGTTATTAAAGCCTATTTTATACTTTAATATTTTTACTGGGAAGTATTAAAAATATCCAATTCCGTTTAAAGAAAATCCATAAAAATAACTTAAAGTTGCTTTATACAAAAATATCGCCAGCAGGATTAATTTCGTTACAGGTATATCAGGGGATGGAACTTGTGGTTTTGTCTGCGGTAGGGATTGCTTCCGTAATCAGTCCGTTCTAATCCTCTTACGATAACCGCGAATTCAGCGAATTCCTAATAGGAAATTGTTGATCGCAGATGTTGCTTTTCACTTATAAAATAGAATTAACTTGGTGATTAGTAACATAATGAAAATTTAATTTCTTATAATATTGGAAAATATTTTTAAGCCAAATTGGATTATGTGCGGATGATGAGGTAATTTCTTTAAGTTACGACTCTTTTTTTTTCTTTTTTTGTTTAGTGGTAAACACGCGAAAATGAGAAAACTTGCAAAAATGTGCACTAGACTAGAGTAACTCAATTTCCTTTTTATTACATTTTTGAGTCAAATGAAGAATTGATTTTATAATTTATTATTTAACTTTTATAAATATACTTTATAGGTATACGTATACAATCCATCATCAGTCTTTTATTTGTAGATTATAAATCACGAAGGAAACATATTTTAATCCGAAAGAAAAGAAAAGTTAGTCCTCTTTTCAACCTGCAGTGTATTACAGTGGAAAGATAAAAATGTTTTGATTAAAAAGTATAATTTGTGAAAAAATATTTTTTTTAATCGTTGGAAAATCTCTTAACAAACTACAACGCCATTTGTTATATTTAAACATAAAGGAAAACACGCATAAAGTCAGTGAAGTGTGATGGTTTTTGGTTTATTAAAAGTGTGTAAGTAAAATTTTGGAGCACATTCTATAATCTAGATTTATTCTAAGTAGTGGAAATGATTAATTGTTTTCCTATTTATTTCGGTTTTTTGAGTTGTATGAACTCAGAATTTTCTTATCGAGCTGTTGAGGATTAATTTTCTCCAACAGAAAGTTTTTAATTTAACACGGCTGTTTTCATGCAAGCTAATTGTTTTCATGAAAAGCTGTGTCTCAATTGTAAATCGATAGCATATATAAAATGGTAATTAACTGCCCTTTGCTTATCCAGAGTTCTTACAGAAGTAACACGAAATGATTCTTGAGCCATATCCCTATCGTTATTTTGTTGTATGTTATAAATGGAGGAAGTTTTATAGTCGGTAAAGTTTTAAAACATTTGCCCAACTCTGAAGAAATAAATAATTTCTTAAAAGCATGGCCATCTATGTAGGTTGCATTTTAAGAATTGAGCACAGAAAAGAAATTAAATCAGACACTAAGAACACACAATTTTCAGCTGACTAATTTTAATTTCTTTTATTGAGACAGGCAGAAACACTTTGTACAGTGTAACAGTTCTTTTGGAGCTGAATTCATTAACTAGAATCAGTAAATGTGAACGTTTATCACAATTTTCAATACTATCAAATGAGATGATTTTGATCGCTTCTCTATTAAAATGTTTTCCTTCATCAAACAATTTGTTAAATGACTGGTCTGATTACCGGTAAAAGTTTATTTTCTTCTTAATCTTGAATTTTTCGCCATTACCAAATTATGTTTTTAAAGAACTAAGAAGTTAATGAGCACCTGTTTAGTGAGGTAGTTAATTAAGCAGTTGATCTGGATCAAACTATACTCTATTGCAAATGCAGATAATATACCCTCACTTAATTGTTGAGATCGTCTTTCAATGAGACCGAGACTACAGACTCCTAGCCTCTTGAAACATTTCAGGATCCTCATCTGAAAAACGCAGCATCTTATGGGTTGTAAGTTGCAAAGAAAATTGCAACCTAACTCAAGCTCTTACAGCTGTTTTTATTTCCATGTACATTATGTAAAACGAACAGTCAACCCAACGGTCAACCCATTTGATTGTAGGTAGAATAAAGCCTGAACCTCACACACAGGCTTCCTTTCCGGTTTGGCTCGTGCAGGAAGCCTATACAGGCCGAACCAGAGCATCTGGACATAGTTCAGGCTGACCTGCACAGGCCAAACCGGAAGGTAACTGTGTGTGTGGCGCGGCCTTAATGATAGAACGTCCAAGCGTACTACCAGCAGGACGTTACGTCCTGCTGGTAGTACGTATTTTTCCATGTTGACTTATATGACGTTTGAGTACTGCTAGCAGGACGTAACCCAAACCGTTCGAATCAGCAAAAAAAGTTATCTATGTTTTGTGCAAGTTTCATCGCGATAGCTCCAGTAGGAGCGAAGTTACAATACGTAAAAGGTATTGTAAGACATTATTAATTTCGCCAGTGGCGTCCGAAATTTAAACGGTTTTAAAAATGAAAGTGGGTGATCAAATATGTACTGCGGCACTGTAAAAGTCGCCGTACTGCCGGAAGATTGGCAGTACTGCGAGAAGGACATATTCCATAACAAGGGAGAGTACTTCCAGCAGGACCGTAGGCTTGTACAACTGTCCTTCTGGAAGGAGCTGCCGGCAGGACAAACGCTTGGACGTTCTATCATTAACAAAAAAGTTTCTCGGTTTCTCTTTACCCCCAAGACCTGGGTAATGTGAATACTGTTTACAAAAACATACATGAACAGAACATTTTTTGTTTGAAATCTGTATTTATGGTAATATGAGCAATCTTCAAAATTTATCAGAGCGGTGTCGTCAACGAGTCTAAAGTTTTTCTGTGGTTTAATTGACGTCAATTACCTAAAACCTATCAGCATTTTCCCCGCTCTTCCTATCTACGATTGTATTATATTTATATTTTTAATCACTGTCTGAGGATGAGGATGCGGTCTGAGAAATTTCTCGTGGTAGTTTCCTTTTTAACCTGATTTTCTTTCCGGTATCATATTTTATTGCGCTTAGACATAGAATTGTTTAGAGATGAGAAATGTTAACCAAAATCGGTATAGGGGAAGGTGGGTGAATATCGACCACCTAAAGCATTTTTTGTATAAAATCTCTAAATTTGATTCAATAAATCTGAAATATTTTTTATATGTCCAGTATGCTTCAATACTTCTTAAAATTATTGTAAAAATTGAACATGAATTAACACATTCCTCCAAAAATAAATGGTAAAGTCAAGCAAGTTTTTAAGGGGTAAAATCGACCCGCTGGGTAAAATCGACCGTCAGGTAGGATAATATCGACCTAAGTATTAATTCATATAATTATTATTTATATTAGAAAATATATTTAAAAAATATATAAAACATTAAGAAACATTAAAACTATCCCCTTAGAGTGCTTTAGACGGTCTTTCACCGCACTATTACGGAACTTGGTACAAAGATGTCGATGCCGCTTTTCTAATTCCTCGTTCATATGCTTCATGCTTGTGCTGCTTCTGCCGCCTTTGTCGTATTGTATTGCATTTTATACTAGATTGACGAGATGTTTACCTTACATATTTTTTAGGCATCTAGATACATAAATCAACATAAAAAGTCGTTTAGTTTAATATCGACGGAGATGGTAGATATTACCCCATGAGCTGTGGTGAGGACTTTTTCCAAAATATAATAAAGGCCGATTGTTCGTTTGATTTTATTTTAACTCAAGTTGTTAAACCAGCTATTTGTTGATTAGAAATAGAAATATGCAAGTATTTCTATTAAAAAAGTTTTTTTACCTTAAAACCACGCAGCAAAATATAATAAATAAAACCGTAAAAACTTATTTTTTAGGACTGTAAAGCGCATGTGCGACACAAACATTTGTTATGAGTAGTCAATGTTTGCAGCATGAACCAATAAATGATATAGTATGCTTTATTTTATTTTTTGCGCTTACGCTGATCTGTAGGGCACTGGTCGATATTGGACAAAAGCCGATATTTACCCACTTTCCCCTATTGTTTATAAAAAATATTCGGCGTTTTGCTCGTTCAGTTATTGATAGAGTGGCGTAATAACTTCCGTAACAGCAGCGACCCATCCTTTTAGTAACAGTTGACAGATAGTGATCTGACGAGCATTTTAAACGACCTTGTACAGTCAGCCTCACAATTATTGGCCACCCTGGCTATACGCTTAGAACGAATTGTGGATGCAACCATCATAACACCCCATACTTAAATTGAGGGGTAACTTTATTTTGCCAACAAGTAGGAAATCATCAACCTCCCCTTCTACTCTTTTGTCGTAGTTAGCTAATAATCACCCTGACATATAGCCAGGGTGGCCAATAATTGTGAGGCTGACTGTACATCATAAAGCATCAAAGGCTACAGGCAACATCCTTGTGCAACTCTTTGGTAGATTTGATTAAGTCTGGTCTTGCAGCATTTTTTATTTTAATAACAGTGGTACCATAAACTCTTTGTTTCGATCAAATTTATTGGACAACGTTTTAAAAATTCCTCATAGCCTATGTATGTGTCTGTGGAGGAGGTGTAAAAGTCGAAATTTCAAAAGTATATGTATTTCAGGAGTCGGTTTCAGTCGTAGCTATAAGGAAAAATAGTACATCTTGGGGTTAATTAAATGGATATTTTTTCAAAATTCACAATGTCAGTCAATGCCTATAACGATTGTCTCAATTTTCTATCTCCTAAATATGTTGCTTCCACTTGATTTATTACTAATTCAACAATTTCATTTAGGCAACTCATAACTCGTTGCTTAGCGTTAGTGCAACGGTCCTAAGACTTTAGTCCCAATAAAATCGATGTCGAAAATTGATTTTCTCAAAATCAGCTACCCCCGTTTTTTATTTTTGGATATGTTATAATGTTAGTTCTTAATTAAACTAAACTTGTTTCATTTTTGGAGGTTTTGAAACTTCGCATTAATAAAATTAACTTACGAAAAAGTCCTGTTATTGGGTAATTACAATTATATATATTTTTCTGCAGTTTTTGGCTTCTAATGATTTGTAAAAATGCATCAATAACAAATTTTACTAAATAACTAACTCGCTTTAAAAATAAATCATTTCGTGTTACTTCTAAAGACATCATGTATTTTTAAGTCATTTTTAAAAGGCTTTTATTATATTTCAACCTTTAAAAAGAAAATCAAGTAACTCATGTAAAATTAATTTTCCTTTTCAATTTTCTCGTTTATTATAAATCTGATATAGGTAGAGATACTTATACTTTTGGAGCAAATTGATTAAATTTCCCTTAACCTTTGAGGTACACATATTTTCCGTGCATCACGTATCAAATTTAAAATGCATTAAAATTTGCTTTAAAATACTTGTGACATTATTTTTAGAGATTTAAATCAAAATGTCAAAAGCACGAAGAGGTCGTAGTGAGTCTATGATAAAGTTGGCTTTGCAACAAAAAGAGGCTAAAGTTTGGTACGAAGAAGCTAATAATCATATCAAAGGGGAACATTTATTAGAAGCTCTTTGTGCATATAATAAGGTTAGTTAATTTTACTATAAGTTATATTAAATTTTAACGTGTTAATATTTTCTATGCTTGATGCTTTATTTTAGCCAAGTTTTAATTATTCATAATACCTATAAAATTTTGACGTTGCTAACGTTTGATAATTTTATTAAAATTTAATATTAAGTTCCTATATCGTAATTATATCGTAACATGCACTGGATTTGCTAAAGATATTCATCCACACACAATGTTCTTCCTAGCTCTTAAATTAATTTCATAGTATCTATAGAATAAACTAAGAAAGAATCAAACATTTTGTCAATTGACGACAGCAATTGTATATTTCTTCTTCAGTACACAATTATAATTCAAAAATAATAAAATAAAAACTATGGTTGTTTACGAAAACTTTTCTTCATTGTCTGTCTTCTATTTATAACTATACTGTGCATTAAAAGCAGCACTTGAGAGCTTCGTCAAAGTTTACAAAAAAACTCTCAAAGAGTGTTAAAATTCACATCTACGCGAATTGTTACATGAAAGTTGCATAATTGAAGCAAAAATAAAACTAAAAGGCTGTCTATTGATTTCCGAAACAATATTCTCTTGTATTATAAGTGAAACAAAACAAGCATCTCCGTTTTATGCACAAAACCTCAAGAGTTGAGAGGATGTTTAATTCAAAATTGTCGCAAAATGCGCACACTAATTAAAACAAAAATTAAACCATTGAAGCTTGAGGACTACAATATAAAATTAACGTTCTACATTTATAATAAGAGATGCATAATTGTTGTAAAAATGAAAAAATATAGGGATATTGATTTCCTTTAAAGAATATGCTTAAATAAAGCGCACTATAAATCCAAGTTATTATTTCATGACAAACTTCAAACGTTGAGAAATAAAAAAGTCTACTCGTCGTTTCGTAGGAAATAAATGTAATAAAATGACAAATAGATGCATTAAATATTAATTGTATCACGAAATAGCAATTTGAAAACTACCCTATTAATTTTTATTTCTATTAATAAAATTATTTAGGGTTTAAAGGCTCCTCCACACGCTTAATGGCTCTATTAGATCTCAATTTTACGAAGATTCGATTTCGAATGCTCATTATTATTTTTAATACACGATCAAAACTTCTCAAGGTGCAGATGGGATTTGCTAGCATCAATAATTTATTGAAACGTGAACAAACTGTGATGACACCTGGAGCCATTTGTAAACGCTAAAATACACAAGTGATGATCTGATGATGGCCAACGTAATCATTTAGAGCAGGTTTAGCTGTTTTCAAAAAAAAACTGAAAAAAGGGTGTATAGATACTGGGGTGGTAAAAACAATAAATCTCACCTATACGTGAAGTTTTGAAAGAAAATAACATCGCAAAATCAATACAGTACACAGAGTAAACTGTATTCATATTTACGACAGGGACATGAACACCTTAGTAATAACCAGGAACACAAGCTCAACATTTTATCCCAACTACTACAAGCATGTCATTTTTTTTGTTACAAACAGATGAGAAAAGTAAAGTTTTATGGGAGTAGGAAAATTGGTTTCAACTTATCAACACATTTTCTAGAGAAAAAGATTAATGTTTTAGAAATTTAGAGTGCTATACCGTCAGTTATAGAGAAGATATGTCACCTGAGAAATGCATTCTAAGAAAATATGCACATATTCCAATTTAAACAATTATTATTTTCAAGAAGATATTTTACTTCTAACAGCAAAAAATACTTTATATATTTAAATAAATAAACTGTACAGGAAACAGGGTCGGATTTACCAACAGACTATGTAGGCTGAAGTTTAGAAATGTAACTTATGACGACTAGCAAAAGAAAAGAAATCAAAATAAGGTGGCTAATGAACTAAAGAGTCTGAGGAGGTTAATTAGATACGAAGGGTCAGTATTATAAACGAAGGTTGAAACTGAACTTACGGTTGAAACTCAACCTACGGTTGAAACTTAACCTAAGGTTAGCTGTCATTTTAGTTTGACATAATTGAACAAAATAGTGAAATTTACGTTTATTTATAACTTCAACCTATACGGTTGAGTCAACCACCGGTTTACTAAACGAAGGTTGAAACTTAATTTACGGTTGAACTCAACCCAAGGTTGACTGTCATTTTAGTTTGACACAATTGGACATAATAGTGATGATTATTTATAATTTCAACCTACGATTGAGTCAACCGTCGGTTTAGTAGGTCATATAATACTGGGCCTTAATGCCCAACGAAGGTTGAAACTCAATTTACGGTTACTGTCATTTTAGTTTGACATAATTAGACATAATAGTGACGTTTATTTATAATTTCAACCTACGACTGAGTCAACCGTCGGTTAACTATATAATACTGGTCCTAAGGCCCAGTATTATAAACGAAGGTTGAAACTCAATTTACGGTTGAAACTCAAGCCAAAGATGACTGTCATTTTAGTTTGACACAATTGGACATAATAGTGACGTTTATTTATAATTTCAACCTACGATTGAGTCAACCGTCGGTTTACTAGGTCATATAATACTGAATACTGGGCCTTAATGCCCAGCGAAGGTTGAAACTCAATTTACGGTTGAAACTCAAGCCAAAGATGACTGTCATTTTAGTTTGACACAATTGGACGTAATAGTGACATTTATTTATCACAGGGCTGGACTTGAAACATTTATCACTGCCTCCAAGCGCCGCAGGCAAATTTTTTTTTAATTTTCAAGGTCAAATAGGCTTAGATCAGCTTTATGAATTTTTAACATATTTTTGTACTGTGAAATTAAGCAATTTTTTATACTGAAAAAAACTTTATTTGATAATATAATTTATTTATTTGACCATTTGATTGAGAAAATCATAAAAATAAAATATTTGTAATCTTTGCATGTCCATGTCCACCTTATAAAAAAGATACGCGCCCCGGGCTCCTAAGCTCTCGGGCCCTGGTACCATGGTACGAACTGACCCCCCCTGTTGTGGGGGGCCTGCCTACATGCAAAAAAAGTGCATTACACTTATTAAAGCTCAGGTGACTAAATAGGCTAGTCAAATGCCTTTTATGTTAATGCGCTTATTTTTTATTTTTGCAAAGTAAAAATTAACTTAATCTAAGTAAACAATTCCCGTTGCCCTTTGCTTGCCGCTCTTCGCTGGTCATATGATGCCTTGATTCTGTGCAAACCCGTAAGCTCTTACGAGAACATAACTAAGGTAACCGTATATAACAACCCACACAACAAACTTTTTCTATTTTGCATACACTTACACAATTGGCTACTTTGTGCAACTCTCGTTCCGGATTCCGGCTACGCTTTTTATTAAATTTTAAAAAAATGTTTACAGAAATTTGCCGCCCCAAAAAATTTGCCGCCCTAGGCTATAGCCTATCAAGCCTATAGGTAAATCTGACCCTGTTTCAACCTACGATTGAGTCAACCGTCGGTTTAGTAGGTCATATAATACTGGGCCTTAATGCCCAACGAAGGTTGAAACTCAATTTACGGTTACTGTCATTTTAGTTTGACATAATTAGACATAATAGTGACGTTTATTTATAATTTCAACCTACGACTGAGTCAATCGTCGGTTAACTAGGCCTTATAATACTGGCCGTAAGGCCCATTATTATAAACGAAGGTTGAAACTCAACTTACGGTTGAAACTCAACCCAAGGATGACTATCGCTTTAGTTTGACATAATTGGATATAATAGTGACGTCTATTTATAATTTCAACCTACGATTGAGTCAATCGTCGGTTTACTAGGTCTTATAATACTGGGCCTTAAAGCCCATTATTATAAACGAAGGTTGAAAATCAATTTACGGTTGAAACTCAACCCAAGGTTCACTGTCATTTTAGTTTGACATAATTGGACATAATAGTGACGTTTATTTATAATTTCAATCTAGGATTGAGTTAACCTTCGGTTAACTAATGCCCCACGATGATAGGTTAAGGTCCAGTATTATAAACGAAGGTTGAAACTCAATTTACGGTTGAAACTCAACCCAAGGTTGACTGCCATTTTAGTTTGTCATAATTTGGATATAATAGTGACGTTTATTTATAATTTCAATCTAGGATTGAGTTAACCTTCGGTTAACTAATGCCCAACGATGATAGGTTAAGGTCCAGTATTATAAACGAAGGTTGAAACTCAATTTACGGTTGAAACTCAACCCAAGGTTGACTGCCATTTTAGTTTGTCATAATTGGACATAATAGTGACGTTTATTTATAATTTCAATCTAGGATTGAGTTAACCTTCGGTTAACTAATGCCCAACGATGATAGGTTAAGGTCCAGTATTATAAACGAAGGTTGAAACTCAATTTACGGTTGAAACTCAACCCAAGGTTCACTGTCATTTTAGTTTGACATAATTGGACATAATAGTGACGTTTATTTATAATTTCAATCTAGGATTGAGTTAACCTTCGGTTAACTAATGCCCCACGATGATAGGTTAAGGTCCAGTATTATAAACGAAGGTTGAAACTCAATTTACGGTTGAAACTCAACCCAAGGTTGACTGCCATTTTAGTTTGTCATAATTTGGATATAATAGTGACGTTTATTTATAATTTCAATCTAGGATTGAGTTAACCTTCGGTTAACTAATGCCCAACGATGATAGGTTAAGGTCCAGTATTATAAACGAAGGTTGAAACTCAATTTACGGTTGAAACTCAACCCAAGGTTGACTGCCATTTTAGTTTGTCATAATTGGACATAATAGTGACGTTTATTTATAATTTCAATCTAGGATTGAGTTAACCTTCGGTTAACTAATGCCTAACGATGATAGGTTAAGGTCCAGTATTATAAACGAAGGTGGAAATTCAATTTACGGTTAAAACTCAATCCAAGGTTGACTGCCATTTTAGTTTGTCATAATTGGACATAATAGTGACGTTTATTTATAATTTTAATCTATGATTGAGTTAACCTTCGGTTAACTAGGCCTTCTAATACTGACCCTAAGACCTAGTATTATAAACGAAGGTTGAAACTCAACCCAAGGATGACTGTCATTTTAGTTTGACATCATTGGACATAATAGTGACGTTTATTTATAATTTTAATCTATGATTGAGTTAACCTTCGGTTAACTAGGCCTTCTAATACTGATCCTAATGCCCAGTATTATAAACGAAGGTTGACTGTCATTTTAGTTTGACATAACTGGACAAAATAGTGATATTGATGATTATTTATAATTTCAACCTACGGTTGAATCAACTTTCGGTTAACTATGCTCTATCGTACTGACTCTTATGGCCAGTTTCTGGTACATTTTTGCTTAGTTATGGATCCATAACATTCCAAAACTTAACCATTTCTATTGTTTGAAACCGGTTTTTGAACACTTAGGGAATAGATATCTATTCGTCAGTAGATAACTATCTTTAGAGAAACTCGCAGTTAGTAACATAATTAAGACAAGTAAAAAATAAAATATTTTTTAAGCTACGCCACTGTGAAAATGAAAAGATCCTTACTCCAGCAATAAATGTACCAAATATATAAAATTAAATACGTGGACTTTATAAGAGAAACGTCAAGAAGAGCATTTCGAAGGGCGAGCGAAAAAGATGTTCGTATATAATATTCCCTAACGATCATCTTTATAATTTAATTAGTATATTAAAAATGGGGCCAAGTATATATTTATGTGGGTTAAATTTTCTCAACGTTTTATGATTGCAATTTTTAATAAGTAACTCAAGCTATCTTGGGTGTTATATTTTAAATGCTCAGGTGCACGTAATATAATTGAAAACCTAAAATTAGAATTTAACCTGAGATAGCAATAAAGATATCAGAAATTGATGGATTTCGCACATTACCGAACCCCTTTTGCGTTATTTACGTGTAATTACATTTTACTTACTTGAACATAAAATAAATTTGAAAAAAAAATTTTTAATTTAATCAATATTTTTGATTTCGAGTGTTGGTGCGAATATTATAACTAAGAGGCTAAAGTAGGTGCCATTGTGTGAAATTGATCACACCGAATAAGTGTAGCCATGGAAACTAACAGAAAGTGTTAGTTTTATAGCAAATCTCACCTATTATAAGCTTGGTGTTGCACTTATTTCTTGGATAATGGATTCAACGCGTTTAAAATTTAGTGCAGGTGTTAGGTTGGACATTAACCGCGATAGTGATTTTCTCAATCAGTTTGTTCGTACAAACACAGATGAAGTTGAAATTATCGAAGGCGATCAAAAAGATCCTCTTAAGTTATTAGCCGGACAGCAAAAAGATCCTTTGAAAGTATCAGCTGGACAACAAAAAGGTCCTGGAAAAAAAGTAAAAGATGAGAAAAAGGTCGAATTTCAGATAAATGAATCTGAGAAGGCAGAAGTATCAAAAGAAGAACCTCAAGGAGAGCAAGATGATTCAAAAGATGATAAAGAAGAAGAAAAAACTGTTAAGGAGAAAAAACCAAAGAGTAAACTTCATCAAAAGCAAATGTATCAAGAGTTGAAGAGAAGGAAGAAAAAGAGAAAGAGGAGGCCTAAACCTGAAGAATTTTACACCGATAAAGATCGTGCTGCTGCTGTTAATATGGGCTCTAGAGATATTAAGCAGTCGTTGAAAATTAAAAGAAAGGAGGATCGAACTAGAATGTTGCATATTCCAGAAGAAGCCGACCCTTCTACGTATTTGGGGTTGGGAAAAGCCGAAATGAGTAGAAGAGGGCCCGCTATCGCTCTTTCGTTTTTTCATAAGGTTACGATATTATTTGTTATTTTCATTTCAATTTAAAATTTACTGCACTGATGCAAAGTCTATAAATGGATTTTCTCTTGTTATAGAGGATAATAATTGATACTTTAAATGTAAAAGAGTTTTCGTTCGACGTTGAGATAATTGCTATTTCCAGTCTCTTTAATAATATTATAAAATACAAAGTAACAAATTGAATAATTTAATTTAAAAAATGTAATTATTTCAAGTTTCGGTTCAACGATTAGTTTTTGTACTCGTCCACAGATGTCGCTAGTTTATCAAACTAATCATTTAAATCTTTGCGCATATTCATCAAATAGATTGATTAAACAAATTATTGCTTTATGACGCCATAAATATTTTCTTAACCCTCCTACATCAATAATAAACACGAGCGGGCACCCCCGTCGAAATTCGACGAAGTAGTTGTAGAGATGAATGTGTTAGAAAAATGAAATTTTCAAAAATTATTATAATAGCGGTCACCCCCGTCGAAATCGACCAAAATTTTGAAGATAATGAATGAGCTATGACTATTTTATAAAAAAATAAGAAAACTAACCTTAAAGATAACTAAGCCAAAGAGGGCAACATAGAAAACCGTCTCAAAAATCCAAAATTTACAAAAGCACGAAACGTAATTAAAAATGCACGCACCAACCTGACCATAGTGACCATATCGCGTATTAGAAACGTACTGGTCGAATAAAAGTATTGAAAATTTTATCACCACGACCAAATGTATAATGTGTTCCTTATCGTATAAAACCAAATACTATCTACATTTATTCTCATTTATAATTTTTAAAATTGGATTATTTTAAATTATAAAATTGATTATTTTATTATGTATATTATAAAATATAAAACAATGTATGAAATTAATAATTTTGAGAAAAAAATTAGTGGTGACATATCTGTGGGTCAAGAGCTTCAATTTAAAAAAAAATTCATCAAAATCGGTCCAGTAGAAGTACGCTAAAATTAGCGGAAAAGAAAAGGCTTCGCGTTTTAAATATATGGATATTAAAGTAAATTTGTCCAAATTGTTGGCTAAGATTTTAAAAGAAAATTACAAACTTTTCAATTAGTCATGAAAAAGTGACGAGTAATGAGTAACATATTTATTATTATAAGTTTAAAATTTTAAAATTAATTTTCCTTTGTTATTTTCTTTCAGGCGTTGGATTTAAATCCGACCGAAAAGCACTCACTTGTTGCTCGTAGCAAATGTTATATCCTATTAGGTCAACCTGAAAATGGATTAAAAGATGCCGAAACAGCTTTAATGGTAGATAAAAATTTCATCAAGGCAATTTATCAAAAAGCAGAAGCGCTTTATTATTTGGGCGATTTCGAGCACAGTTTGATGTATTATCATCGCGGGCTTAGAATTAGACCTGAAAATGAAGGATTTCAATTGGGAGTGCATAAAGCTCAAAAGGCAATCGAAAATGCTTTAGGTGGTTGTTTTCCGAATGTAAATATTGAAGGCGAAAATGTAGACAGTGGAACGAAACGTTGGAGTAGACAAAGTAATAAAACTCAAGATTTAACAACAGAAGCTACAACTACTAGTAGAACTACGAAAAGTAGTCCCGATGAAACAAAATCAACTAGCGAATCTAAAAGAAGTGTAAATTCTTCAACTTCGAGTCAAAGAAATACGCCTACTGTAAGAGCAAAAACTGCCAAAAAAGGCAGTCGGTTGTTGAGAGAATTGAAAACTGATAAAGAGTATTTGGATCATTTGCTTAACCATCCGGATATTAAGTGCAAAAATAAAGAAGATAATTCTGAAGTAATTGGTTACATACAAGAAGCAGTTGATTTCCTCAATAAGAGACAAGAATTTTGGAGACAACAATTACCCAATTCGTCTAAATAAAGTCTTATTTAAGTTGATTAATTTTAATTTTTAAGAGAAAATTGTTGTTTAAACTTATAAAGTTTTTAGTAGAGGTTTTAAAAATAAAATGTTAATATAGAAAAAAATTATTCATCTTACTACGTATAGTTTTACTACAAAATAATTTATATTTAGATATTTGTGTTCCATTTTCTTCATAAAATAACAAAATATTGCTCCTTGGAGCATGTAAATCAATTATTAATTTTTTTTCCTCCTAAGTTATTCTTATTCTGAAAAAATATGAATTTTATATAATACCTCCCTATATGAAATTTGACGTAGGTAAGCTATTTACAAATATTTTTCCTTCTGCTTTTTTAACTACTCTCTGAATTTGTTGTAACTGGAGCGTATAATTTACATTTATTTTTGCAATAAGCGCCACAAATGTCATCATCATCATCGCTTGGCATGATATCTTTATAAATTATTATTAAAGGTAAAAAAAATTTGAAATTTTGTTTGTTTAAATATAATTTCGTTTATTGTTAAAATAAACGCGAGCAGAAATAATTTAAAAAGCAAAATTGAGGTGAAATGAAAATAAAGACAATGATGGCAGTGAAAGATATAGCATAAAAGCTATGCCATAACGTTAATTAATATTTAATTGTTGTAAAAACGAATGGAACATTGGTTTCTTTAAAAAATCAGGTGTATTTTAATTTGTTTATCCTTCCTGGGGTTATTTTACGGCATAGGGAGACAAATTGTTCTTGAATATTTTCTAATTGTAATAAGTAACTACAAAAGACACTACTTTATTTATATTTGACGTTCTTGCCCAATTTTGAAAGAGAAAAAGAGAAAAAAAATTTCAGAACCTTCAAAATACAAAACGTTGTCCAAAATGAATCTCGAAGTGAAAAATTGAATAATCCGACATAGTCAAATTCAAACATCATTTTTATTTTTAAAGATGCGTTTACATTAGTCATACGTGAGGCTGTAAGCTGATCAATTCACTTGAATTTGTTTGACGTCTAATCAATTACATCTTTACACATTTCAAATCAGATTATACATTTCAGAGCTGTAGCTTTACAATTAGAAACATTTTTTTTATTAAATGAAAATTTACAAATTCGGCAGATTTTACTGATTTCTGACCACTCTCTTGTCGCCATTTTTTAAATACTATTAAGAAATAATTGCAAATGTTGAACATGATTGAACCCAAATTGTTCGTTCAAATAAACGACGCAAATCAATGCAATGGATTTATATGCCAATCGGCCCAGTACAGGGTGGGCAAAATTGGATGTTTTCATAGGGATACTCGGAAACTGTAGAAGTTAGAGAAAAACCGATGGCGCATCCTCGATCTCTTTTTGAGAAACTAATGATAGTAAAATCAAAATCGAGCTATCTTCTTTTGTTTTTAAGTTATAGCCCAAAAACCAAATATACCTCATTTTAATTTTTATTGATATTTCTCTTATTTCTCAATATATTTTAAAACTGTAAAGACTTTCTCAAAACACTTTTTAACGTAGATTCCAGTGGCGTAGTCAAAAAATATTTTTGACTGAAAAAAGTTTTTTTGGAAGAAAAACTTATAAAAATCAAAAAATTTTTTTTTTCAGTCAAAAATATTTTTTGACTACGCCACTGGAATCTACGTTAAAAAGTGTTTTGAGAAAGTCTTTACAGTTTTAAAATATTTTATGTTATTAGCCTAACACTAGGAATTACATTTTCAGTTTACTGCTCACCATCAGGTTCATCTACAAGAACTGTGAGCAATGGCTGCTCATATAGTTTTTCAAATTATGGAAATATTTAAATTGCTTCTTAAATGTTAAAAAGTCATTAATTAAGAAGTATTTGGTATCAGCTCACTCAGAAAATAATTATCTTTCAATAGATGTCATTACCGTTCTTGTAGACGAAGCAGGTGAGCAGTAAACTGCAAATGTAACTCCCTGTGTTATTTGGCCTATGTCCGGCTTTAAACGTGAGCACCCGGTATGAATTCAAGTGAGCTGATGGATCCACAATATTACTAATGTAAACATAGCTTTATTGTAGTCTCTTTCTCAACAAGATTGAAAAAATGTCATTTTAGTGACATATTTAGGGGGTATAGGGGGCCTAGTCAACCCATATTAACTCAAAATAAAATTAGACGCAGGGCATCTAAAGCATAATGTAGGGAATAGCGTTTAGTAAAAATGTAGCGCACCACTCAACGCCTCTAATCTATATCCAGCGAACAGATGCAGTTAAGCCACTCCCAAAAAAGGGCGCGATATTCGAATAGACTTCTTCTATTGGTTGACTTTTAAAAATACGGTTTATTACAATCATGCAAGAATTGACAGAAATTTGTGGGGAGTGGCTTAGCTGCATATCTAGATAGCTAGACAGAGATTAGCTCCTAGCCATTACTGCTAGTGTTTCCACTTTGTTTTTAGAGGGTCTATAGGTATCTTGGGCTTTAGCTGGATCTCCTCTAGGAGAAATTTCAAAATAGGCTACTGGTTACTACTGAACACAAAGTGGTTTTTAATACAATCGCTATTTAATAACGTAGCTGCATGCAACCATGCAAGTCGATATTAACAATTTTCATTTTCCATTTTACTATTCGGATGCAACAGCTATTGCGGCGCACCTTGCGGATTACTCTGTAACCAAACAAGACGGGAAAAAATTCGGTGAAAAGTGTTTGAAACTAGGTGTTTATGATAGTTTTATCAGTTCAAAATACTCTAAAATATCAAAATGTATTATAAGAGATATTTTATTTTGAAAATTGAACGTTATTTCAAAAATATTCTAATGAAATAATCTTGAACATCCTCGTCTCAAGACGACAATTTTACAAAAATCAGAGTCATCTACATTTGCCTCCGCACGCGAATAGATACAAATTAACAAACAAATAAATGTAAAATTTTTTGACAACTGTTATGTTTGTTTGCACCGCTTACAGATAAACTGGCAGATTGTTTACCTGGCGGATAAGTTGTCGAAAACCTTACACCTCCATCTTGGAGATTGTAGGATCAATCAAATAACTGACGGATAAATTTTCTACACAGATACCTGCTAATTACGGTCTTTTGTACCGATTATAGTTTATGTGGCAAATAAAATATATTTTTACAACTTATCCGTTAGTTAATCTGTAAGCGGTGCAAACTGCCATTGGTCTATTATTTTCTATAATATCATTGCCAGATTCATTTTAAAGCTATTGAAGTAAAAAATCGATAATTTTAAAATTCAAACTCTCGACAAATTGGACCTAAAGTCAATTTTTTCAATCGAGATGTTCATTTATCAAAATAATCGTTGATTTAAATTTATACCATGAATTTTCGTAAAATGTTGGTAAACAAAAAAGTTGAAATCTTGGAGAAACGATTGAAAATAGTTTTTAACATATTTCCCGTATGGCCTCCAATCACACACCAGAGGAATTCCGCCATTTTAGAATCACCCTGTATTTTAGGTTCATTTTCCATGGACTAAATATCGTACTAACTTGTTAGTATAGGTACTGAATCAACTCAAGGAGCAAAAGCACCTAAATCTTAGATTTCGGAAGCTTAGATTCCACTGTTTTTGCTCTTTGAACTGCTTCAGTACTAACAAGTTAGTACGACATTTAGTCCATGTAAAACGACCCTTAGGCTTAAGCAGCCACCCCACTGTGATGATAATATTCACCAACAGTACCTATACACAATGACAAACTAATCGTCACTAACCGGTGGAATCTAAAATTAACTTTACTTTGTAAAATACCTGAAAATATTTAAATTAGGTATAGGTATCTTTCTTAATGTCTTTTACAAAAAAGATTAAAAAGAGTTCTACCTGAAATTCTTAATACCTTTGTTCATTTTCTGTAAAATGTAACCCAACCCAGCAGGTTCATAATAGGGTTGATAGATATTAATAAGTAATAGGAATTTTAAAATCAATTCTGTCTAGTGCATCATACGTTGAAAAAGTAATATATGTATGATCGAAAAAAAAATTTATTTTAAATGGTTAAATTGAATTTCTGCACATTTTGAGTTAACCAACTTCTGGATTTTATGTTTGAATTTTTCTGATGAGTTCTTATACGTACTTATAAGTTACTGCTGTTGTTTGAATTTTGAATTTGGAATTAATTACTAGGAGTACTTGATAGCGACAGCAACTTATATGTTTAAGTGGCTTAACAGCCTCGCTATACAGGGTGTTAATAAAATGCTGGGCTGAAACAAACTTCAACAGTATGTTCTCTACTTAAAATTAGGGCACGTTTTTTTTGTTTTCCTTAATTCCGATTTTTAAAGAGTGTAGGAGTCTCTAAAACGGGGCGTCCAAAAATCCTATTTTGTGAATTTTAGAAACCCCTTGAGCGATTTTAATTAGATTTAGTAAGTGACTTTTACAAAATTACGTTTGGTACCTATTTATTTATGTTAATATGCACTTGGTTAGTTTGCATAGCAAATCTAATTAAAATCGGTCAAGGGGTTTCTAAAATATGTACTCACAAAATCACGTTTTTGAGAGCCACTTTTTAGAGGCTTTACATAAACTTTTTAAAAATCGGAACTAATAAGAAAAACAAAAAAATGCAGGTACCCTAATTTTAAGGAAAGAACATACTCTCGAAGTTTGTTCAAGCATTTTATTTCCACCCTATAGACATTGGGCGAAGAATTAAAAAGATTTCAGGATTTCTGAAATAAATAAGTTATCTAAAAATGTTTATAAAACATTTGCAAACAATGCCAAATTTTTTAGTTTACTTAAATAATTCTAGGTAGATTCTAAAAACAAATAACATCTAATGAGTAATTAGTTTACATTTGCATCCGTTGATGCATTTTAAACTTTATAGTAGTATTAAATTACCAAACCACATTTAGTGGAAAAAAATTTTGAAAAACAGTTATGTACTTACATTGAAGCACTTTTTTTTATTAAAAAGTCATCTAATTGTAATTAACATTAAACATTTATAACAACAATAAAATATAAAAGTAATAGATACATAAGTCATTTTAAAAATCCAAATTAATTTATTAGCGTAATCCAGCGTAATCTAATCATTAAAGAACTGAAAATTTTTAGTGTGTTTATGTAGGTACTTTACTTTTTTAATCGTTTTCAAAAAATCGACGATATTTGATTATAATTCGCAATAAATTAAAACCGCACTAGGAAGTCAGATAAAAGCTACTACATACAGATTTTACAGGGCTTTTCCTATATTTCTTATTAAATATAAGAATCAGATAACGATTATGATTTTCCTTTTTATCACTGGTAAATTTTCAAATTCCACCTCTCTCTAAAAAACCACCACTTCGCTTACGAAAGTGATTACGAAACTGTGCGCGCATAACACACGTTAGTAGTGCTCGAACGCCGCAACCGTTTGGATTATGCGTCTAGTGTAGTTTATATTTTAACACGCGTGTTCTAATCGGACGATTTTTAGTTTTTTTTTTAATTTTTAAGTTAAAATTATGTTATTACAAGGCGATTCCAATTGCCCATCGGGGCGTAATTCGACAGTTCCTGGTATCTTAGACTCACCCACGCTCGCAAGGGTTGAGCGTGCGATGTTGAGACACGAAGAAGGTACCCAAAGAGAAAATTCTCATCGTCAAAGACAAGCTTTTACACAGGTAAATTAAAAAGTTTCAAACTTATCGATTTTTAAATAGCGATCAATTAAAAAGTTTTTTGTGGGAAAAAGTTTGGGACGATCTCATGAATTTTTATAACGTGTTAATGTAGTGATGAAAATTTGCCTATTGAAGGGTTTATTTTAGGGAAAATTATCTAAAGTTAATTATCAAGAGTTTAAATAATTAGTGAAGGAAATTAATTTTTAATTTAAAGGATATTGATGAATAGAAAGGGTGAATATAAAATTTCCTAATTTAATTATTTTATGTGATTTAATTATAATACTTCAGTTTTCACTAATTAAATAATTATCAAGTAGTCAATTCAAGTAATGTTTACATTTGCACTCTTTAATAATTATCTGTTTAGACAATTAGTAATTATAAGTATGGGGATTTAAAGAAAATCGTTAGAAAACTGTCGACGTAATTTCGTTAAGTTGTGAGTCATACAAAAATTTAATTTGAAATTAATAACTTATATCTAATAATAATTACAAAAAAATTACTTAATTTCAAAATTATTTAATAAATTAATTAGTAAAAAGTTTTCTAAAATTAATTACTCGAGTTCGATCAACTTTGATAATTCAAGTTCAATTTTAATTTTGAATAATTAATTAATTCTGATAATTTGAGGTTTAATTATTTTAAAAATAGTTCGGTAAAGATTTTTAAGTACCCAGTTACGTAATTTCGTCTAGTCTTCTAAATTTTGAAAATGCTCCGTTGAAATTTGTAATTAAATTGCGTAATTTTAAGAAATTGCAATTTCTTACTTTATTCAATTGTTTGTATTAAGTAAATTACGAAAATTGCTATTACATTGGGGACTTCTGGGGAATTATGGAAATTTTAATTTTTTTTAATACAAAACAAAAGGTGTAGTATAAATATACCTCTTCTTTAGCTAGAATTATTTGTTTTGCCCCCCCCCCCCCGAAGACAGACGAAACAATGTTCTTTATTTCTTTATGTATGGAAAAAAGAAAATCTGGGACATTTTCTGTCATGGCTGAAATATTCTGAAAAATTTGAATCTTTATGAAATTTTATTTCTTCAATATCTTTTTAGTTTAAAATCTGATTTGGTGAGCCAGTGTGACTAGTTCCAGGCCTACTAGATTTTCATGGTTTTTAACGTTTTAACCAAATTTTGATTATTTTTGAGGTACAAAATTCGATACTCTTAGATAGAAAGAAATACCTACGATTTTGACTATAACACGCATGGGCCACCTGAGTTTTTATTAAATATTTATCGACAAAATCGAGTTACCATGAAATGACAAATGAATAATAATTGTGACATATTTACCTATTACATATTAACAAAATCAATTTGCCATCAACTTCTAGATTTTTGTACACCGGTTTCGACTTAAAATTGTGATTTTTCAGAATCTTTTGAATGTCAAATTTTGACAAGTTACTTACCAAAGCAATTTGCCTTTTTGACTATTCCCAATTCATATGAATTTATGCCAAAACATTAATTTCATTTGCCAAACTCATTTAATTGATTACATACAGTAAACGATGCTTGTTTAGAAAGAAACATCAAAATTATTCATTTGTTATTAATTTAATAGCTACTTGATTTTGTCGATAAATATCTAATTTATTGTTTCAATGAGTTCTAATAAAGTCAAATACATAGTTGAAACCGCGTTTTTGTTTTCTATCTTATGGTATAAAAATCTAATATGGCACCCATATTATAGCAAAAGTTGGCAAAACCATCAAGGTCTAAAAAAAAATTTTTAATTCCTAGCCCATATTCACTTATGTAAACCTGCAAAATGTTATTATACTCACGGAAGTAGTAAAAATTAGGCAAGAAATAAGAAAATGGAAGATTTCAGTTTTTCAAGATATTTCAGGAACGACACGAGTTGTCCCGAATCTCTGTCCACATCCACAAAGAGAATGAAAACATGCAACTTTTTTGTGATTCGACCAACTGTTACCCGTTTCCGGTTTAGAAAATTCTGACCACCCTGTATAAACGTAGCTAATGTCTAAATCGTTAATAAGAGCCCCCTTATACGCCAAATAATTTACAACTAATTTTAATGAGATCTAATTTTTGGTAATTAATTATTTAATATTCACACAATTTTAAATACAAACAACGGTAGTTGTAAATTCTTATAATAATTAATTAAAATTGTTTGAATTTATACATCCTTAACTTAATTAATTAATCATTCAAGAGCATCGATTATAAGAATTTCATTCAAAACTAACCCATTGTTAAATTAATTACATTTTTCCCATTTTTATCGTTTAAAATAAATTCGGGGCATTTTTAGATTAAAATTTAAATTTATTCCGATGTTTACCAAAAGTTCAACATCTCTTTGAATTCTAAAATTTTTAACATATTGGTTCGATAGTGGAAGCAAACAAGCCCTTTTAAATAAAATGTAAAATGAAGATGTTTTGAGGCAGCTCGCAGAATATTATTTACAATAAAAAAAATTTTAATATTACATTTACGTGATGTAATATGAGAAAAATTCGATTTTGTCTTGATTTCGATATAACGTTATCCATTTATAGTAAGTCTGGTTTAAAGTAACCTTGTGAAATTATTATACAGATGCGTTTTATGCAAACTAACTTTTGTATTTCCGCATAAATTTCTATTTGAATATTTTAGAAAAAATGTAATTATTTTATTATAATGAGTTTTTTTTTGTATTATGTGGATATTTGAAAAAGGGATGATGTTTGTTCAATATAGAATTCTCAATGGACTACATTTTTCTATCTTTTGTGTGAGTCTTCTTTTTAGAAAGCAAATTGTCGAATCACGACGTCTATTTGTGCTGAGTAGTAAATTTTGCATTTTACCTGTTATTTCTAAAGAATTTTATAAAAATGGGGTTTAGGCTTTTATTTGTTCCAAAAAAATCTTTTAAATTGAAGCTTAAAAATGCATGAATAGTGGTTTTGCTTGTTAAAACTAAAAGATCTTATCGTTAAATTTAGTTCCGTAGAATTTTTTTAGGGATTACGTTTAGAAATGATTTTTTTAATGTATTCAAACGGTATTTGAAAGCGTCTTTAGCACGACATTAGTGTGACTAATTTATTTAACGTAAGAGGAAAACTTTGAACTCGTGGTTTGTCTCGTGGGGCTTTTGTTTCTTTAGCTGCAAACTTCAACTACTACTTTGATGGTTATTCTTATTATTATTACACACCAGGAGCTAATAAGCTCCAATTCAGAATCTTCTATGATTTTATTTAAATATTTGTTTACACATCGTTATTTTAAATTGGTGTGTAGCAAGATTATAATAGGGAGCACCAGTTTATATAAAATAAAATTACTTAGGGGCTGTCATACTATCAGTCATACAAAGTTTGCATATTTTCGACCTCTCTCTCCGAGTGTATCATAAGTTTCTGAATCATTTTTCCTAATATCGCTTCAAAATATCCCCCACCATAATTAAGGGCTAAAATGATTTTTACTTTTATTTATTAGTCCAGTCAAATAAGGGTTTAACCTCCGAATGAACGTCAGAAAGCCGGCACCCAGAAAAGCCTCCCTCTTTCCGCACTATATTACAAGAACGGTTGATCGCACAAAAAAATGAATGGGATCAAATTTGTAGAGAATTTTATGATCTACAAGTTTTATTATAACCTCTAATAAGGTAGGATGCATAGGAAACGAGATATTTGCAAAAAACTATTTTTGAATATCTTGACACGCGGACACGAGATTCTATGAGACTTTTGAACTTTTGAGTCTTAAACGTCAAAACATAGGTTTATGCAAATATTTAACTTTCTGACTTTAATTCCGAGGTTAGCTTCATTTCGTCTTATTTGACTTGGTATCAATACGAAATGGCCTAAGAAGGGCCAACCATTAGAAACAACCAAAACAACTAATCTTGAAATGCCCTGAAAGTCGAGACCATGTGATTTGAAATTTTCATGTAAATATAGTTGCGTTTCTTATTAGCATTTTCACGTGCCACTGTTCCACTATAGGAAGTGTCAAACCTAATGGACTAGTTCCAATGTTGAGTTGCATAAGTAAAAATAAAAAACAAAATCGTCCTAAATTTAAATTTAAAATAAAAAATTATAATAGGTAAATATAAATAGTCCGTCGATTTCTTAATGTTTATTTTATCAAATTCTTTGCTCCAATAAATAATATCGAAATAAAAAGTTTGCACAAGAATTTTTCACAAGTTAATATAAAAATTCCAAAGAAAAAGGTGTATGAAACAAACTTCATTGTACTTCCGACTATACAATAAAAGTGCATATTTTTGAAATTTCAATACGATGGAGCTGTATTATGTAGTTTTTTTCATTAAACACATCAATTGTGTAACATAAACCAAAAGACAAAATGATAAAAGTAATCTATTGATCAACTTATAATTATTGTGAGAAAATTACATTCTTCTTTTGTTTTATTTCGGGAAATAACTCTGCATACAACTTGAGTGCATTTTAGATAAATATGAAATAGTTTTCGTCTTTTGTCTTACATATTCTCTGAAAAGTTTTTAATTAAGTTCTATTAAACCTCGCGCCATCCATATTGTTTTAAAATCAAGATTTTTTACAATAAAAAAGGGGGATGTTAATTGGATTCTAATTTGCTTTGAAGATGAAAAGTTCAATTTGATACATACCTATTCCTATACATTTCAATTCAAAACTAGTAGAGTGGTAATTTAATGCTTTCAGGATTTTTAAAATCTTGCATTTGCATCACTGATCATGATCACCAACGAACCAGGACAGGGAGCAATAATTAATTATTTTAAGACTAATTTGAAAAATATTTTGTTTTATTCTGAACGATTGTTGATGGTTCAAAATCTTAGAACATAAAACATCCAAAAGGAGGGTTAGCAGCCGTTACCTATAAAAGAATATGCGACGGAAATGACATTTTAGAAGTCCATGGATGACTCATTCATTCCATCGAGTTTTCATTATCATTGGCCGTCATGAGCTTTCCTTATAAGTGGAAATCGTTATATTTAAACGTCCATTTTGCGATCCATAATATTAGCTAAAAAGCTCTTTCGTGGTAGAGTAGGAGTTATTTTTTTATTTAACGAGTTCTAAAGTAAAAACGATCATTATTAGGGATGCAATTTTATGAGTAATCTCAGTTCCATGTAGCTCTAGTGGCAGGTCTTACAAGTTCTTGATTTACTTTCTTTCTATTGCTAGCTACGATCTTGGAATATAAAACAGTTATGCAGAGGATATTAATTTAGTAGTCTTGTGCTATTTCCAAAACATTTATATAATCATCCCCTATAGATGACCACAAATAAGATCAATTGAAACGCTCTTTCTAGGTAGAGTATGGGGTATTTCTTTATTCAATGGTTCAAAATATTATACCTAATCAAACTTACCTTTTTTTTAATGGAACACTCTCTGTTGTTATCTTAAAATATGTTATCGGTAATATGTTTCTGAGTGTCTCATTATACCATGGAATAAAAATATACCCCATACTCTACCAGGAACGAGTCATTTAGCTAATAATATAGATCGCAATGGAGGAGCAAATATAGCGATTTTCGGTCAATTTCTCCAATAGAAATGGTTGCTTATACTCCCACTTGTAAGGAAAGATCATGACATCCAATGATAATGTTAACTCAATGGAATGAATGAGTCATCCATGGATTTCTAAAATGTCATTTCTGTCGCTTTTTCTCTTAAAGGCAACGGTTGCTAACACTCCTTCCGGATGTTTTATGTTCTATAAGCATTATACACAGTGCCTTATAAATAACATCAACCCATGTAACCACAAACCTTGGTGGTTAGTGGGTGCTTAGCAAATTGGTTACATGGGTTGATGTTATTTACGAAGGTACTGTAGTAGAGCCATGTAGGACTAAAATATTCCATTCTTTTCGTTTGTCAAAGTTGTCCCAACGGCGTGCTCCTGCCACTATTGCACGTTGTGGTAACCCGCCACTGGTTTTAGTCTATAATTCATCAATTAGAAAACTTTCAAAATCTCATTAAAAGTACGTTAATTCGACGTTTTAGACTTAAATTTGTTTTAGATGTGATAACAGATTAGTAAAACTTTCTCACTTTGAAGTAAATTAGTTTACTTAAAAGTGCAAATTTTATTTAAATTTTTCCCATTATTTTAAAATTATTAGTGCTTATCACACACAAATATTTTTTCTATCGACTTTCCTTATGTAATATAAGTTTATAAATAACATATTACATTTCACTTAAAGGGTGAATGGCTGTATAAAAACGCGTATTGATTTAGTTTTCCTATTTAATTACTTTACTTATACACAGGATGTTTGCAACGCATTCCTTATTAGAGTAACGATCAATTAAAACGTAAAAAAATTGAAAGGACCATTAATTTTTAGTAAGAGGCTTGTTTGCTTCACTTTCTTTTATGTAGAAATTAAAGCACGAATTGTATTTTAATGACTTGAATTTATTTTTTATTCTAATGCTACATAATTTTTTTTATTAAAATTTATTCCGGCACTCGATGACTGCTAAGTGAATTTAAAGTAACTACAAATTCCTGAATGATTTTATATGTAAAGAGTTCACCTTTAAACACATTTGAAATTGAAAATCTGAAAAAAAGACGTAGAGGTGTCAAAAATAACTTAATTAATAATCTGCCATCTTAAAGGCGCCATTTTGAATTTTTAAATATTTCTTGTTTGTTTTGTTACGAAAAGAAATGTACCTATGAATTCAATTTTTATTGTCTTGGGTCGAACTCGTTATGAAAAGTGTTTAGGCGCCACTCAAACACAAAGTAAACGATGATAACTTTAATGTTAATAAAATGGAAACAATGATTTGACTTTGTAAACAAACCGGAATAGGGTTTAGAAATTTTTGTGTATGTGTGTACCTATGTGATAAAAATTGATTTGGGTATTAAACAAAAGACAGAATGAATTAAAATTTAACAACCCTTCAAATTTGATAAAAGTGTTGATGATGACGTCATAACTTAACCTAAAAAAATATTACGTGATTGTTTAATTATTGATAGAAATTTATGCTTTTGAGGTAATTGACGTCCATCTTTTTCTTGACCTTTCTTTAAATAATTTGATTTTTCTATTTTTATTTATTTTTAAACCTTACATCATTTATATTGCATTATGTCTAATTAAACTTTTTGAACTAAAAGGTGACGGACGTTAAATCCTAACAATAATTGATATAAATTGGCCGTGTAATTTTTGTACTTATGGCGTAACTGTTAATTTATTTACAATGGAAATAAAGAACAAAGTCGTCTGCTAGATTATTTTTAAAAAGTAATTGCTATGTCTGTTAAAGTTACTGTTGTTTATACGGTACATGAAACCAAATTAGATCGATATAAAAAAAAATTGCATTATTAATAATATATTGGACGAAAGTTAAATAGAGTTCTTCGTCATAAATTCGTCCTGCTTGTTGAAAATTTAAATTTTATTAGTGGATATCTATAAAGGGAATGTTTTTTAAATTGATGTTGAATTACTTATGGTACAAGACGAGGGGCGCCTTGGCGTATGAGTGCTGAAAATGTGTCGCTATTTCAATTTCGAGCGATGCTCAAAAAATAAGTTCGAAAAAATCGAATAGTGATTCAAATTGATTGCTTCTGCAGGGTGTGTATGTGTAACTAGAAGAGGTAGCAAACAACGGATGTGGCCATACGAGGAATTTTTTCCTGCCCTTCATTAAATTCAATTTAATATCTTACAAATAAAATATATGTAAAAAAACTTTTACAAGTGCACTACAAAAACGCAAATGACAATGGGCGCTTTCACTGGACGTAGCGGGGGGATAACTAATTTGAGTCACTCTATACATACAACGAGCTTTCAAAAAATGCAGTTATGGTTAATAATTTAGCCGAATTTAGCCGATTAGTATACAAAATTGAATTACATTTATCTATTTGTATAGGGTACGTCGAGACGTATTATGCCATTTGAAGTATTTTTTGGAAATTTTCCTTTTTTTAACGAAAACCTTTTGTGTAGTTGTTTTCGTTGTAAGCGAATTGAGAAAACTCGAACAAAAGTATACAATCGTTAAATTTTAATTTGTTTTACGGCTTTACAAAGTTTAAGAAAAAGGTTTTTGGTTATTGTTGTTGTGTATTTCGGTGGCTTGTGGTTGTGGGTCGCTATTTTAATTTTATAAAAAGCGTGGGAGAAAAAAAATACTATTAATATGTACGACATGTGTAGTTTTTAGCTACTGTGGTGTGAGATTATATGTTATGAAGGAAATTATATTATCTAATTACATCTATTAAAATGAGTGTACGATGATGATGATGCCAACAGGTCTATATTATGATAATTTTTGTGTCATTCATAAAGTAAATGTTTGCTCTTTGATAAAAGTGTTTGCAAATAGGTCAGCTCACTAGAGGTTTGGGACTTTCTCAATGGGATTTATTTTAAGACTTATTACGTAGAAATTATGCAGTTTATTTATTTTTACACATTTTTTCCTATAATTGCATTTAGTCATTTTGTTTTACCATAAATCTAGACCAAAAAATTCTCTTAAGTCTTAGATCTCCCTTTAAAGAGCTTCAATAGTCCAGAATTTACGCAATGGCGAGCATTATGCTTAAAATTTAAAAAAAAAAATGAAAAATCCATATATTTTTGCTTATGGAACATACTTCTAATTTTTTTGATAGCTTTTTCTGGTGCTTTGAACGACAAACTCAAAAACACAAACATAAAAGGGTAAATATCTACAGAACGAATTATTTTACACCCTTCAAGCTTTTAGTATTTTTTTAAATTGTAGGTATAAGAGATTTATAATTATGCAAAAAATATACAGTGATTAATCTGGAAATTAGAAAAAACAATAATTTTGTATACGAGTTTGAAAACGATAGATTATGTATAGTCCAGTCAAAGAAGAATTTAACCTCGGAATGAAAGTCAGAAAGCTAAATATTGGCACAAACCTATGTTTTGACATTCTAAAGACTTGCTAAAAAGGCTCACACAATGTCGTGTCCGCGTGTCAAGATATTAAAGGTCAAAAGTCACAAAAATAGTTTTTTGCAAATATCTTGTTTACTATGCATCATACGTCATTAGAGGCTATTATAAAACTTATAGATTATAAAATTCTCTACAAATTTGCTCTAATTCAATTTTTTGTGCAATCAACCGTTCTCGAAATATTGCGCGGAGAGTGGAAGGCGTGCAATAAAACGCAAAGACAATTTTTTTACTTTTGACCTTGAATATTTTGACACGCGGACCGGACACGAGATTGTATGAGACTTTTTAGCAAGTCCTGACCCTGACAACGTCAAAACATAGGTTTGTGCAAATATTTAGCTCTCTGACTTTCATTCCGAGGTTAGCCCTTTATTTAATCTTATTTGACTGGACTACAACTACCCTGTATTGCAATTTTAAATCAAATTTTAAAAATATAATTTATAAGAGGATTCCTCTGTTTTCTTTTCACCATCGCTATTGTCAAACTATAAAAGTTCTGAATCGTGCTTACTTTTGTTTGTTTAAAGTTTAAACTGACCACTGAAAATCCTCTACAAAGGTTAATGCAATAAGCTGTTGAAAAAGCAAGCATTGACGTACATTTACCATTTATTCCTTTTGCTATGTTTGTTGGGTTAAATGTTATTGCTCAAAACACCCAGAAAATTACTAAAACTTAAATTGTCCTCTGGGAAACTCAACAACAATTTACATCTTTGTTTACAAACGAATAATAAATAGTTGTGTATTAATGACAAACTTGTAATGATCGTTAAGGATTATAACGAAACTTGAATTTGGTTTCTATTCTATCTATCTATAGAGGGTGGAAAATTAATTTTAGTTTAAAACTAATATTACTTTTTTTCTTTGTCTGTTACGATTTTTAGTTAAAGTTCCCAAACTAAAATTAAGTTTCAATTTTCTCATAACTTTCGACTCAATATGGTACGTGGGGCTTAAATTAATTTTCTCTTAGTTACGAGTGGTTTTGAAATATGCATCTCTATAAAAGCTGCCAAGCCCAGCTATACAACATAGTACAAACTATTGCCACGAATTTAACTCAACGCCGCTCATTTTACTAACTTTTCATCAAACAATTTTCCAGCAAAAGTATTTCGAATGTAATTATTATATGTATAGGGTACTTCAAAAATACTTATCCCAAATTAAAGGGTAAATTGGTAAGCAAATTATTGTTTTTTAAATTTTTTCCCCCGATATCGATCGACCTTTTTGATGAATCTTCACTATTTGATATCTATGTAGGGGGAATCCCCTAAAAAAATTTTTAGAAATTGATCCGTCTGTGTGTAACTTTCTGTTCTTTGAGAAGTGATGTGGTTTAGTTCTAAGACAATAGAAATGTGCATCAGATTACGATTTGGTAGCAGCCACCAGAGGGCACAGGTTACTCTCATTAGGCGCACCATTTGCTGGAAAATTCAATCAATTGGGCGAATTATCCTAACCGGATATTTTGTTCATAATTATTTTTCGTTGTAGATACATCATAATGATTGATTATCTTTCAAACTTTTCCTGAAAAGTTCAATTCAAAGTGATTACGTTCAAATAACTATTCGTTTTAACAAAATTTTATTTGAAGAACAAAAGCAGATGTTTATTAAAAATTTTCTTTTAATTTTTTCTTCCGACTTTCTTGAAACGGTAATGTTTTAGAAAGCGTAATTATTATTTTTTATTATAGAGCAAGTTTGTTTGCTCCTTTAAAAAATTTATACAAAGGCGACAGGTTTTGTTATTGAATTTTTCAAAGTTGAAAATTCAGGAGTTAACTCGTTTTTAATATAAACAGAAAGTCATTTTTCAGGAAAAAAAAGTTTTGTACGTTCGATTAAAATCAACTTTTTCTCGAGTACGTTGACAAAATTGGCAAAACTTTTTTTAAAATTTGGCATGTTGAAAATTCAAAGTGTGCTTAGATTCGATTACCTTTTAATAGTTTTTTCAACAGTGCTTGCTTTGATCTTTTAATCTTTTTGAAGTGGGAGTTAATTTTTCGCAAATTAGGTCGATATTTAAGGAAAATTTCGAAGAAAATTACGCACTGTCGTATACCTACGTATTGACGTTTAGAATAATTCTAGACAAACAATTACTATTTTTATACTACGAAATAAAACGGATTCACCATCACCTTGCCAAATTATTTCTAAATTAGAATTAACAAATTGTTAACTTTTCTTAATTGGCGACGATTTGTTGTTGATTTGTAATGGGAAATTTGGACTGTTTTAAACTTTTGTTGTAATTGAAAGTGGTGAAAAACCTTTGTATTAGTAATAAATTTTTCCAAAGCCATGACCTTAAGGTCTTAGTTCAGCACTTAGTTTTGTTTATTGCACAAGAAAGAAGTTGCGTTAGTTGTTAATAAAAATCAACACTTGCTAATTTTAAACAAATGTGACAAATTTATAAACAATTTGATGATTCATAATTCGTAAACTCATCTTATGTGTTATGACGTAACAATTAAACCTTGGTACCTACTAAATTAAAGTCTTAATTAAATTAAATAATTGGTGACGTTCGAGGTGACGTCACTAGGTAAAAGGTGATGTTATTTTTAAGTTCAATTAGAAATAATTCGTCCGAAAAGTTGTTAAAAAGTGAAATCGATCTATTCTTTTAAGTGTTTCTAATGGGTTTTACTTGTTTTTGTGATTTTTCACTTTTTTTCTCTTCTTCAAATCCAAAAGGTTTATTTGTTGAGAAAATATAAACTAACGCGAGTTTTTGAAATTATCGAGACAGTTTCATGCAAAAAGCTTCCTCCATTCTAGAAATGCACTTTTTTTAAATTTCCATAACATTTTAATGCAACATCGTACGAGTTTATTTATTTTATGCATTGAGTATTATTTTGCTGTTGGTACAAAATTGCTTTAAATAATCCAGATTACGTTGCATTGTTGTAAAACCCAAAGCTTTGTGCATTTACACGCATTGTACCCTTTTGGGTTTGTTTTGTACAAAGCCTACAATGTTGGTACTTCGTACTATATTTAGTTTAGCATTAGCACTGATAATAGCGAAATATTAAAATAGAGAGATAATTAAAGACTTTTTTTTAATAAAACAAAATTAAAACAATGTAGGGATGGAAACATTGCGCTTTGAAGTCCAAATTAAAAATGTACCCGAAGAGTCGTTTAAGTTGGTATAAATTCATAAAAGATGAAAGCCAAAAGCGCCTTCTTAAAGGACTTGATCGGAAACTTTCTTGACTGTTAATAATTATTCTTAGTTGGCAACCTCTAATGAACTTTCTTTGCTTGCAATCTGGAGTGTCTGCACTTTATTTTTGTAATATACAGGGTGTCCTAGGATAAATAGAAGAGTCTACGAGGTATTGCGATATTTTGGAATCTTCGTAATATGGATTATTACAGCGGGGGTGGGGGTTGACACCTATGTGAAACAAAAATAAATCTTCCATTTCCTGGGTTTATTTTCCATAGTCGACTACCAAGTTCATCCTCGACGAACTATACTTTAAATGCACAAATGTAGATAGTCATGTCAATGAAGAATAGATTACATCGAGATTTTTCGGTTATGAACATTCGGTTCAACATTATGAACAATCGCTCGTATTCGGACCCACTTGTACTACCAGGATTTGTTCAAATTGTAGTAAAGTACCTTGTGCTATTAAAACGGCACCTATTTTCTTCATATTTTTTGCATCTATCTCTATAGAAGCCTCTCTATAGTTAGCTAAAGCTTGTGTACCCATATTAGGAATGCGTCACTATCTACAATTGTGGGTTTGGAGTTAATAGAGCATTGAACGATCCTTTTAATATGCCAGAGTCATGCCGTCATAAAGATGTTCTGTTCTTACCACAATCTAAGGTCCAGTTGACCGAAGGTTGAAACTCAATCTAAGGTTAGACCAGTTTCGTCATTGAAGAAACTTAAGAAACTCTGGACGAGTCCATTTTCGAGTTGACCCCCTTAACAATCAAATTGCCCCCTGTGGGGCGTACGTTGAGAAACACTGGGTTATACAGTCATTTTAGTTTGACACATAGTGAAATTAAAGTGTTTTTTACAAATTCCAACCTACTACTGAGTCAGCCAAACTGAATCTCGTCCTCGAATTGAGTGAAACGGTGCTCACCTGACCGCTTCAGTATGTATATTTGAGGGCGCTCCTAAAGGAGCCACTTACGGTGCGCAGTGACGTAGGCAGTTGGGTTCTAAGACTCTATCTGCAAGGACTCTACTCAAATGACAGCCTAATATGTTGGGTTACTTTTCAACTTTCGGTGGAGATTACATCATTAAATAAAAAAAATACCACCTACTCTACCAGGAAAGAGCCATTTAGCTAATAATATGGATCGCAATGGACAAGTAAATATAGCGATTTCCGGTCAATTTTTCCAATAGAAATGGTTGCTTATACTCCCACTTAAAAGGAAAGATCATGACAGCCAACGATAATGTAAACTGGACGAAATGAATGAGTCATCCATGAACTTCTAAAATGTCATTTCGGTCGCATTTTCTCTTATAGGCAACGGTTGCTAACTTTTCTTCCAGATGTTTTATGTTCTAAGGATTGCATTATAATACTGGGTCTAAGTTTCTTTGGGATTTTCAGTAGCAGTAACGGAGTTATCTCCATATGTTTCTTATTTGGAGCCACTTTTTTGTCATATACCCTTGCAAGACTCTTCTTAATAATGTTTGGAGTCATAACTGCATATGGTGGAGCCCTATAGTTTTCTATCCACTACTAAAGTGGTGGACGAGACTTTCTCGATTCTCGTCTCGTATTGCAAAACTCCACTCTCGTTTCGAATTGAAAATGTAACTCTCGAAAGGTTAATCTCGTCTCGTAAGCTATTTTAGTGCTCTAGTTTTGATGCTAACTCGTATCACAATTAGCAGTCTCGTCTCGAAATCTAGACAAGACGAAATTTCTCGTCTATCACTACTTCTTAGGCTATGGGCTTCCGCTCTTTCCAAGCTGAAATCGCGATAGCGATTTGTGCGCAAAACTTGACCTCTTATGACAGTAGATTCCGCTTATTTGAATCAGCCGATTATTTGACTCAAAGTATAAAATCCAAATCCATTTTTTATTGTTTTTTGCCTCGCTTTATTGAATCGCCGCTGATTTGGCTCAAAATGGCTGTGTACCAACGTGATTCTAATAAGCGGCGTCTACTGTACCTCACCGACCTTAGAGTTTTTCAGAAGTAATCGTCCTATCCAGGCCAATGAAGTGGTGATTTCTGTAAACTTCTTCTGAATTAATGTCATTACGATAGCTACAAGCAACTGTCCTGTCTAGTTTTAACCATAAAAAACATTTTTGTCTTCTGAAAGGACCCTCCTCACAATTTTGACAGCGACTGCTTGTAGAATCAACTGCGAATTGTCATTAAATATTTAAAAGTATATAATGTAGGAAGTAGATGTTTGCCAACTATGGCAAATTCAATTAAACAAAAAAATTTTCTAACCTGTTTATTTCTAATTGGATTAATTATTCTACACACGTAACAATTTTATTACTAATTGTTGATGACACTAGCAAATAAAACCAATTTAAAATTAGATCAACAAACAAAAATTTTATTTTCTAAACTCTATAATACCTGTGAGCGTTTCTAGTTAGTAAAAAGGGCAAGAGGAAATTATAAAACTCAATTAAAAGTTTTTGGCCTAATTCAAACTAAACTAACGATGATTGATAATTTAAGCTTTTAATATAAAGCTGGTGAAATTTTGCTAACAGTTATGATATGGATATGATTGCAATCCAAGTAAGTATTGATTTAACACACTACAATTCTAAACTCAAAACTCGTTAGCCGTGTAAAGTAAATTACAAAGATATCGGGAAAAGGTTTTGTGTAGAATGCATTGAAATTTTTTAAATTAATAAATTTCAGGTTGTTAAGCTGAATGTAGAGATTTTTAGAGCTCTTAACAGCGCAGCAAAAGAACAATTTACAATAAGTACCTTTTGTAATTTTTAAAATTTAAGTTTTGTTACAAAACAATAATGCCTTTTCTCTTGGAACTCGTAATCCTTTAAGCTTCTTTACAGTCCTTACATTTTCTTTTTTTTGTTTAACCCAAGCCCCGTAGTCTAGATTTGTTTCTTTGAAGTCTCCTTCAGTCTTATCATAATAGTACGATTTTATAAAATCAAACAAAAATCCTTAGTCGAACTTAAAAGTTTCAATTTAAAGTCTGAAAGCTTGCAGATTTTTTACTTCTTTTGTTAAAAATCGTATCTTGCATTACGGTGAAACGTGGAAGATCTTAAATTTTAAACCTTACCTTGTCACAAGATTTACGATCTAGTGCACCTTTTTATACAAGATGTTTCCAAAATGTCTGCCACAGCTTCGTGAATAAATTTCTTCCAAAAAAAGGGGGGTAGATATTAAATATATCAACCTGTCTTGCTTATATTTAGTCCTGAGGCTTACGCTCGGTTACATAAAAGCGAATTACATTGTCACGACTGGGCTCGTGACTCCTGAGGGACTGTAGTTGTACCTGGATAATTGGGGGTTTACAAATATACACCAAGAGTTCCAATAAAATACATGTTTATTAAAATAATAAATTCTTACTCATTCTGCTGTTGTTACACTTAATTACGAGTTAAATTCGCGCTTTCCTTACGATCAGTCGTTGCCTAGGGTTCCTCGTCCTCTCTATCCCAACTGATCGTCTAACTTTAAACTTAGCCAGTTAGCAACTGGTGGTGCGCGCTTCCACCATATGTCACGACTACTCGTGACTCCTGAGGGACTCTCAGGTTGTACCAGGATTATTTGAGGGTTGAAATTATACGCCAAGAGATCTAATCATATACAACTTTATTAAACTAATAATCTATTACTCAAACATGTTGTTCTTACACTCGACAAGTCCGACTTCAACTCCGACTTCAACTGACGACTAACTTTTGTTGCCATATCTAACGATTATAAATCTAATTCTCGGATTAAAATATAATTCCCCTTTATGCAACCGAGCGTAAGAATATCGAATTTGGTGCCTTAAAGAAGATTAAAATTTGGTTAAATCTTAAGACATTTAAAGAAAGGGGCACTTAGAACCCCTCTTCTTTTTTGAGACATCATTGGCCACTGCCATAACTAATTAAAACTTTTAGCGGTATTGCTCTGAGGTTTAGTGGGAATGGGGTCCTAAGTGTCATTTTCTTTACTAGTCTTCAAAAAAAGGTGTAAATCCTCACATTTGAATAAATTGTCTAATTGTATGTTAGGTAATTTTCCTATTATCTTTTCTGGAACCGCGAGTGTTGCTAGAAAATAAATATTTCGAGTTTTATTACACATTGATGAATGTAAAAATTATACAACAAACTTGCCAAGTACGTAATGATGACGTGTAGTTGATTACACGTTTTTCACCCTCATCGCACTTTTGTGCCTTAGAAAACTAATTAAGAGTTCATAAAAGAAAAGTAAAGTTTTAAAAAATAGTTTTGTCACAAAAGAAGCGAGTAATTGAAAGAATTCTCGACAATGTTACTTTCTAAAATTCTTTTTCCAGTTTCTGTAATATATTTTTTTAAGTCACTTTTAATTATTCTTAATTAGTGATACTTTTTATACGACAATTCTAATTAGGTTTTATCCTAGAATTAAGCCTATTTGCTACCAGACAAAAAAATTGTGCTTTTGTCAAAAGTCGAGTTTACTCGAGTGAATATTTTATTGCAAAAGACTAATAAGCCTCCTTGATTCAAGACATAAAAAATTACTTAATGAACGGCAATCAGATAAATTATTATTACTTGAATGAGCATTTTAATAAATGGATTAAGCCTACTTGGTATAATTTGTGTACACGAGACACAAAAATTATTGATGTCAATTAGGAATTCGATTGAAATTATATTTACTCGAGTAGTTATCTTAATGAAGAGATTATAAAGCGCGCTTATTAGTTATTACCAGACACAAAAATTACTTTGTGGCCATTAGGATTTGCATTATATTTACTCGAGTGAATATTTTAATAAAGGGTCTAGATAGTTAGTAGTTTATATTTAATTAGCATGGATTGAGCCCCAAATTACCCAAAACGCAATTTACATTAGTTAATTAAACAAACAGTTTCTTATTTAATTATTTTTGAAAAAAATTCGAATTTACAAGGAATAATTTGTGATTTTCGCACGTTTACATTTTCAAGGTATGTCGAACAATTTTCCATTCGATTGATATGTAAAGCTTAGTCATTCATTTTTGAAACACTTTTTAAGCGATTTAAAAGTGATTCGAATGGTGGTAGAACGAGAATTTTTCGTTTTCGTAATTTTTGAGAGGTTTAAATTAATAATTGATTTGTACAGGCTAATGTTGACAATTACACGAAGGTTATTTACATTTCATGGTTACAAAAAAGCAATTAAATTATAAAAAATGTGTTCAATGAAGCATTCATTTCCGTGGTTTAATGAGAATCGTTTAAACGACACTTTGATTTTAAAAAAATTCAATTGAAAATAATTTTTTTGGTCGAGTGGTTAATTTTTAATTGCTTCGTTTAATGTAAAAAAATTGTTAAAAATTGGAGCAAATTCGTGGCTTAATGTATTTAGTTGTTGTTGCTGTGGTCAATTACTATTGCAAATTAAATGGTAGACAGTTTGTTGAAGAATGGGAAAATGTGAAAGTAACTCTTTTGCACAGGTTGCTAGTAGTGTACTTTAGTAGTGTTTCGCGAGTGTTGTTTGTTGATCGTTATGTCTTTTCACAGTTCTTTTACATTTAGAACTAATTTGTTTGATGGATTTAAAACGAAAATGACACAACGCTTTTTACAGGTTCGTTTTCGATTAATGTAATTATAATTATTAAATTTTTGAGGGCTTTTATATTGACGTCAGAACTTGTTTTTGTTGAAATATCACGTATAGATGCCCAATTACTTCATTTACTTCTAATAACAAAATTTGAATCAATGCTATAAAATCCATTAGCCGGGAGTGGAAATTTTTATAGAAATGACAGGTTTTTTATGCTTTCGAATAATCGCAGGAGTGAAGGGGGCTGTACTAGTATACTCTTCAGAAAATTCAACAGCACATTCTTGATTGATATTGACGTTGATGTTCACCCCAGACCCCCACCACATTCCAGTGTGCTTAGCATAGCATGGTGCATATGAATACTATCGGACTGATGTGGTTCAAATTCGATGAGCAGTTTTCTCAAAAATAGCTCCAACGACTTTAGATACCACCTGTCAAATGTGCTAATCTGTTTCCTTAGGAAAATCCACATTATGTCAAAAATTGCTGTTGACTGTTTTACCTAATGTTTTACAAAAGTTTTATGTTTTACAAAAGGAACTTTGAAGTTTGGCAGATTGGAAGGTAATACTTAAATTACTTTCTGACCTTCAAGCCCCAACGACAGTGACAGTTCAATATTCGCAGTGGGGGCTCAACAAAGGTGAAAAAGTGGCTTGTTCACCCAAAACCAAAGGGGTGAAGCAGACCCAATTTTTTTGCCTTGATTAATTCCTAATGGGTGAGAACTGATGCCCATCAAATTGCTAATTATCGCATTTTTACATATCACACGTTTTCTTATCTTCAGTGTGATATGTGATCTGCCAATGTATTGCCCAAATTCATTCTGCGACAGACCGATAGACGCCCTCTGTATTTGGATATACTCCCATCTTGAATATTTTCCAGATATTGAATTTTCCAATACTATCGCTTATTTACAACACCATCAAAACATTTATCCCGTGTGCCGACTTTCAAAGTGGTACATGGGGGAAATAACATTAGAAATCACTTATTTGAGTTTGTTGCTCGCCAGATAAATCTATAAGGGCGGTAGTTGATATCTATCGAAAGAGAATTATTTTCTGCATCTGCAATATTATTTTCCCATGTTCTGCTTTGACAGTCGGCACGCTCTATACTGATATATTCAATGCGATGGTATCTGAACGGCAATCAAATTGTTAGAATCGTTAAGGACTCGAGCTTAGAGCAATTACCACGGGGGCCATGTAAGTGTAGTGTGATACCTGGGGGGATTTAATGGAACTTTTAAAAGTTTCCAAAAACAATTTTTACTAATGTTCTAGACTAGACAAACTCTTTATAGTATATACTTCTCAATTAGTTCGAGCTCATCTTTATTATTTGCTCTATTTTTTGATAAAATTACCACTTTCGTATAAGCGTGCAACTTTTTCTGCACTAAATGTTTGTTTCATAAAAGAGTATTTAAATTTGCATTTTGTAACTAATTAAAATATCGTTAAAATTATATAACTGAGCCAACCTTAATTTTTATGAAACTTATCCACGACTCGTTCAACGACTTGTAGATACAATAATAATTAATTATTGATATTTATTTTTTTTTAAATAATATTTATATATTTTTTTTTAGAAATTTATTTATATAAAAGCGAAATAATAACTAAGATTAACAACGTTGTGCTCAACTAAGTATAGCGAAAGTTAATATAAAATGTACCTAATGCAAAAATACAGCTATTTTTTATGCTTACTAAACATTACTTTTGTAACTTTTACTACAGCAAAATTTTCTTGCAGCAAGAAAATTTGTAAATTGCTTTTTACATATTTGCTGATTTTGAAATATTATAAAAGGAAAAGGAGCTGCGCGTTCGTGTGCTGCTATATGCTCGATAATTAAGAAAATGCCAAGAAAACGCTGTCATTGTAATTATAATTTACAATTGGTGGAAATATCGTTACGGATTAAATGGAATTGAGTGAGTGAGAGTGAAAAATGAAAATTGTGTGTGTGTCGTGCCAAAGCTTAAATACTTCCGCAATTCTATTACGAGAAACAAATATTGTAGAATTAAAATCTAAAAACTCTTAAATTTCTAAAATAACGTTTATAAATAGATCGATTTCCAATTTTCTCTGAACTGTACTCGATGTACACTCATCACATCAATACACACCACTTTACAGTAAATTACTATGCGGGAGTGGCTGAAATTTTAACAAATAGTCCTCAGTGGTCATTAATTCAAATAAAGAATTTCCTACAGTTCGGCTTGGCAACAGTGGGAGGCCTAGTCTTAACACATCCTTCTCTGATATTTGTGTCTTTGGAATAGACGTTAGGGCCGTTTTACATGTGGACTAAATATGGTATTAACTTGTTAGTACTGAATCAACTCAAGGAGCAAAAGCACGGGAATCTAAACTTAGACGCACGACTGTGCACGACGTTAATGCTTAGATTCTCGTGCTTTCGCTCCTTGAGTTATTGAGTCAGTACTAACAAGTTAATACCATATTTAGTCCATGTAAAAAAGCCATTACGCACTCTATGATATGGCTATGAAGATGATGTGCTCATTCTGACATATCTTTTGTCCCAGCTTGTTCTCATCCACTCCTAGATCCCAGATGTGAAGCTTTTTCCATATGTTTCTCTATTATCCCTCCTATCACTTTTCTGATGTCATGGTTTTGGTGGTCGTCCCATACTTCTCTTTGTTTCGCATTTCTTAAGCTATATGTCCTGCTCATTGCTGTTTAGCGGGGCTATTCGTTTCTTCACATAGGTATCTGACACTTTAGTTTGTTTTTCTAATTTCCTCGTTATTGTTCGCTTCACAGCTGTAATTAATGACTCAGTTCCTTTCCAGAATAAAAAGGAATTCTCTTAATTTTAGGGCAGATCTAAGTTGGAATGTCCATTGTTATTGTATTATTATTTTACTCAAGGGTCGATTGGCTTCTAAGCCTTAAATAACTGCGACCAGCGTTGATCTTTTGTTCATAACCCTACTCGTAGCTATGTTCTCAGGAATTCAATCTTACCAGGAAAGTATAGAATGTCCCTGAGAAGTTGTCTTCAGGCGTCAGTTGAGCCCGCCCTAAGTGTTTCATCCTGAGATTCGAAGAGTCTGCATATGTCACTATCCTCCAGCCCCAGTATCTTGAGGTGGTACCTCACTGGGCAGTCTCTAGTAAACAGATCCGTGATGAGTCTGATTTCGTTTTTGAGAATAGAAGAAGCTTTTTAGCATTTGTGGTCGAGTACTCAATGAATTTCTTCAACTGTCTTTATTTTGATGCGTTGTTCCAGTGATAATTTTTGTTCCCTAGTTTCCCATTTTTGGATCTCCGCTCTTCTATGTGTTCTAGATAGTCCACAGAATGGTTCGAGTTCACTCGGAAGAGCTTTTGAGCCTGTTGTAGCAAATCCATCAGCTATTTCGATTCCTTCAATTCCCATGTGACTAGGCGCCCAATAAAGAACAACTTTGTTGTCCCTTACTAGAGTTTTGAGGGATTGTCTGCATTTCCAAGTGGATAAAAACTCAAAGCTATTAACTTTTAGTGCCCTTATCGCAGCCTGACTGTCAGACTGGCATGTCCATTATTCAACTGTTCTTTTTACAATTATTTCTTTATCATTTCTCATAGATGTGACTTTGTGTACGGTGTGTCTGTAGCCTAAAATAATTACGGAAGACAATAAGTAACTAATTATTTTGCACGATGGACATCGTACGTTTCAAATATCGCTCAGTATGTGGATCTGCATTGTTGTTACATTGATTGTAGGGTTTTGAATAGACCCTCTGGGACTTTAGACAGATCTATTGACCATACCTCGCTTCCTAGCTCCTTCCTGTTTGTTTATGAAACCATTTGTAGTCGCTGCGTAAGCAATGTCCTGTTAGATTCTGAAGTATTGGCTAATTATGAACAGTATTTGTTTAATTTAATCGATAGGAAACGCTATGTAAGAATTGTTAATCGTTCATGTCTTTTTCAAGATTATAAATCCTTATAAGAAGTAGTCAAAATTTGTTGAACAATTATTAAGCAACAGCACATTTCATTTCGCCTTGGTGTTGGAATGCAATTAAAAAACTTGGTCTGTATGTTAGGCTACCAAAAAACTTACGAGACATCATTTGGTTTCACTCACAACAAACTGACAACATTAATAATTAACTGTTAGAATTTTTGCTAAATGCAAATGCAAATTAATATGTTTTACAAGAAGCTCATTTCAAATTATAACCATAATAATAATAATACTGTAGTAGTAGTTCAACCTGTAATTATTTATTATTACTAATACTGTTATAATTTAATGCAAATTGTTTATAAATTGCTTTTACTATACAATAAGTGCAGTAACAATAAATTGTTAATTAAAAATTGATTATATAAGTAATAATTACGACAGACTGATGAGTGCCCGAAGCAACCAAATAGAGTGATGTATGCATGTAAAGCTTTTGTTTGTGTGTTACACAATAATAAATAAAAAAATATAAATTGCCAAATACTAATTAAACACACTGAATTTAATCAAGCGTTTAATTATAGGGTTTGAAAAGATACATTTATTAATTAACAGTTGTACGTAAATTAACAATAATTTTTTCCGCGTTACGATTACTACACACATAACATTACACATAAAGAAACTAAAATTATTGTAATCCAATTAAATATTTTAATAGGGAAATTTCTTTGTGTTTTGATAAGTTATGAGAAATTTGTAAAGGAAATTTAACGCTTTCTTTCACTTTCCCCGTAAAATTAGGGAAAGTATTGTAACCGGGCTAAAAGAAATGTTCAAAAAGCACCGGATGTACGTTATTTCGTTTAAAACCATCCGAATCGATCTAGATCACTATTTAAACTTGGTTCATCTATGGTTCATCTGTTTGCTTTTTGATTTTAAGAGGGCGGTTTCTAACAAATGGGCGGGAAAATTGATATTTAGGCATTCCGCTCATAACCGTTAGCGACTTTAATATCCCGTTTATATCACTAATAGTCGTAATTCCTGATAGGGTAAGGTTTAAAGAAGGCAATGACAATATTTGCATAAGAAATAAGTGTCTAACTATTGAGAAAAGTTCAATTAACTTGGTGGAAAAAAAATAAAGGCTTTTGTTTTCAGCCAACATCCTTCTTTTTTTAATTCTACCAAGTTAGTTGAACTTTTCTCACTAATTAGGTTCTTCTTTCCTATCCAAATATTGCCGTTGCCTTCTCTGAACCTTACCGTATCAGGAAATATGGCTATTAGTGATATCAACCGTATATATTAAAGTCGCTAACGGTTATGAGCGGAATGTCTAAATTTCAACTTTCCCGCCCATTTGTTAGAAACCAAATAATGTGCTTGGTTACCTGTCTGCCCGTTCGTATGTTAGCCCGCCTATACGTTTGCCAGCCTGATAGAGAAATATATTTTTATGCTTGAAAACATTCCATTGTTGCAACTTGCATTGGAAGCCTTGCAACTTGCAATCCTTACCAATTTCGCAAAAAATGAATTACTGCAACCTTTTGTTGCTTCACACGTTGTATTTTGTTTAATAACGATAATTAAGCCGCAGGGCAGCTGTGAGGCCAGCTGTTGGTGACACAACGGTCTACCGATGTCTCCTTGAAAACCTGGTTCTTCCCTTGTCTTAATCAGTCTAGGTGGAATGCAAATGGAGCCATGAGCACACCTCGCAACATCTCTTAACCTTTATTACTAGCGTTGATGTTCTGATAGTTTTGGAAGGCCCAAACAGGTAATTTGAGTTGGTCTAATTAATATCTACTAGTAAAAGTAACACAAAGACTATCTTTGAGGTTAAATTAATTCTAGCGTCCCGTGATGACACATTACCTGCTTTTTTTATTGAAATTAATTTAAAAAATTGTCGTAGTTAATGAAGAGTATATTGGCAACTGCCTGTAAGTAAATTAAATTTTCAAAGCACGTCATTAAAGCTAATGACACAACTTATATAATTATGTAATTAGCAAATAATTTGGTGGCTATAGAAAATTGATTAGTTGAATTTAATATGTCAAGGTATTTGTAAAGTGATGAAGTTATCTACAGGGTGGTCAAAAACAAATTAATACCACTGATATAAAAATAGTATTATTTTTACTGTTATTTCGAGGGGTTGTCAACTCTCTCCAGTCAATTTACAAAAATTGAGCTGTCAACGGTAGTCATCTGCAGTCAATGACAGCCACAGCATATGCAGTCATAGGCAATCAACAAATTTTTTGGTAATAGCATTGAATGATAATGTCAGTACACATCTAATCTCTGTCCACCGAACCGATGAAGCTAAGCCACTCCCAAAAAGAGCACGCGTAATTCGAATAGAATTTTTCTATTGATCGAATTTTGAAAATTCGGTTTACAACACTCGCACAAGAATTGACATTTGACAGAAATTTATGGGGAGTGGCTTAGCTGCATCTATTCAGTGGACAGGGTCTAGTTAGGCAGAAATATTCCCTTTTATTGAATTAGAATTGATAAATTCGCATTTTCTGTAAAATTTTGATTTTGGCACCAAACAGATTTTATGACGAAGGATATTCATTTTGAAGGGTGCTGAAACGAACCACCCTGTATACCTAATAACTGATAGTCAAATTAATTATTAATTAAATTATTATGCTGGTGTATTGTCGAAATATAAATAAATTAAATTAATTTCGATACAAACTTTACAATTACACATTACATTATTTGCAAATATTGTGATTTGAAATTTGTTTTTGGTGGATTGGAGGACGTGATAAGAAAATGTAAATAATTAAATCAAATAGGTCGTATTAATTTACGTATGAAGTTCAAAAGTATAAGATTATTTATCTTTATTTATTTACCATTTACCATTTGAATTGCATCAATATGAAAATTTAAAAATTTTAAGACAACGTCAATTTTTTAATTTTTATTTAGACCATCCACAATTGGTCACTTCAAAAGCAAATAGAATTCAAATTTTGAGAAATTGAGGTAGCAACTTAGTGGCCCTTTTACCAAAAACTAAGTAAGTACTTACTATTTCATTTAAAAAAGAACTAAGGGAAAGTGTGTTTGAGATTTTCATCTTTCATGACTCCTTTTTGTATTTTCATTAGGTACTTTTCTACTAATTTTGACTATGGAAACTGGAGGCTCTCATTTAAAACACCCTATAGATATATCGAAACCAACAAACATGCATACTTTTGTAACTCAATTTTTTTTAAATATTAAATTATTTGAGTGAGTATTCCTACAATTTTAAGAATTTCCCTCGATTCTCTCTATACCAACATTCGTTCAAACGTCCACATAACTTAAAAATTCTTTTCATCTTTAAAAAAAAGGGTATTTTTAAATTTTTTAATAAAAACCGTATTTTGTATTTTTTCTCTTTTCCACACCAAATACATTTTAGAACGTTTAAGGAACAAGTCAACACAATAAATAACAAATTTAAGAGTTTCTCAGAGTGTGTAACAGAAAATTTTGTATTTTCCCTCTTTTCCTTCATATTTATTTTATGAAAAACCTTATTTACGAATTCTGCAGAATTAGGTACCCTTCTTTTAAATTTATCAAACTTACGGGTTGTGACAGAAGAAAGACATTTTCTACTTACACGAGGGGAATATAAAAAGTAACGAGAAAGCTTTGACATGGAATCTCGAATCTCAACTTTAATATTGAACTCGTATATTGTATTTTACTTTATTATTTTTAAAATAACTCGATGTGGAGGTTTTGTTATCAAAAAATAAAATTTTTGGTTGCTATGATGCTACAATGGTCATATAAATAATTTGGTCGGAAAATGTTCATGTTTTATTCCTACGCGCTACTTACAAGATTTTAATTAATCCCTCAAGCCTCATATGACTGAATAATTTAACTTAAATTATCTCGTATTGTTAGACTAATTTAAATGATTTTAAGCACGTTAGGTACAATAATTACACACCGAGGAGAAAGATGGTCCTTGTATATGAACAATCGTACCCCAAGTTTCATATGCATAGTACAAGCTCCTAATTATCACATAGCGCCCATACAGGCTTTGTTAACAAGAACAAACATCGTTAAACTTGTGGGGGTGTTTGGTGTAGGTGACGACGACGAGTTGAACAAGGAAATTATATTATTATTAGTAGATAGTAGCAATATTTATTTTTAATATAAAATCCTCTTATTATGCAGGTTTGGCTGTTTAAAATTCAGCACTCTCTTTTTTGCTTCCGTCGTGTATATATGGATGACACATCCTTAACAATTATTAGCATATCATACTCTCTTGTCATTGACCGATCGTGCGAATTAATATCCTCGTTTTAATATTACAGGCGATGACTGTCGCGATTGAAAATGGAATTTTAAAATAAGTGAAATCGATAGGTTAAGATGTACATATTCGTTCGCTAAAGATGTTAAGAAAGTTATGCTATATGAGTATTTACGGCAATGGCCCTCAATCGTATTGGGATTGAATATGTAAAATCATACTTTTGGAAATTACTGCTTGGCTAATTTTTTTAAGGAAAAAAAGCTTCAAATAAAAGTTGGTGGGCATAAAATTCTGCTTCTAAATCAATGAAGAAAATTCATTTTTCATGCTTTGTAAGAGCAGAAATTAGACATGAAAGTGTCAAAACGTATCTCAAAATGACGATAGCCATGGTCTCATGAGTTTTCCTGGATTTTCTTTTTAATAAATTGAACATTGACAATAAATGCTGTAACGAATGCTGTTTTGAGGTAATTTTCGACATTTTCATATACAAAACTACAAACAGATCATGAACACTGGAACAATACGCTTCTTAGGTATAGTTCGGTCAACTTAAAGTCCTTTGTGACTGATCGCAGTATGTAATAAGAAATGTCAGTATAAAATATTGTTTCTTTGTCAAATATTGTAATAAAAAAAGACACTTATACACTCCAATTCCACAATTATAGAGAGTAACTCATTCCTAATATGTGTTCAGAAGCTTTAGCTAACTAGACCTGCTTATGTTGAGATAGATGCAAAAAACACGTGCCGCTTTAATAGAATAACGTACTTTACTATAATTTGACAGAAGCTTAGTATTAGAAGTGGATCCGAGTACGAACGATTGTTCGTAATGCTGTACCGAAAAATCTCGATGTAATCTAGTCTTCATTCTATAAATGACACAACTGTCTACATTTGTGGACAAATAGTATAGAAGCATACGTCTGCTGAATAAACTATATGGTAGGTAAAGACGTATGTCGAGCATTTCGCAGACTTTGTTTAGATATCAGTTGTAGGTGTTTTGATGTTTTATCTTAAATTATTTAATTAAATTAAATAAATTAAATTTTATCTTTTAGTTCATTCCTAGCAGCATTCTTAGTTCAGAATATTTCACTCTATTTATATCTTAATTGCTAAATTATAAAAATGTTAATTTTTAAACTCCTTTTTTCTAAATAATTAATTTCTTAAATAAATTTTGCTTCCATTCTAACTAACATCTGATTTACTAAATATTTCATTCACCTTCCAGTGAACCTCGAAGCTTGTAAAAACATTCTCGACTCTGCTACAAAAGGTGGTTATTAAAAAATAATAAATGATGAATGGAAATACGGTGGTTGATGTAAAAATGCGTTACAGAAGTGACATAAATTGTAAATTATACAATACTTTTCCATTAAGATTTGAAAATGCAAATAAATTTAAAGTGTGCTTATTTGATAATATCTCATTTCCATTAAAAAGCAAATGTTTATATCACAGCATAAGCTCTTAAAGTGGTTTCAAACAGTTTTGAATTATTGACTCGAATGCCTTTTAACCTTACATACACGACATACTTTGCAAATATGGCTCTTTGTAAGGGCTCGTAAATTTAACTACGAACTAAATTTATTTTTTAAATTTAAATCGACAAGAATTAATTGCATTTTTAATGAGCTTAATTCCATGCACAATCTAGAGAGCGTTTTTCTTGATGCATTCTTTTTTGATGACGCTTTGGGACCCTTTGGCATCCTTTGGGCACCCAATTCACTTTTTAGCCCAAATAAAAATTCAATTACTTTAAGCTATTACCAATATTATCGAGTAACTATTGTCTGGCACAATAGACAATAATTTTTCACTAAATCGATTTTTTTCCTAATTACATATTTAGTTGACCCACATTTAAATAGCATTAAAAAAATCATTAATTTGGCACCGTAATTTAACGACGCTAGTGAAATAGTTAAAATAGAGTTCAATGATAATGATAAGATAGTAAGAGGTACACAGAATAATGGCGTATATTTAGAAACGTTTATCGAATGTGTCATTCAAGGATTTAAATTTTCATAGTTTGGAGCTACATTTATAACTTAGTAACAAGTGCACTAAAACGGGTGTGGGTGTGTGAGATGAATCAGAGTTTGGGATAAAAAAATACATTTGCATCCAGTCATAACTTTTATAGAAAAAGTAGCGGATTTTCCTATTTACAGTGGCGCAACTCAAAGACTTGGCGTTGTAAGAGAAGATTAGTGGTTCTTTGAGTATTTACGTTGTGAGAATAAATCACAAGTTTTTTTTTAAATTTGGAAATAAATTTCTCAATACCCTTTTTCCCAACACACCTTCACTTGCAACAAATATCGAATGCAAGCTTTGGGTTGTAAATACTAGGCTCTTTCCAACAGGGCAACAGAGGGTAAAAAATAGTATTTCTACTGCTGCAGTAGATTCAATTATTAATGGACTTTTCAAAATGGAATTTGTCCAAAGACTAATTATTCATAATTTCAACTTAAGTTCACAATGTTAAATGCGTTTATTAATGGAAGCAATTTGATGATTCACTTGTATTTATTGGCTTATGTCATATTATTTATATCATCATAGTTTTAAGATTGTTGCAATTTTTGTAATTTAAATATAACTAATTTTAGGCCAAAAATATCATTTTATCGGTTTTATCACGATGGTTCGTGAGAAAGTTTAATTAGAATTTGTTTTCTAGGGGGGAGGAGTTGAACTCTAGTATGAACTTGCTGAAAAAGTCTGAAAAGTAGTTCCTTGTTTGATAAAAATTAAAAGGATTTCCTACTTTATAATTTTTACAATGATTCGTCAGATCACGAGCAGATTAAAAACTGACAATAAGCTCAGTGAAGTAATAACTGGTGGGCTATTCGGAATTGGTCGAGGTAAGAGCTGAAAAATTTGGAAAAGAGGTTAGTTTGTACTTCCCAGGCAATTTTTGGAATATAAAATGTTTTTTTTGCCACAAAAGCGATCCTGAGGTGAAAGGGTCAGGGTAACCTAATCAAACCTGAAACAAAAATAAGAATTATGGTTTCTTTATATCTTTAATATTATTGATCATTCTAGGGGGTTGGGACTTGAGACGGGTTTTAGGGCCAATTCATTAGCTGGTGCCAACGAGATCAAATGAAAAATGTTTGAGTCTTGTGAGCCTGTGCCAATTTTTGAATATCCGTTCTTCTATGTGTTCTAGATAACCCACAAAATGGTTCGGGTCCGATCGTCCGATCGGGACGGCTTTTGAGCCTGTTCTAGCTAATTCCTCAGCTATTTCGTTTCCTTCAATTCCCTCGTGACCTGACATACAGTGAAGGGAAGTTGCCCCTTGCCAGCATTTTGAGGGATTGTCTGCATTCCCAAGTGGATATGGACTCAAAGCTATTGGCTTTAAGTGCCTTTATCGCAGTTTGGGTGTCAGGCATTATGTAGACTTTTTGCCCTTTAAATTCCATCTTAGGCATTCTCGTACGCATAGATCTATTGCAAGAGTTTCAGCTTGTATAATTGTAGAGTAGGTTCATAGGCTATTGATGCCCCATATTTTGGGCTATGTATATGCTGATACCTGTTCTCTGTTCAGTTATAGATCCATCTAAATACCAGATGGAGGAGTTTGGTTTCAGTTGTATTGATTGACTTCCAACTGTTTTACGGTCTTGAATGACCACCTCGAACGATGTCTAGAAGTTGAGCACTCTTGGAATGACATGCAAGGGTTTTTCAAACAATTCTGGCTGTAGAAAGTCCAGGATCTTTAGGTGACCTGTTCTGTCACTAAGTTCAAATTTCTTGCTCTGTGCAATTTTTATGGCGGTTTGAAGGCCCCCCCTCTTCATCCGTAGGTGAAGGGATGGTAGGTCTAAAAGTGCCTCCATAGCTGTAGTCGGGGTTGTGCTCATAGCTTCTGTTATATACCCAAACACGCTAGGAGTTCCAATTTCTTCAACTTGCCTTGTGTTGTGATTTCATTCGTTTTTGTTCACCACACGAACGAACTGTATAAAATGACAATGGGTCTTATTGTTGATGTGTATGATCAATAGATCATCTTTGGCTTTAGCCCCTATGTCTTTCCAAAGAGTTTGCGGCACGTCCAGAGGGCCCCCGTTGCTTCGGAAAGAAAATTTTCTATACGAACGAGGTTTCCAGTTCCAGTTCAGTCTAGAGTTACCTTTACATACTTTACCTCTTTGGAAAACTATATCGATAGTCCCTGTAGCTGTGACCATTAATGGTAACAAAATGGCCACTCATGCAGTGGCCTCACTAATTCTCACTATTTTTATATGGGTCAAGTACGCTCATGCACTTTTACTTTACTTTGTTTTCCATTTTTTTCGCAGAAAATTGAAAATTTGTACAAAATACTTTGAAATGAAGTAGATAACTTAATTTAAACACTGTCGCTTGGTGGAATAGAGAAAGTGATTGAACATCTTATCCGAGCTGTCTCTTTTAAATAATTTACTTGCCGTCTTGGCTTAAAACGTTTTATTTTTAACAAAATTGTAAACACAAGTTTGGTGGCGGAGCCTGCGTTTATTATTTCCTGTCTTTTCCACCAGCTGTATTTTAGATTTAAGTTTATCTAAGGAACGTCTTACTATGATAACAATTAGAACTTGTGCATGAAACTGTTTGTTTAGTTTTGAAACATGCAATTAAGAAATATATTGTATTATTATAAAAAAGGGGGAGATAATGTTATCAAAACATGGTGTGTGCTACTGCTTTTACATGCGCTTAACTTCTTTGAAAAAAATAACAGGAAGGAAGTTATGGCTTCTGACTTGTTTGAAAGGTTATCTTATTATTAAATATAATTGTCATTAATAGCTTCATTATTGCTCTTTGTTGAAGATAAAAAAAACTTTATAAAAGTTAATTTACGACCCGATGAGCTAAAACTTACAGAATGTTTAATTAAACAGTCATTGAATTGGAAATCCAAACATGCAATATTAAAAGGTACTGATGATACACACACAGAGAAAAAAGTTAATTAACTTCCCATATCCTGTTTTTGAGCTTTTTAGAATTCAACTCTCCAAAGATTACAATTATTTGTGCAGTTTTCATTATTTTAAACATGAAATTGTTCGGTTGTTGCAACAAATAGTTTTTCATATAGCTCCGAGATGTTACAAGTGTCATTTACAGAGTAGAAAGGAGAGTTTGCCAACAAAAACAAATTTAGCGCAAAAGTATTCCCTTAGGATTGCGACATTTTCCAATTTATTGGCCAACTTTCTATACCGAAATCTCCGCAATTTCTATAAATTACCTTCAATTATTTTATAAATGGCAGTCGTTTTAATAAAATGCACTTAATTGAAATAAGCTTAAATTGTTCGCTTATAAATAAATATCGAAAATAATGGAGAAGTATAATAACGGCGAAAGTGTCATTAGGAATAAAATCGTTATGGGTAGGCTTTTGGATGGGAAACAGAAGGCTCTTTAGGCATCAGGAAGTATTCATCTTTTATAAAGCTACCCAAATGTATAGTTGAGGACAAGAAAGCATGATCAGAACGTTCCTCTTCATGAATAAATTTTCCGGGCTTGAGAAGCCCGGTTTATGTGGACGTGATGCTAGGATTATGATTACATTGATGTATCAGGGAATATACGTGTCTTCATTTAGGATAGGATACAGGGCTGGATTATCCATCAGGGCCCGGTGTCGTAGAGGGCTCGGAAAACAAGTAAATAGTAAAGGAAATTTAATGCTATGCAACTTCTTTTCTGAAGACTTTTACTGTAAAACAAAGGGCTAAGGTGCTAGAGGCAAAAGTTCGACGCAAAACGTGAGACAAATTTTTTTTTCATACATACACGATTTTTGTGAGCGGGTATCTCAAAAACTAGAAGGAATAGAAAAAAATGAATACAAGCAATATTGTAGGAAATTTAATAAGCTTTCATTTTTCTAAGAATAATTTTTTCTCTAGGATACACTATTTTCGAGATATAAGCGAAAACCCCAAAAACAGGACCTTTTCACCTCTTCCTTCCCTGAGCCATGTAGGGGTAGTAATATCGACAGCTCCGTAGCGCACAGTGTTGAACGCTAGACCAAATATTTTCAAAGTGCATCAACAGTTTGCTGGGCCAGTAAATGCACAATCAGTTGCATAATTTTCAAAACGTATTTTAGGAAGGGAAAATTAAGCCGTTAGTTCAAGTTGACCTGTAAAGCTCTAAAGGTAACAGCTTAACCTAGACTGACGCGACTTTTTACCTACATAAAGAAATAAAAGTAATTGGACTGGATCGTTTTTGTGAAAATAATTCACTTTTTATTACACTACAACCTTAGGCGATTTTAATCCGTTATTATTTAGCAAAAAAATTCTTTGCCTCTTTAGAAGAAGAAAATTACGGCGCCGTTAATTAGCCTTTTTTATAATTTTCTATTAGGTTTTTGTGTATAAAAATTGAATTGGATGAAAAATTTGCACAAAGTGTTTTTTTAAAACTCAATTGAAGATAATCCTTGCGCTGTATTTTTGTTATTCGGGCAAGGGAAAAACAGCGTAAAACGGTTTCGTTTAGTTATTTACGACTAAACGAACTTCTTTTTAGTAAATTTTTAAAATAAAATTTTCTCTGGAGAAATTTCATATTGCTCTTTTAACATTTACAATGTTACATCAACTAACAGTAATTGCACTTTTATCAATTTACAATCTTACCTATCTCTTTTAGTTTTCTTTTTATTTTCTTTTTCCTCTTTTTTAGCGGTCGGAATTTTCGTTTGATTTGCGGTCATTGTCCCGGAAGTACTTTGACCGATTCATTTTCCGTTCTTCTTCGTAATTGTTATCAATGATTAACGCTTATTTTAATTGTGAGTGTTAATTGTTGAAAATATTGTCGTGTCTTGAATAAAATAACTGAAAATTTTTAATTTATACATCCGTAAAATGGAAACCTCGGGCCATTTGTTAAATTTACAAATTTAAACAAATTTAAATTTTAAGTTCTGTAATTAGGGAAATGTACAATAAAAACGTCATTTGAATAATGCATTTTTGCTCTCGGTGGTTTGATTTAACATTTATAAACCATTTTTTAGCTCTTACACTCTTTTATTCGGAGCTTCTTTTGTAACTCATCTTTTAAGGGCGCATTTATGCCATTTGAAATAGATGGGGTTCAGACACATTTTTATTTCCTCAAATCTTTAAATTCACTTTTCTAATTAAATTAAATAATTTATTGGTAATGTCATGGTCGTAACGTGTGCTTATTTTTCATCACTTTCTATCGAAAAAGTAAATTTCTTTTGAAAACGCACGCAAACGCACCTTTAGGTACCTAATACCTGACTAAATACGTCTAACATTGGAGGTTTAGAAAGCGATCCAAAGTTCTACTTTTCTACACTTTTCTAACTTTCCTGTACTCGTGCTTCATGGGTCACGTAAAGCCCGGTTACTAACGATCATATAAGCATTTGTAAACAAGAGCATCTGAAATTGGGTTACACTAGTCCCCTTCCCAACTTACCTACATCGTGAAAAGCAAACAAAAATGTGAACGAAACACCTAATAATGGGTGCCAACTTGCAAAGCTAAACATAGGTAAATAACATTGGAAATCACTTATTTTCAATTTGCTATTCACCACGTAAATCTATAAGGGTGGTAGTAGTATCTATTGAACGAATATTGTTTTCGGCATCTGTTGATATAACAACTATGTAGTTCTATTTTTCAAATTGTGTTTTTCATAATTCAAAAAGCTATTAACTATAACAATAACTTTTCAGTATTAACAGACAGAAAATATTCTCTTTCTATAAACACTATCACCCTTATATAGATTTGTATTAGCCAGCAACGAGCCAGCAAACTGTCAGTAAGTGATTTCCAATGATATTTCCCTATGTTCAGCTTTGAATGTTGGCACCCAGTATATTTTTGTATTAGCAAATATGCAATTTGCTTTTATTTATTATATAGTTTACAATTGATTTTTTATTCAATAGTAAACGTCAGCGTATTCTGTAAAGTTCATATACCTCTGGGGGTCTATCTAAACCCCAACGCGGTCAGCATGCAATTTTACGTAAAAATGAAATTTAAAAAAGTATATCCTAAGGCATAATCTAATGGTTTCTTTTTTGTACTAAAGAAAATTGATATATAATAAAAGTTTGTATAGTTTTATCATACAATCTTCCAGGAGTTTATCCATTTTAGACAAAAATGGATAAAAACTTTCGAGACAATGTAAGCATAATGTATTAAGGTGTAACTAAATTAACCCGAGTATATTTTCATCTTTTTACTTAAAAGTTACTAAAACTCAATTATAAATTTGGTTTACGGCAGTTTTACATAATGCATTATAAAAATGAATAGACGCGATAATAGTGGAACAAGACGTGTGCGAGCTTACCTTATGAAACAAACTCTGGGGGTGGGTCTTTTTACAAAAATATTTTAAATTAAAATTATTAATTTTATTTTTGTGTTTCAGTCTTTGCTTCCACCAAATTTTGGTAAAGATTCAACGCACGCAATAAAAAAAGGATTGTTATGGCAACAAAGGGACAAACTTTTTTCCCGTTGGAAAGAACGTTATTTTATTCTGACCCGAGATTATTTACATTGTTTTCGACGAGCCTCTGGTTCGGATAAAATTTCCGAAATGGGTCAATTTTTGTTTAAAATTAAACTCGTCGACGTGGATCGCGTCGAATGGGAAAATAAAAAGACTTATAGTACTGTATCTTTGATACTTGGACGTGATGGTAAAATTTTTCTAAGAGCTCCCGACGGTTTAGAAGATTGGTTCGAGTTTTTAGAAGAATGTACAATTACGAGTAAGGAGAGAAGACTGGCACTCAGAAACTCGCATGATGGTAAATCAAAGGATAATAATAACGTACTCAATTCCTTAGACGATTGGTTTTTAAGCAGACAAAAAATACGTAAGTAGTTCTTATTTATAAATTATAGCCCCCCCTCTTTTATTGTGTGATTAATCAAATACGTAAAGGACCAACAGTTTAACGTGGACCCAGAACTATGGGAAGTGTGTTAAACGTCTCCTTATAAGGAACTTGCTAACAAAATTGCTCTCGGTGGTTTGCGATTGCCTTCTGAGAAGGGAATGAACCTCGTTGTAGTATTCATTTAATAAAACTTAAAAATTTGTCAAGTCATTTCAGACGGCTCGGTTATGCAAATAAAATAAAAGCTAATAAAGTTGGATATGTGATGTACAAAATGACCTAGAGCGATGAACCGTATTCTTTTTATCAAAAGATTTATTATTATTACATTTGTTAATTTAAAAAACAATTAGTTATTTTATTGTGACAAGTGCATTTGTGTTTTTTGAACTCAATTATACTAATAAAACGAAGTCATGCAATTGTGTATCGATTATATTAGTTTTTTTTAACATTCAAGGATTCTTTGTGTGCAATAGTTGCTAAAGTTTCCATTTTTGAAAAATTTAAACATACCAAAATGGCTCATTTAGAACAAAAATTACAAAACGAAGCACTAAAAAGGAATTGTGGGTTCTCATGATCGTCCTAATCCTATAATTAATTATGTGACTTGTTTCCATTTCGTCTCATTTATGTAAAGCACTTTCTACAAATTTTTCTCCATTTTAATATGAGCTTGGCCGCCTATGCGGCCTGCTCAGGTCCGGACTGGCCCGGCCTGCTGACCAGCAATCGCCGGTGGTGCCAAGTGAAATTGGAACCAATTGAAAATAAATTGTATCTAAAGTGTCTCGTTGGCTTTGAAAATTCCAACAAATTTCGCCTGCGCGCAATGGGTCTGTGGGAATTCTTTAGAACCCAGACTAGTGGTAGTGTCGCTACTAGCTACGTCACTGCATTTAAGGCCAACTTATTTTGCAGCTAGTGGGGCCAACCACTAGCCAGTTCGGCTCTGGGCCTGCTGTTATGGCTGATTTTCGCTGAGACTCTATAACGCCTTTAGAGTGCATTTGTGTAAATGAGACTGTAAACCGGCCTCTTTTTGGTTTCAAAAATAACCTCTCCAAGCATGGACAGCTATTTTTGAAACACCCTCTACAAGTAGGACAGCATAATTAAATAAAAAAGTACGGGCCCTTACGGTACCAGGAAAGAGCCATTTAGCTAATAATATGGATCGCAATGGAAGAGTAAATATAGTGATTTCTGGTCAATTTCTCCAATAGAAATAGTAGCTTATACTCCCACTTATAAGGAAAGATCATGACAGCCAATGATAAACTCGACAGAATGAATGAGTCATCCATGGACTTCTAAAATCTCATTTCTGTCGCATTTTCTCTTATAGGCAACTGTTGCTAACCCTCTTTCTGGATGTTTTATGTTTTAAGGACAGTATACAGTAGGCTGTCGTTGCTATGGATACGTGACGTCACATTCTCGCACCTGACATCATGCAGACAAGGGGGCGCGTTTTCGTATGCTGACCTGACATACTGTGTTTTATTTCTACCATGACTAACCGAAAATCAGCAACTAATCAATTCTTAAAAATGACTTTAACGTGTATCATCTTAATCCTTGGTGCCTTTTCTAATCTTTCTACTATGTCATTGTGTTATATCTGCCATTTTAGTGTTGATATAAGTGGGGTGGCCAAAAGACATGCACGTGATAGTATTTGATTTTCATTCAGTGATTTGCTTCGTCCATCTGTGATCTTGGTCTTGTTGTGTGTGGCTAGCTCATTTCTATTTAGTTACGGTTTTATTAACATCGTATCTCTTCCTACTGTATCTGGTTCTTTTATTTGAATGTTATCTTATCTAAACAGTGACGTAGCCAGATAGGGACGAAATGGGACGATTGCCAAATTAACAGAGAAATGAATTAACTTTTCATTTAAGTTAAAGAGTTCTCCTCCCGCTCTAAAATGCTGACTACGCTACTGGGTAGTAAAATTTCTGTTTCGTCAGGGCCGAACTGACCTCATTTGACTCTAGTCTCCATGCTGTGCACTGACGTGCAGTATTGCAGTAGATACACACTGTATGTGAATTTGAAGGCAAATAAATCAAACTGAATATTAAAATTCAATAATAGCTATTGACAATGAGCCAATTCAATGTAGAATGTAATAAACGGACGATTACTTAAACCAATACCCAATCTATAGTAGAATTGAAATTATATGGAAATGCCAGCGACAAGTAACAGCAAAATACGTGGAATAAGTGGAAGAACATTAACACTCTCAGAAGTGGCTACTTCATAATAATAAAACAGAAAAAAGACAGCATTTCATCAACCATGTTTCAACTAAAGTTCTAATAGAACGCTCAAGGGGTAGTTAATAATCCCGGTCTACATACTTTGAGGGTTGTGAATTTATAAACACAGATAATGCATTTCTAGATTTACAATAATGGGTGTTTCTAATGACTTTTAATACCCAAAATTGCAAAATAAAGTTGTAAGTATACAGGGTGTCGGGCGTCTCTTAAATCCTAAAAAATATAGTCTTATAAGCGATTCTTTAGTAGAATTTTTACCTGTTATTTATTGAGCAAAATAAGGAAAATTGGCGTTTGAAATAAATTAACACACAAGTCTGGAATTTAATTAACTAACGACAGGAAAAAAGTTGGCGTTTCTATTCCGCCCTTTTTTATTATTATTCGAGACTATATAGAAAATGATTTGCATGTCTGAAATAAATTGTGCATCGCTTAAAGGCTTTTCTTAATTTTTTTATTTTTGATTGTTATAGCAAAAGCACGACTACCAACAGATAGTGTTAGTACAAGGCAGGATAGCGTAAGGCGTCGCGAATGGTTGCCTCGGGATGAAGATTGGGAGAATCCCACACTCGACAACAGATTATCCCGTAAGTTGTTTTATTTTTCGTTTCACTTGGTTTGTAGCAATTTCACCCAAAAAATAGAAAGCTCTTCAGACAAGCTTTTTTTCTATTTAAAATACTTAATTTTCATTTCCGACATTTAAATTGAAAAGAAAATTGGATTAAATTGCATAGAACAATTTCAATGGCAATTTTACGTATCAATAATTATTATTAATACACAAAGCACGTTTTTTCAATTTTATTGCGGATGAATTGAAAAATTGGGTGTTAAATTATACTTAATTATTATGTACGCGATTTTTTTTGTGTTCGAAGATTTATTCGTAATTACGAAAAATATTATGATCTTGGTTTATTTATGGTGTTAAGGATGTCTTGCTTACTATAATTGCTCTTGAAAAATGTTGTGAAATTGAAAGACCTGCAGATTTTCTTTCACCTAACATATTTTCTCTTTAATTACCTCAAATAATGTTTATTTTGCTTTTCAAAAATTATATGCTAGTTACTCGTACATAGGATGTATATTGAAAATTTATAAACAAATTAAAAATAAAAATAATTTAATTATAATAAAACTATTTGGTTATTGCTTTACTAATTAATTACTTCATACCACGATTGTTTTATTACTAATTAACTGATTGGTATTAAATTTAGTTAAAATTGTCTGATTAGTAGATTTATGTTTTTGTTTATTTTTGAATTGTTTATTATTAAGTTTACTTTCAATAGCTTTCGCGTGTGGAATAATATTCATAATTTTTGTTGTTTTTAAAAATTTGTCATTAGCAGTTGCTCGAGTTTCTTCTCTTTAGTACTGAAATTTGTGTCAAAAGTACAGGAAAAGCCAAATTCATGGCCTTTGAGATGCACGAAGGTGAGAAACTAATTCCCATGAAAAAAGACAGCCTGACAACCTTCTGTGGCTTCTGCCGCTTTCGCAAGTTAAACCAAAAGTGAAAATTCGCTGGTGAAATTTGAAGGAACAAAATGGATTGTTATTTGGTGTAGGGTCAGTTATGTAAGACTAAAACCGTTGTCAATACGACTTTTTTTAGATCTGCTTGGTTCAATTGGTGACCAAATTGATGACGTTTATAAGCATTTTTTTAAATCTTAGTGCGTGGCCACGTCGGCGCACCGCACCTCACAACGCCTCTTACCATGTCACTTAGTATAACAACGAAAACATAAATGAGACTGACCCAGTTCTCGCCCAGTACACTCTCATATAAAACAGTGCTTAATTCATTTTCACGGTGCGATTTTAAGTGCGGTGCTAGGGGCAGTGCAAGGTGCGGTGCGTGGGTGTGGTCACGCACTTAAGCTGTAGGCTCACTTGTAGAGAAGCTGCAGCTCTTGTTTGATCAATAACTACATATACATTTTCCAAGTAAGTGCCCAGAAGCTGCTGATTCTTCTTCAAGTAGTACTGCTAGAGCCCTATTCAGATAGTGGTCCAGTGCAGATTTGACTTTTTGAGGCCAGTTCTTTTTACAACTGTTTGTCTGTCTTTGACAAGACGTGGTGCAATGCAGACGTCTTCAGTCATACCTCTCATGCTCTCCTGGCTTTTCGATGACTATAGGACATTCACACAGAAGAAACTTTTGAGACCTCTATCCCATGGTATGGTATCCACCATTGAAGTCTGTTCTTGATCAGTCTGAAAGCATTTTAATTCTTAAGAAAGCGTCAACTCAAAATTATAAAAAATTCGAGCCTTCACGCCGTTGGGCTGTCTGATGGAAATATATGTTGTTTCCATTGAGGACAATGAGCTAAATAGGAATAGAGGAAAGAACCTTGATGAATACCTAATAATGCCCAAAATTCTAAACGTGGCGTCGTTTATTCTAAAAATTCGATTATCCCAAGCCCAACTAAGCCTTCATTAGCATTCGCTTTAATTAATAATAAAAAAATAGTTAATTGATTTAATTAACTTTCTATAGTATGCAATTTAGAGTTAATTAATTAACAATTTAATTAAAAAAATTTGTCAAGCAAACAAAATTGTTTGTGTGTGGTGTGCATGTAAAATTACGATATGCTGCACGCACATTTAAATTTGCGTTTCTTATAATAATTATGCACTCATAGTCGTAACCTACAAACTCAATTTTCATTATATCGTTATTGCTGCTAGACTGATGCTAGTGAATTTGTAAAAGAGTACTACGGTATATGGGCATGAATTTCGCACATGGATAATCGTGTTAGGATGGTCGTCTTTCTTTTAAATGTACCTACCTATCTACCTACTTGCTGTTGTGAACTTTCTTTTTATACCACGTTTAATTGCATATTTGTTTTTTTAATTTTTGTTAAAATTAACGAAAGAAAATTTTACCACAATTGTTAAATTTAACTCCTCATTTACTAGATTATGGACAAAAGGTACGGTTTTTGCTCTTTTCATTGTATAAAAATAATTTAAACTTCAGACAAACTTCTCATGTCCTTAATAATTTTGTGTTTTTTTTAAAGCAGCAAGCAGCACTAAAATCGTCCTAACCATCACACCATACAAATACTTTTACTTGATGACAAAAGACCATTAGTTTAGGTAATATTATTAAATGGGGTTCTGTAGGCTTGATATAGCTTATCATTACGCCATCACTGCAGCCTTTGGAATTTTCTTAATCTAGTTGTGTCAGTCCAGTTTTAGATTTAGGAAGTAGCTCTAAGGTCTACTCTTTTAAGACCCTTTGATGATTCTGTATAAAACAGAGTCCCCAGTCGCGTAGTGATGGTCAGCCCCCATGACCAGAATAAAATTGTAACGTAGCTTGAAGTCCAGAAAATCATTCTGGAAATTGATTCATCAAATTAATCAAGAAATTACGAAGTCATGGCGAAAAGAGTAGAATTGATCTGTCAGGACTTCTACAGATCCAACAGCTTATTTCGTCCATTACATACAAATATCTACTAGAAAATTAGTGATATGACTTTCTGCAAGATTAACTGGGCAGAACGGTCCCACAATATTCGGTTTGAATTCGGCTAGAATTTCCTTTGAGGAATAAACTGCAAGCAAAATACTTGGAAGGGTTTGTGAGGCGAATAATAGGTCCCTATTCGGTATTCGGCCAAATTTCTACTAAGCAAACGACATGACTTTCTGCATGATGAACTGAGCAGAACGGTCCCACAATATTCGGTTTGAATTCGGCTAGAATTTCCTTTGACGAATAAACTGCAAGCAAAAGACTTGGAAGGGTTTGTGAGGCAAATAATAGGTCCCTATTCGGTATTCGGCCGAATTTCTACTAAGAAAATAACATCACTTTCTGCGTGATGAACTGAGCAGAACGGCCCCACAATATTCGGTTTGAATTCCACTAGAATTTCCTTTAATGAATAAACTGCAATCAAAAGACTTGGAAGGGTTTGTGAGGCGAATAATAGACCCCTATTCGGTATTCGGTCGAATTTTTACTAAGAAAATTACATGACTTTCTACATGATGAACTAAGCAGAACGGCCCCATAATATTCGGTTTGGATTCGGCTAGAATTCGCTTTGAATTCGGTTAGTATTTTCTTTGATGAATAAACTGCAAGCAAAAAACTTGGAGGGGTTTGCGCGGCCAATAATAGGTCCTTATTCGGTATGCGGTCGAATTTCTACTAAGGAAATGACACGACTCTCTGCATGATGAACTGAGGAGAACGGCTCCTCAATATTCGGTTTGAATTCGACTAGAATTTATTTTGATGAATAAACTGTAAGCAAAAGATTTGGAACGGTTTTGCGAGGCTAATAATAGGTCCCTATTCGGTATTCGGCCGAATTTCTACTAAGAAAATGACATGACTTTTGGCATGATGATCTGATCAGGTCGGCCCCACAACATTCGGTTTGAATTCGACTAGAATTTCTTTTGATGAATAAACTGCAAGCAAAAGATTTGGAACGGTTTTGCGAGGCCAATAATAGGTCCCAATTCAGTATTTGGCCAAATTTTTACTAAGAAAATGACTCGACTTTCTGCATGATGATCTGAGCAGAACGGCTCCAGCTCTACAATATTCGGTTTGAATTCCTTTGACGAATAAACTGTGAGCAAAAGACTTGGTAGGTTTTGTGAGACGAATAATAGGTCTAAATTCGGAATTCGGCCGAATTTCTACTAAGAAAATGACATGACTTTCTGCATGATGAACTGAGCAGAACGACCCACAATATTCGATTTGAATTCGACTAGATTTTCTCTTGATTAATAAACTGCAAGTCGAGCAAAAGACTTAGAAGGGTTCTCGCGCCGAATAATAGGTCCCTATTTGGTATTCGGTTGAATTTCTACTAAGAAAATGACGGGACTTTCTGCATGATGAACTGAGCAGTACGACCCCACAATATTCGGTCTGAATCCGACTAGAATTTCCCTTGATGAATAAACTACCATTAAAAGACTTGGAAGGGTTTGTGAGCCAAATAATAGGTCCCTATTTGGTATTTGGCGGAATTTTTACTAAGAAAATGACGTGAGTTCCTGTATGATGAACTGAGCAGAACGACCCACAATATTCGATTTGAATTCGACTAGATTTTCCCTTTATGAATAAACTGTAATCAAAAGACTTAGAAGGGTGCGTGAACCGAATAATAAGGCCCCATTCGGCATTCGGCCTAATATTGAAAAGCAAACTTCTAATAGATTATGTATAATGATTTAATATTAGCTCTTTGTTTCCGTTTTTCTTGTAATTATTTCATCTCCACTTTAATTATTAAATTTAGTATTTGAGATCCAATTTGTAACTCTAATAAGTGTTAATTTGCTCAACTCATCAGTGTATCTAATTATAATATTATATCGTATCGTATTCGTGTACGAATAACGGAATAAGCACTAAAATTGTTACTAAATTTGTTGTTGTAAAAATAACTTTAAATCCATGCTATCCTTAACATTTTTAAATCCCTCATAACACTTAAATTTCATACTAATAAATAATCGGCTTTATACCCCCTTACGAAGATTAATCTTTGCACATTAATTCTTGAATTTATGATGAGCTTTTTATCTTCTTTAATTAAGTGAGAATTAACTTAAAAAGATTAATTGGGCGTTATTGACTTTTAACGATTGTCCAAATTGAGTTTTTCCATATAAATAAATGGCACGCAAATTACAATTAATGGCATTTTGTATGTCGCAAGTTAATTACTATTCTTAAGTACAAGTCGATTGTTTTTAATTTTAAACACCTTCCTTGAGATAATTTATATACTGGTAGAAACAGACAGATGTATGCGGCTATGTGGGTATAATTTTAATTACAAATTCTTAATAGGTAATTTTCAAAACATTTACTTTTATTGTTTATGTTTGTTTTGTAAATTTATATGTATGTAAGAAACGTGTAATCGTTGTAATAACAATTTTGAATATCAATGACGTCTTTTATAATGGATTTCTCACTATTGTACTTATAAATAGCTTTTGAAAAAATTTATTCTATTAAAAAATTACATAAACAATTAGTAACCTCCATAGGATGTGTTTCTATCTCTTACTCTTTCATTGAACTCGAAAATTCTAAAATTAATAAGCTGTTTTGTTTCAGTATTGACTGACATAGATATTAATTCGTACAACGACGACAGTTTGGATACCCCATCAGTTGCATCTTACAGGATGAACGAAGATGTATTATGTATTCAACCATCCTCTCTAAGAGGATCTTTTAGATCTAAAAATCCAACCGGAGCAATAAAAAGGATTACACCCATTCAACAGGATATTCCTCAACCGTTCATAAAGTATAGAGGTAAGAATTAAAATTGTATTAATTAATAATAAATTAACAACATTTTTTTTAGAACGTTCGTACAGTGATATCCAAAGAGTAGATAGAAGAATTTGGCGCCCTCATCTCGACAATCGTTTTCAATAATTTATCACACGAGTGAATTCTAGTCAATTTTGCAGGGTTTTATTTGATTGAAATAAAAATTTTGCTTTTGAATAAAGTCACTCTTGTTAGATGTTAATAGCTACAACTTACAACTTACATTGCTAAGTACTTTATACTGAAGCACCACTAGGAATAAATAGTCGCAAGTCTATAATTTTGGAGGCTCAGGAATTAGTTGAACACTTTTTCGTCTCTTACCAACTAATAATGCCTATATGATGTCTGACAATTTTAATCTTTTGTAGCATTCTTAACACAGACTTTTTTGATGTTTGATGGAACTAGCATAAAGAGAAGATGTTACACCATTTAAAAAGACTGCATAAAATAACACATGAAGTCTTAATGATTTTATTTAGATGAACTTGGTGAAAAAGTCTTAAATCTTCAGTAACAAATCTCTTTAATTAACATAGGAAGTCTTCTAAATTTACATAAAGAAATGTATGCACAAACCAACTTTAATTTAATGTCAAGAATTGAACTCTTTTAAATGTTATCTCTTAAAGTGACTACCTCGATTAAGTTTCTCCTGCTTAATTTTTTTGTAACTTCATATTTAATTAATAGGTGATACAATTATCGAATTAAATGTCATAAATTAGCATAGAATACTTGGTAGTAAGTTAATTATATAAAATATTTGTAATTATTTATTAATTTTTGATAGTCTTTAAAATTGTACTGGATGTTTCAAAACCTATCTAAAAAAATGTGATTGTGCAATTTTATGTTTGATATATTGCACCAAAGATTTTTGAATCGTTACGTTTTATAAGTATGTACGTTCTTAGTATATTATAAAGTAATTAAGATGTAAAATTTAGAAATGCTCGAATGCTGTTTTCGTATTGTTTTAAATTTTACATGATTCAATAAAAAGTTACCTATTTGACTGAATTTCTTTATATTGTTGACTTAAATATGACTAAGCAAATCTCTAAGTAAACCTGTAAAATCGTAAGGTCGTTCTTCAGGATACGGCCGTTATTAAGTCTAGTGGAAAGTTATTACAGTTGCTTCGAGAACACATTATGAGCCTTACGATAGTGCTCAGAATTTTACCATAAGTTAGCTAATATAGTAGCAAACAATATCCTTGAATTTTTTAAATACGTAAAACACTTTTTATATAGTAATTGCGCCTTTTGTAATTGAATTTTTTGAAAAAGTCGCCTTTTGGAGAAATGTGCATGTTTGGTTGCATAACCTATCGGCGAAATAATTCTATTTTATTTACCTCTAGTTCTCATTCTCGTGTAATAAAATTTGTAGATGTCACTAGGCGTATTAAAAGGAAACTTAACTTGATCAAATCGATTGAATTTTTGAAATATTTTGAAATACTTTTAGAAACTCTTTCCAGTTAAATTGGACTCATCAGTTTTAAATTTTATTACTTTTGGATGTCCTTTGGTAATCTTTAATCCTTCATGTATTATCATCGTGATCTTTATGCTATTACGAAATGCGTAAGTAATTTAAAATAGCTTCATCATAATGGAAAATAGATACACAAAGGTAGTTTAAAATTTGTGACGTATTTCGTAACCAGTAAATGGATTAAACCTCGGCAATTTAAATTTACAATTTTATATTATTTTCCTTTGTTATTTATTTATTATGACAATAAAAAAGTTAATTTATAGCAACAAACGGCAAAATTTGAATTTTGATCGAGTTGACAAGAGCGTCAAGAGATGGCAGCACTATGCAATTTTTAAACTTTGCATTGCCAGAAAAGATCTTAATTTAACGAAACGCATTGTAATTATTTTTATACAAATTTTATTTATTTAAATTATGTATATATTTGTTTGATGCGTCAATAATTTGTTGTTAAATTGATCAAAAATTCGTATAATATTTGACAGGTGCAAGTACATGTTTGTCCATAACCTTGAATTCGTCCAATGAGAGCACGCATTGCGGTATAGCAACCAATAGAAAACGTCAAAGCATCAGGGTCAACAAATTCTTGTGAAATAACCGAGTTTTCTGTCGGCCATGTTGAAAACAACCTTTTCTTCGACGTGTGCTATTTTTTAAAGTTTTTTGAGTTTCAAATCAAATAATCGTCTTAAATATAAACTGTTTTACGTGTAGTTTACTTGTGTATAACTTTTGTTTAGTGTTAATTTGCACAACTTTCGATTTTTGTGACAATCGACATGTTTTGGTAGTGAGAGACCTTGAATTTGTGTTTGGCTTCACAGCAATAAACTAATTGTTGGATACGACTCAGTATGCCTTATTGTAATTTAGGTAAGCTTTTATTGTTTATTTCGTAGGTTATTTGCAAATGTAAAGTTGTTTTTCTAAACATTTTAATTCGTAACTAGTAATGTAGGTTAGGTTATGGGGGTCTACATTGTTGCCTATTTTTGGTTATTGTTACGGAGGTTATTAAATATTTGAATTGTATAATTCGATTAGTTACATAATTATCTTTGTTTTTTACACCTGTAATGCTTTATTGGTTAGTTAATGTGGTTATTGATTGATAACGTAATTCGCATGCTTGCTTATTACGTAGGTATTAAGTACACTCGGAGGAAGAAATTGTATGTTATTCACCGATTCTAATAAGTGTGATTTTGTATGACCTTTGGAGTCTTTAAAAACGTTTGTTTGCGGTATTGTTTATCATTCATTTGTTTCACATGTTTAAATGTTTATAAAAATTTAAAAAAACATTCATACACAGGGTGAGTCAATAAAAGTTGCACATACGCAAATAATTGTAAATGTCAAATGGGATTTTGTTTACTTTCGTTTTCAATGTTAGCTTAGGGAGGGTTCTCGCGTACTTTATTTAGCTGAGGTTTTTTGTTCTTAATAAGGTTTAAGTGCAGGTGTGAGTTGTTAAAGGGTTGGTGTGAATAAGAATGTGTTATTTACATATAATTACAGGGTGTTATACAAAAGATTTAGGAAGGGTGTGTCAAATTTAAGATTGTGATGGGAAAATCTTTTTTCTAAAGGCCTGTCAACATGGTTTTGCACGTTGCCTAGGGATTTAAATATTAACTAAAAATAACAATTGAAAGCTGGAAAGTGTGAAGATACAGCTCCACCAAGCGAAATTGATAGACGGAAAATATGTCAACTAAAAGAGTTTTATTTAAAATATTTTTTACGGTGAGAGATTCGTCCAATCATAATAAAAAATTCAGGTTTGGTACAGGCGTAGTTAAGTCACGTGTACAATGACAGTTGTCAATAATACAATAAAAACCCGTTTCTGTCAAAATTGACGTTTGCGAAACAAGCACTGATTGAATCATTGAAAATGGAATGTATTTTTTTTACTGAGTAAGGTCACGTGACGTTCGTTCGAGCATTAAGTTGGTGTTGACTGTTTTTAAACTGCCTTTTCGAAAACCCTCTCTTAATGTTATAATCTCCATATTCAATATTTAGGGACATTTACTTGTCAAATTTAGCAGCTCAAATATTTTTAATTCGTGGTACCTTAAAATCACGGTAATAAATATAACAGGTATGCCGACGAACGTTCTAAGTTGAAGCAAAACTTGAACCTTTTGATGACTGATTAAACGCGAATACGCGCATTTGATTGGTGCAAATAGTATCCCTTGATATGCTTTCTCTGTCTTATATTACCTTATTATAGTTCACGCATAGGTATAGTGTTTTTATGTTTATGTTTATATAATTATATGAAATGAAATTTATTATTTAGCACTAATTTATAATTAAATAATTAAAGATTTACAATCGCCATAGTAGAACGGATGCTTACCTATGATTTACAATGAGCAACTGTTGACTTTATAGAAGCTGAAAAACACTATATCTATGCGTAAACTATACCTATATTATATTACCCTTGATATGCTTTGTCTGTCTCACAAAGTAGTTCACAAGTGACTTCAGTTGGCTACGAGTTGTAAGATAGTCCGTCGGCATACCTGTTGTATTTATTACCTTGCTTAAAATCTATTGCAGCGCTGTACACACCTCTACAACTAGCAGCTTTCCTTGGTGGAGCTGTATGTAGTGAATTTGCTTCTTATGTCAACAGGCATTGATAAATTAATCTTTTGATCGTTTCCAATCTCTTCCAAAGTTATTTTCATGCCCATGTGTTATGCCTGCTTGCCCTGAAAGTTTCCCAGGAAGCTTAGATGAACGTACCCTTGAGGCACCCTTTTCTTTTTGTAATCTGGAAGTTTAACCATTTCCAACATGTTCCCTCTCAGAGCATCCATGTTCTTGTTTCCTCTTGGTAATTTCATCTCTTGGAAGAGATTTTTTAAGTTGACAGTAATTCGTTACAGTATAACAGAGCAGATCTTAATTTGTTTATCATCGGGGAGTTGGCTATTTTGTTGGCTATTGAGTCGCTCACTCTGAGGTAATTAACCATGCTGTGGCTGGTTTCTAGCAGTCTAGACATTGAACAATTGAAATGTTGTTCTAGCAGTTGGTAGCTGCTCCACATCTGTTACGTCCGGTGAATGTGCCCAGTGATTTTAAACGTATCAGTGTAGCTGCAAAGCTACTATTGCAAGTTCTATCATTTTGACTTCTTCCCATGCGCAAGTAGCAAGCAACGAGTAGGTACAACCGTCCTCTAATTATATGTACGTCAGAAGTGGGATCTCGTTCATCCACGATATTTGAAAATGTGATTCAGTGATTCGAAACATACCAGTGGAGCTGCAGAGCTACTCTTGCAAGTTCCCTAACCTTGACATTTACTTGACTTCTTCCCTTGCGCAAAGTAGCCTTTTAGCAACGAGTAGGTACAACTACCGTCCTCTCATAATATGTATGTCAGAAGTGGGATTTCGGTCAACCATGATATTTGAAAATCTCAAATTGTAGTTTCATAATTTTTGCGTACCCTGTTATTGTTCCCCATTCTACTGATCCGTTACTGATTTTGCTTTTATTGTGATTTAAATTAATTAGTTGGGTTCTTCAACAACCCTCGATATTTTCATGTTACTTTAGCCTATTATTCAAGAACATATTAATCGATACTGTTCATGTTCAACAAAATACAAATCGTAATTATAGCTGGTACGTAATGGCAGCCCTTAAAATTCGTAATTAGCAGTTTGTAATGCTATTCTATTGTCTTTATTGGAATATTTTAATAGAACTATGCTATTCGTCATTAAAATTACAGAGACTTCTGTTACACACGTACAGTTGTATTACAGTTTTTCAATTATCGATATTGCAAATCGTTAACGTGAGTTTACTCAAACTAGCAGATTTCAGGACTTGAAGGTCTTTAAATAATTATCGCCTTTTTGCTTCTTGTTGCACGAACATCTAGAAGTTTAATTGATGTAGAGAAGGCAAAGGTGTTCTAAATATAGACGTACCCTATTTAAATCTACATGTAACTTGGTAGGTAGGTAATTGCAAAGCTTAACGTGATTCAAATAAAAATTTTCAAGTGCATTACGTTTTGTTATTTTAAATTTCAATCTTCTTTAAATGTTTGCTAAATCTATTTGATCGAAACGGAAATGCTTTGACAAATTTGAAAGGAAGTTGAACTAACTATGAAATGGTATGTGAGGACTGAGGAAGTGTAAACTTCGTAGGTAGAAAAATGTGTGGGAATGAATTGAGTGTGTAACTGAGAGGAGGCTATTTAGGGATTGATTTTTATAATTTTGATTTGTCCCTTGATGAATTCCGATTATGAATTATTAGTGGTAACGTTTGATGTGGGTTTCTCACAATCATGATGTAACATGTGGAAAAAAAGTGCGTGTGTTAAGGAAGTCTTCTTGAGGAATCCCTTTCTTTGTACAAAGTAATCAAGATCTAAAATTGTATAGCTCGATACATGCAGGTATATACCAGCAGTGCGTGTTAACGCCCACTTTTGCTTGTTACATAACTTTATGCAGGTGTCCTCTATAAAAGGCATCTTTCTGTAGATAATAAATGCTTCGGGTGTGTTTTTTGTTGGCTGTTAGTTGGGGCTGCATCTTTGTACTACGCCTATAATTTTGAGTACAAGATTTTCACCACCTGTTATGACGTTTTTCATAATGGGAAATAATTTTTGAAAATATAATATTTAAATTGATTAAATTCCCAAGTGTGTACTTAACTCTTTGTTAAATTTTCTAGCCAAAACTATCTTTCGTTTCGTTTGAATTATGAACAAAGAGATTGTTAGATAAAACAACTCGACAAATCTTGGATGTTTTTAAAAAGTTGGGGAAGAACAATTTACGAAATTAGCAAACTTTTGTTTCGCCAAGATATTGAGCTTGTTGTATTTTTTTTAAATTTTATCTCAAATGGAATAAATTCTTTGATTGGAATTCAGTAAACGAAATAACATAGTCAGTGGCGTAACTAAGCAGCCGCACGAGTTGTCCAAAATTCATAAGATTCTTCCAGCCACTGTCTTACTCATAAGTATAAGGGTTTATTTGTGACTATTTCCAAAACTTTTACAACAGACCTTCTTACTGAATTGCAGTTTGCTGATAATGCCGACGGTTTATATTGCTTAGTGTCGAAACATCTGTTATAGGTTATAGATAAAACAAGGAAATAAAAGTATTTACTACTTCTTTTTTAAATGCTCAAATATTATAAAAACACATCTTTGAACCTCTCTATGGCCTTGGTTCTCAATTGATGACCCACCGAACACTGGTGCTCCGTGAAGCCACAGTGAACACGTTTAGTGTTCCCCGACTTCAAAAAGATTGAGAACCAAGGCTTTATAGTACTAAAAACTACGGAATTTTTCGGGGGCCCCATTTATTTGAGGCTCAAACCGCAACGCAGGCCCTGCGGGCCCGTTACTTACGCCACTGAATGACGTCAACATATAGTATAGTTGTTAAAAAGACATCGATGCTTCCTCTAGGTCAGTGTTTCTTAACCTTTTAAGTGAGCCGCACCCCTTTGAGTCTGAAAAATTTAATAAATGATATTATACTTATTATATTGTTAGGGACACCCCGCACCCCCAAAATACCTTCCCGCACCCCCGGTTAAGAACCACTGCTATAATTCCCTTTATGTAAAAGGCAATTTTAGCCTAATCATCCATTTATGGACACTTTCAGCAAATGCTGATACCAACTTAGTAGACGCTTTGAGTAGTGGGATGAATTTTAAGGATTTAGCGGCTTGGTGAGCTATGGAGGCAATAGTAAACCACCGAGATCAATTTGCCTGGTATCTTTTTTCTAAATGAAGTTGTTCAAATATGGGAATCCTTCCAAAGTGCGAGTGACCATTATTACTCAATAAAAGAAACTCGAGGAAGCATGGGGAGACTTGCTCATATGCTAATGCTTATTTAGTATAGGCGACCATGAATTTTATGTCTCTAAAATACTTGAAATCAGAAGAAACACCGTCTCGTATCATACTAATATTGCACTTGAGTGCAGATATGTTCCATAAATCTTATGATATTGTCTGTCTGACTTTTTTTGGTGTCTACTATAAATATGGAGCGTATCAGTTGTCATGAAGTTCATTTTTATTCCACAAGGTGCGCACAATCGAGGGTCCCAAACGTCAAATGTACTGTAATACCTTGTGGAATAAAATTGAATTTCATGACAACTGATGACTCCATTGAAACTCGAAGGGAAACTTCGAATAACCAAAATCGTCAAATATAATGAACAACGGTGGTATAGTGCGAAACTTATGAGAAGAATAGGGTGGAGCCAATATTTTCCGTTGTATAGATGGAGGGAGCGAGTGCTCTCTCTCTCTCTCTGTATCTCTAAAATTGATACGACCAGATGTTATAGTGAACGTAAAGTAATTTGAAGGTTCTACCTGCTAGTTTGGGGTGTTGTAATCCGCACTCCCTCATAACGATGCTCATAAACACAGCGGGGTGGTATTAGCACTTCTATAAAAATCAAACAAACGTTAAATGTCCAGGGCCGCTTATTTCTCTAATAATTAAAAAAAAATGTTTTAAGTAATTTTTCAATAAGTATTCGAAACTATTTCTAAGCGGTCCTGGATATTCAACATTTGTTTGATTCTTTAGAGTGCTAATTCCACCCGCTGTGTTTAAGAGCATTGTAATGAGGATTTAGGTATTAAAATACCCTAAACTAGCAGGTGGAACCTTGAAATTACTTTACTTGCACTATACAGCCTGTCCTAAAATTGCGGGGCACAAAAAGATCCACATATACTAGACATAAAATAAGGTCGATCTAACCCAACTTGCCTTATACAAAAGTCCTCGGCTACAAAGTTACAGCCCCTGAAAGAGGCAAAAAAATAATTAATTTTTTTGTTTTAAATGAAAACGGTTTGAGATAGAGTGTTCAAACTTGGCACCGATGGTTTATTTATTAACAGTAATACTTGAGAAAAATTACATAATGATTGCTTTAAAAATGGCGGAATACTGTGGGGTAAGGGGTAGTTTTTTATTCGTATTTTATTTGTACGTAGCAAATTCGAAAAAACAGGTTAAGAATAGTCAATTAAATTTAAAACTTTAACTTTTATGCCTCTTGTTTCATTTTACTAAGATTAGTCGTTTACGAGCAAAATGCAAAAAACTATTAGCTTCTGTATGGGGAAGCTACGATTGTCATAGCATAAATTAAGTAGTAGCCTTTGGAAAAACATTTATTTTATTACAAAAATTACAAAATTTAAAGTAAGTGCTCAAAGTGGCCTCCGTTTTCATTAATACAAAGGTTTACCCTTTTTCTAAAGTTAAATACTACTAAAATTATTGTTTTTCCAAAGGCTACTACTTAATTTATGCTATGACAATCGTAGCTTCCCCATACAGAAGCTAATAGGTTTTTGCATTTTGCTCGTAAACGACTAATCTTAGTAAAATGAAACAAGAGGCATAAAAGTTAAAGTTTTAAATTTAATTGACTATTCTTAACCTGTTTTTTCGAATTTGCTACGTACAAATAAAATACGAATAAAAAACTACCCCTTACCCCACCGTATTCCGCCATTTTTAAAGCAATCATTATGTAATTTTTATCAAGTATTACTGTTAATAAATAAACCATCGGTGCCAAGTTTGAACACAATAGGTTTGTTCCTACACAGCTCGAACTAGTTCGTAACTGGGCGGAGTGTGCGCAAATTGAAATTTGTATTGCCAACTTCAATGTGCGCTTGCGCTGTTCAGTTCTGAACCGTTCTGAAGTGGTTCGACTGTTTGTAGGAACAAACCTTCTATCTCAAACCGTTTTCATTTAAAACAAAAAAATTAATTATTTTTTTGCCTCTTTCAGGGGCTGTAACTTTGTAACCGAGGACTTTTGTATAAGACAAGTTGAGTTAGATCGACCTTATTTTATGTCTAGTATATGTGGATCTTTTTGTGTCCCGCAATTTTAGGACAGGCGTATACCAGACACATTTTCGTTATAGCGCATTGGCTCCGCCCTATTCTTCTCATAATTTCGGAACTTTATATATATTTGGTATTCCTGTTTTATTTTTCTATACTTTTTATTGTTTGCTTCTCCATTAAGTATTAAGACAAAAGTGCAAATTAAAGAATTTTCATAAAAGAGAGTGGTTGCAAATGTGTTTGCAAACTCTCATATCCATCATCTACTTCAAACTGCAGCTTTTTTTTTAAATAAAAATTCACTTTTGCAAAACATTATATTGTTTGATTTAGCGTGTATTCCAGCGTTACAGCAATCGAGTAGATTACAAAATTATACGTTTTAAAATTACAAACATCCTGTGGTATGTTGTGTAAATTTCATTCTGTTACGTAATATTTCAAAAAACCACATCATAATTAAATACATATAATGAAATTTTTGGTTCTGTATGCTTATGTAGAATATTATGATTAAATACGAAAACCAGACATTTTTATTTCTTCGTGAATATGAGAAAATTCTTTTGTCAATTACATTTTTGGTAATTTGACAAGAAATTTCTTTTATATTACAATTTTTCCCTTGCTTTTTTCTGCTTGAAATAAACATGTGTGGGCGTATCGAATTAAGGGTGTGAAAGATTTTATTTTTATCCCAGGTACTTCTCGCAGAGGGTTGTATAGCTGATGTATATTTTCCTCTAGTTGTGGTTCTGTCACTTCACCTTTGAGATGTTAATCTTACACACAGATACATTTTTAGTTTAGATTAATTTTTTTTGTTATAAAATTTTATAACTAGTTACGGACTAATACAGGAGGACGGAAGATTAAAAGAAAAAGAACCCTCAAGGGTTAGTTTTTGAGTTGTCACATAAGGTCGCTAGAGAATAGGAAATAGTGGAAATTTATGATGTTAGTAGAATTTTGTTTGAAATAATTTTTCTAAATGTCTGGAAAAATCTTCTCTTTTCGACTATGAAAGTTGCGTCTTCATTGTAATTGGCGTCCTTCTTATAGTGCAGTGCTTAATCTGGGATCATTTTTTAATGTGTCAGCTCCGTTGTTGTGTCATTAATATTAAAATGAACTAAAAGCACTTTTTTCACATGACATGTAAGAAACTTCCCCGTAGTAACTTTTTTGGGAATAGAAGACCTTGTGGTTAGAAAGGCAAATTAATCTTGTTATATGTGAAAGATTGCCCCAAGCAACTAATTTTTATATTTATTCAGCTGTCTTTTACCTAATTTGCCACAATACAATAAAAATTTGAACAAGAAAGAAGGAATTTTGAACGATTATGACTTGGGCCTAACCAATAAAATTTATATCAAGTTGAATACAATTACTCAAATTGAATTTTGTAGTGGGGTTATGAATACTTTTATTACTCGTCAAGAGCTTATTATGGTTTTCTCGGTTTTCTCTCTCACTAATACGAATGAAAATGGAATTATGGAAATATGAAACCCCACATACTTGAGGTAAATTTTTTACGTATCTTTTATAATGAATTAGTTACGGATTTAAAAATTAAAATATCGCGTTACATTATAGAATAGACGAACTGTGAATAAAATTTGAATGAATTTTGGATTTTTGGAATGTGTCATCGATATTTGTGTGTTCAAATTTTAATAATGAAAGGGGTTGTGGAAATTCAAGAATTGTTTTTGTTCTTCCACGGTTAATAAGGTATGATGTGCTGACGTCTTCCATTTTCTTGTACAATTTTTTTGTTCACCGGCTCCGGTGAGCCTTTGGATGTTTCTTAAAGTGGGAAGAGCTTTCATATCTGTTTAACATTTCATCTATAACATCAATCTTAAATAGTTTCCACTCGCCTTTAGGAATAGCATTTCAAAATTTACGTTGATTAAATTTCGAAATCTTAATAGTGTTCTCGTATATTGGGGAAGTTTCTCCCGTTCGCGATTATGGAGAAGGATTAAAGTGAGTCGTTCGCCACACAAAGTCGTGCATAATGTTGGTAATAACTTTTTTGCTTAAAGACGCGACTACGGGCTGTTGTCTCGCAAACTGCGGGTGTACGACGTGTACGTGTTAGTGGAAGTAATCGTGATGGACACGAGCTTAGCCTAGCCAATTTTTAACGCAAAAGTTAAGAGTTATGAGCTTTCTCATAACATTAGATGTAATATTTATTAAGTTAAAGCTGCGCTCGCCCACCCACTTTGTTTTATAATGGTGTTTACGACACGATCCTAACCTATCCTATATTCTATTGTATTTTAACTTAATGCGGCCATCACTCTCTTTTTATGACCTTCGTACAAACTTGAGTACATTTAATTGTATTTTTCATTGGTTTGGTCATTAATTTATAGTGCAGTTTTGCACCGAGGAACTATTTTTAGCTGCAATTGCTAAAATTAAAAATGACGTTTTGTTTAAGCCCGCGCTCGTTACGATAGCAAATATTTTGCTATTTTATACCACAGCGAATTACTATACCTACCCTCGGAGCTAATTACTACTTTCAAATACGTTATTTGCAAGTGTCTCAAGTATTGTAATTAATTCAGTGGCTTATGAATAATATTTGCTGCTGTAGTGTTGTTTTAGATTAGTAGTTACGTAAAGCATACGCTGTATACTTTTAACTTATCGATATTTAAACCGCAATACCATTTGCAAGTACGTTACGTTGATTTATTGTAACTTCGGGGAGATTTATTTGTCGTAGGTTGCCATTAAAGAAAACTTATAATCCTTCACTAAATTTTACTTTTCCAGTTCCTGCATAACTTCATTCTATATTTTTGTACATTTTTCATAGTTTTTGTTGTTCTATAAAAATATTTCCATTTTCTGGGAACAAAAAACAAGTTTTCTGAAAAGTTCAAGCAAATCTCGGCTATGACTAGTTATCCACATAATAAAAAACACACATGGGTCATTGAAAATGCGCAGTCTCATGGTCTCTCAGTCTTAGGTCCGAAAGAGATCGACAGAGAAAGTGGAGGAAGTAGCATAGAGTTTAGAAAAATGGGTCGTGGTCTGTCAGCATATTTACCATGTGTCACCACAGTTACCATATATGTCAATGTTAGGGTCACCATAGTTACATTTGTCATGTCAATCTGTCACCATAATTATCATGTCAATGTGTAGGGGTCATCTGTCATATTATGTCAATGTCATGGCATATGTCAATGTCAGAGAGGGTACATCTGTCACCCACTTTAATATGTCAATATCAGGGGGGTATGTCTCTATTGGATTAGGATAAGGATTGGTTTAGAGAAATAGGTAGTGATCTGTCACCATAGAGTTACCATGTATCAAATGTCAATGTCGTATATTACGTCGACGTATATTATGTCAATGTCAGAAGGGGGTTCATCTGTCACCCAACATGTGTCAAATCGATACAGATGTATTTGTAATAATAATAATGTCAATGTCATCTGTCACCAAATCTCAATTTCATCTGTCATTTCGTATGTCAAGTGGAGTTATCTATCATTCCTTCTGTCATCGCTTATTTTATTTCAGCGATTTGTTTAGGTGGATGGGGATTGGGGGTAATCTGTCGCCATAGTTAATATATATGTCAGTGTTAATCTGTAACCATGGGGGGAGTTACCCGTTATACCATATGTCATTTCATATGTCAGGGGAGTCATCTGTCGTCCCATCTGTCATACCATCTATCATTCCATCTGTCATCGCATCTGTTATCAAACCTGTCATTTTTTATGTCATCTCATCTCATCTCACAGATGAGTTTGACAGATAGGATGATTGACATATAAGACTGACACACACATTGAGATGACATATAAGCCTGACACACACATGCATAATATCATCCCATCTATCATCCTATGTCATTTCATCTGTCATATCATTTGTCATACCATCTATCATTCCATCTGTCATCGCATCTGTTTTCAAACCTGTAATTTCTTATGTCATCTCATCTCACAGGTGAGTTTGACAGATAGGATGATTGATAGATGATACTGACAGATAAGACTGACTCACACATTGAGATGACATATAAGCCTGACACACACATTGAGATGACAGATGAGACGATATGACAAAATATTAGACTGGAAATAAAATAGGAGATTGATAGATGATATTCATAGATTGAAGAGGCATAAACAGACAAAGACAAAATAGCGCGCTACGCGTTAGGGATTCATCAAGTCAAGTAGCTTGATATTTTTACAAATTACTTGACTTGACTTGAAAATCAAGTTTTTAAAAAATTCTGTACTTGACTTGACTTGATTGATTGTCATTACTGCTTGACTTGATATTGCTTGATAAACTCTAGGAGACCGCGTATGGCTTCCCCTTTAAAGTCTGTAGCGTAAAGCAGCGGCGATTCTTTGTAACCGATATCTTTTACTTTTTTTGAAGGCAGTATTCAAGTCAAGTCAAGTAGCTTGAAAATCAGGTCAAACCGTGAATCTCTAGCGCGCGTTCATGATCTAGTTACTATAAAATTGGATATACAGTTTGGCCAAATAACTTGAATACATACATAGTATAGGTATTACTTTTCACAATGAGTGGTAAATTAATAGTGGGGGATCTTCATTAAATACGCACTTATTCTGGCGAATGTAGTTCTCAAATTTTCATAAATGGTTAATGTGAAAATCCTAATCACTCTCAAATACTTCTTCTCGTGGCCCAATTTCCTGTTAAAAGCAGAATCCAAACACTTGTAGCCTGGCTCAGCTCTTGAATTTATGACGTTTTCCTAAACGTATGTTCTGCAGTCAAACCATCTGTAGTTTCTAGGACATTTGAGCAGTGAAAACCTTGTCAGGGGATATTTTTATAAAGGCAAGTTTGCTTCGGAAGGAATTGACGAGCCATCGTGAATAAAATAGTCTAGTGAGGCTTCCCACATTTTGCTGTTCCATCATTAAATTAGGCACTCCAACATTCAATTTATGCAGGAAAGTCGCTTACGATTTCTGAATGTATTTGTGACTATAACAATGGACTACCCTGTACCGATTTAGCAATATACTCGCAATATACTTTTGATTGTTGTTGTTGTGGTTCAATTTATATTTTTTTCATTATATTTATTATTTTTTTGTGTTTGTGGGAAAAAAATTGTTATTATATTATTTCTGTGTTATTTTATACGAGTACGTATTGTCGAAATTGATATCATTAAAAGAACATTTTCTATTATAAAATTAATTGTGGAAAGTGATAGGATGACGTCAACTACTCTGCTATTTTATTCTTATAATCGCGGTCACCACCCTTTTATGAAATATGCAGTGTGTTCTTAGAATCTAGAAATAGGCATGCATAAGTAAACTGAAGTCACAGTACGTATTTTTCAGTCATATAAATAATGACCCATGTATTATGTGTATTTTCAACACACAAATATGTACTACGAAAATGGTCGAAGGCTAATAAAATCTTTACACTTCTCATAATCCATTATGCCTATTTTATAAATAATTTAATAGGACACTAAAGTTTGAGAAAAGATGTTTGCCACAGCAAATAATTTACAGCTCCTAAACTTACACCCTTTTCTTGGTTTGAAGTGCGTAATTTTATAGTATCTTTTACGTTGGAGTAGGCCAGGGAGTTCCTTTTGTTTGTTTTTCACCACTTTGCCATAAAGTTTCTAAACAGCCGCTCTGAATATTTCAATTTCAATATTCATATCCTAATCTAATAAATTGACAGCAGAGTCTAAATATCCGTGCAAATCAATTTATTCGAATTTAACCATTTAAATTTGACGTAGTGAGCCAAATGGGTAAACTATCGACGATATATTGTTAACACTAAAGTTGGACAGGTTGTTAGGTGTTCGATTTGCAAACTGTTGTTCGTTTCGTTGTAGGTAATTTTTTTCCCATTCTTTACGTTAATAAAAAAAGCTCTTTTCGTACCCTTTACATAAAAATAAAATTTTACTTACACGTTGAATTTGGTTACACGCCATTACTTGATACAACGGATAAAATGTAGTAGACACGAACAGGATCATTAGGTCTGAGAATTGTGGAACTTTTTATCTTGATTAACATCGCGTATTACACAACCGTAGAGAGAATCTGTAACAGAAATACGACGATGACGTCGATTGAGATAATGCAACGGAGCGATAAACGCTTCCAAGTTAAATTAATTTTCAGATTGTTATTAAACAATGTGTTTTAAGTATAGCCATTGGTGAGCGGTTCTGACAGGTTACGATTTTTACAAAACCGGATAATTTTAGCTACGACGCAAACGAGCGATTTTTCACTAAATTGCAAATAAAAGTAAACTATCCTTTTGACACGATATCTCTCGAGCCATAACATACCTGATTTTTTCGTCGCACATCAGGATCCAACATCTAAGCAGATACCTACGTTTTGTAAGTTTTTTTTTGGTAAAGTCTCATTAAGTAATAGAACCGTTTCAAAAAAAGTTAGTTCACATGTTGAGTATTGCACTCTTTGAATAATCCATATCATCTCCTTTTTTGTCACTGTAATCATTCGCACACAAAAGAAAAGATTAGCCTGAACCGACGGTTTAACGTATTCTTCGAAGCAAGATCAATTGTCTCATAAGATTTAATAAAATTTTGTATAATAGCAAATTCTGATATCTACGCAGCATGAATAGGGAAGACTATAAATCACTATGGATCACATGGATTCTTCCGAGATTCTTCTGAACCAGTTACGGACTCTTCCACATTAACTCGAGCTGCAGTCTTAATTTTTCTTTGTCTATCCACTTCCATTATTTCTCAAATTGTTAATTGGAGTTCTCCTTAGAACATAAAACATCCGGAAGGAGAGTTAGCAACTATTGCTTATAAGAGAAACGATGAGTCATTGGCTGTCATGATCTTTCCTCATAAGTAAGAGTATAAGCAACCATTTCTATTTGGAAATTGACCGGAAATCGCTATATTTACTTGTCCATTGCGATCTATATTATTAGCTAATTGGCTCTTTCCTGGTAGAGTGATGGGTATTTTTTTATTCAAAGGGTTCCCAAATAGTTTTGATAGATTACTGTTTTTGAGAAGTCCTGAAATTCAAGGTCTCATCTTAATTACCTCACTCAAATTTAATACTAATTGGTAGTTTGTTTCCGACCAAGTAAAAGGATATAAAGGTATAGTACTGTTGATACCACGGTCTACTAATTGGTCGAGACAGCAAATTTGATAAAACCGTCATAAAGGAAGTGGATAATTAGTTTTTACGAATTATCCTTTTAGTAAAAAAAATTCAAGATATAAATGTTTGCTTTCATTGTGTAAGGAAATTGACGATTAAGATTCATGATTACAGCGTTTATAATTAATTAATTGTCACCAAATTATTTAAATTTAAAATAAAATAATTTCGCTAAGACATTTAAGATAGAAAAGTGAAAATTTAAATGGGTTATAGGTATAAAAATGTACCGATGTCTCATCCACTAGCTCACTACAGCATGTATTTTCTCTTGACCGGCCTTGCTCGGTCCTTCACCGGTTGTTACCCTGAAACAGTGGCTGTTCAACTTTTTAATTTAAAAATTGTTAAATTTAACCTTATTTTACCCAAAACTAATTTACAAAAACTTTTGGCTACCAATTCCATTTGAGTTAACACAATTTAACTACGGGCGAAGAATAGACAAAATTGCACGAGACTCGGAAGTATAAAATTATTGATACAATTTTCTTCTTATCCTATTACTCAAGTTTTCTTTTATCGTGACACTTCTTAAATATCTTGACAAAAAGCTTATCGATGTTAAGTTTACCGTCTGAACGATCGATCTACTTTTGTTGAATTGTAGCCAATTTCGCGATGCCGTCGTCCAAAGAGACACATTTAATATCATCATCGACTTTCTTTTTCAACTTCATTCAGTTAATTGATTAAAAAGCCAAATTTAAACCAATTATTTCGTTAAAAAAGAAAATGCTAATATTCCAATATACAGGGTGAGTCTGGATACTGGATAGGTGGGCCATTAGAATTATATCGAGTTCTGTAAGAAGTATAAAGAAAAGTCTTTAATAAAGCTTTTTCATCTCGAATTGACCTACATCGTAAAAATATTTTAGAACATACAGGGTGTTTCGGTTAAGAGATACTTAAACTAACTTCGTTATTTTAAACAGAACACCCTATATATTTTTGCAGATTCGGATCCCTAGTAACAATTAGAGTTAAAATTTATGAGGTTTTATTTATCTATCATTAACCGTTCTGGAGATATTGTCACTTCAATGCCGAAATAAAGTCATTCGGGGTCAACTTTGAAGTCATTACGACAGGACTGTAATTAAGATTTTTCAAATCTGTTTACACCACCATTTGTAATAGTCGACTTACAAAATACGTGATAAAATTCTTCAAAAAGTGCAATGCTATATGAGAAATGTTTTTTTTTTTCAAATGGAACACCCTATAGATTTTTACAGATTTGGATTCCTGTTAAAAAGTAGATACAAAAATACTAAATTTGCCAAAATATACAGGGTTCCATTTGATAAATCTGGAAAAAATTACATTGAAACGCTGATTTATTATAGTTAATATTCATTTTAGGAATTAATGTTCAATAGAAAAGTTTGTTATGAAATTTTTATTTACATTTGAGAATATTTGAAAAATTTTTTTCTTCAATTGTTTTTGAATTACGTCTATCCGCAAATTTTTTTTAAATGGTAACGTATTAATTTTGTGTTACCATTTGATAGAGCATTTTTTTCTCTATAATAGTTTAAAAAAAAAAAAATTTATTTTATTGTTACAATACTTTTTCGACAAAATGCCGGTTAAAGTATTTTCAAATAGTAGGTACATCTAAGGTAAACAAAAGCGGAGCGATAAACAAACTCGAGCGAGTTAACTGTCATTGGTTAGTGTTTACTAGCAAAAAAGTTTGTTTATTGCCCCGCTTTTGTTTAGCTTAGATATAGCTACTATTCCTAAAGACTTTAACCGGCCATTTCGTCGAAAAAGTGCTAAAAAAATATTATTAAAAATTTTTTTTAATACTATTGTAAATAGAAATGTGCTAATGGTAACATAAAATTAATACGTTCCCATTTAAAAAAAATTAGGGGATAGGCGTAACTCAAAAATAATTGAAATAGTTAAAAATTTCATAAAAAACTTTTATATTGAACATTATTTCCTAAAATGAACATTAACGTTAATAAATCGCCGTTTCCATACTTCTAAGTAACCCTGTATAATTCTAACTATGTACAGTCAGTCTCACATTTATTGGCCACCCTGGCCTCTATAGCCAGAGAGGCCAAGAACGCCAAAATAACAGAAGGAAGGTTGTTGATTTACTACTTGCTGGCAAAAGAAAGTTACCCTCGATTTAAGTAGGGGTGTTATGATGGTTCTATCTTCTATCCACAATTCGTGCTAGGCGTATAACCAGGGTGGCCATTAATTGTGAGGCCGACTGTACACAGGGCAATTAAAAATTCTTTTCTTTGCATGTTGATACTTGGAGTGCCTTGAATGACCCCATTTCTCCCTACAAGTTCTCAACCTTCCAATTTTCAATATTCTTATTGTGGCATTTATCCAATTTTTGCTGTTGTAAATTTTGCAAAAAGTTAATGTCCTTTAAAGTAAATTAAAGTCAACTTCTGACATATACCAATTCGGGCATTTTTGTAGTTTTTTAAATCTTTTTAGCATTAAGTAATTGCTTGTTTGTATTTAAAACCGCATTGTGTAAGATTAATTACATTACTTTCCTCAAGTTTACGTGCTCTAAAAAAGAAAAATGAATATAAAGCCAACAATAGCGCGATTATTTTGAATAATATATTTATGTGCAAAAGTTGTTCTACAACCAATCAGGAGCGTGTAATCAATTTAATAAAATTCTTGTACCAATTTAGATCTGTTAAGTCAACACGAGAGTGTTGAGATATATTTAGAAGCCTTTCAAACTATTCCAAAATAATCATAGTTTGGAAAAAAAAGTAGCCATAAGCGCAGATGTTAGATGAACCAACTACTAAAAGCAATAAACAATGACAGGTTTTCTTTCACGCCATTTATTTGTTATCCGGTTTCGAGTAGGTAATGCTTACACTGATTAGACTCATTACTGGCTAATGGGGTAGAACGAAGCACCAGCTTGCATGGATACTATCGAAAGAAATTTGCTTTGTTTCCACGTTTGTAATATGTTGATCACGATACTGAAATACGGAACAACTTTTATTATGTTTTTGCATTTATTTTTGTGGACATCAAATGGTTAAGTGTGTACTTATGCACTTGGGGAATACTAACAAATGATGTCTTTTTAAATTATTCACTCTTTCGTTCATTATGAGATTGTTTTTATCATGAATGGTTACCTACGTACGCAATTTTTTTAAATCCTTCTTTCTGACTGTTCTCCTCAGACCGAACTCGGACAGTGGGAGTATCGTTTTCCAAGATGGTAATTGATGTCGCATAAATTTAACTATACTATACTATACCCTTATAGTAGTAGGTATTCGAAAAAACATTTCGGGCAGGTCATCGCAAAAAATTGTGTCACCGCCCAAATCCAGTTGGAGCTTTTTCCCTTAAATATTTCCATGACAAACTTCCTAATATTAAAAAATTCTTGCCAAAAGAGAATTCTAAAATTGCATCCTGACCAAATCCACCCATGCGCTCATAAAGATAGAAAATTGCGCTCTGGGATGTTCTAATTATTATATTTTAGAAGACCTTTCTCAACATGTCCAAATGAGATCGTCCCACACGAAATAAAAGGAGTTTGGAAATTAATAGTTGTTGGAGCAATAAATATTTATGAGACGATCGAATTGAGTTAATTTTTAATGTATTATCAATACACGCCACTGCCACTGACTGGTAACACGAAATAAAATTTATTACACTGCATGGTACACGAAATGTTTAATAGCACCTTAAGTAGTAGGCAATTAATTTTTTTTATAATTATAATTACAACAAATTACGTAGCACTAACATTATTTGAACGAAGACGTGCAATTTAAAAGTTTTTAGTTATTTAAGAAAATTATTGCACTTTGTAAAACTGCTATTATTAGTCAAGATGGCTCTGATAATGAGTCAATTAGACGCTAAGTGAGGGTAGTTTATAAAGGTAGGCCTCCAATTAAAATATTTACTATTTTTATACCCCAACTTATAAATTAAATTAACTTTAATGATATTTCAATTACATACGAAACCTATTTAATGTTATTTTCCTTTTTTAAACTTCTCGTTCTTGCTTTAAATGGCTCAATAATTAATTTTCTCCACTATACGCCAGTAGGAAAAATTTTAGTTAAAAAGTACATTTTTTAGTACTAGAGCGAAAATCTTGCCCTTGATAGGGAAAATTCACCTTTTCTTACTTGCTTCTATTTTTAGGCAAGTTATCCACTTGTACACAATATTATGTGAAGTTCGTGTTTATGGTAAGTCTGGCACAATAGTCTCCAAGTTTAATTGCGGTTTGTTCATTAACCGTAATCATCACTTGAACAAATTAGAACTTAAATCCATGTTTCGAACTAAATTGCACCCGAGTAAGAAAATTTCTTCTTGTTGTAATTTGTTGAGAGTAAATTAACGTCCTAGAGTATGAATCATTGTTTCTAAGTGAATATTATTAATTATACACTACTCGGTGTATTTAGAAAATTTTAAAATAGATTCTTGTCAGAAATATCAATATGTTAAAGTGAGTGCAGTACCTATGCATTTACCTATAGGAGTCGATAAATTATTATTAATTTAAAGAATCGTTTTACCCATTTCCTTCATTAACAGCTGTCTTATTGAAGATCCAGATCGCCAAAACATCGTTAGACGTTGTTTAGCGCGAACTTTTTGGGAAAAAGCCTTTCATCAATTTTTTTCTCATTTATTTGAAGTTGAAGAGCCACACGCGTTCTTTCTGAAATTTCCAATTTCTTATTGTTAATTTGGAAATCTTTGATATTCAGATTTATGCTGAAAAACCTTGTATTTTTCTTTTTCTTTTAATTTAATTTGATAAAATTTATTGATGAAGACATTTCCTATTTGATTGTGACATATAAAATGTTAAGTTATGTGTTTCGGCTTGTGTAATTTCCAAATTTAAAAATGTAAATTATGTGAGTTTTCAATTTTATAACGCCAACGCATCAACGCACATTATTTCATCGATTTTAATAATTTTTAAGCCAGCTCTTATTTTCTTCATCAACATGTAATGTAATTTTAATTTTCTTTCATAAATGCTAGAAGCCTGATAATTTTATACAGGAAAAACAAATTTAAGTGCAAATACTTTGATGTAAAGCCATTAATGGGTTTTCAATTTATTCTACATAATATTTCGTAATTTTTAATTTTAAATGCTATTTTTCTTAATTGTATTTAAACGAACAGGCCTTTTAACTGTATTTATAGAGAGGATGGCCAATATTATCATAATGTTGCTTTTTTTCAAAGTATGCTCAAAAAAACTCTAAAAAGATTCATTTTTGATTCAGAAGATAGTGAAGTTTAATCCTAGTATAGCTTTAACATTTAGCCCGTCTGCTCTAAAGCTTGGGTTTCCTAGGATAGCGGTGTCGTCAACTGGAGGCCGTAAATGACGGTCGATGACGTCACAAAAAGCATTTCCATAATATATTTAAACAGATCTGAGATTGGCTCCTGTAATTATTAGAGTATTGCTACGCTACGCTAAACTATTGACGCTTTACCCCTCTCCTACAAACTTTTAGAAATTGATAGGAGAAGGGTAAAGGGTAGGTAACTTATTACAGGATCCCAGTCATTATTTCCTAGATAGCGGTATTATCTCACCGCTTTCACGGCTGTTTTTAGACTTCACCACTACGTGACGCCAGCTCCGTCATAATACGAACACTATTTAACTCCACAGCTATCCTAGGAAACCGAAGCTTAAGCACTTGGTAGATGTGACGTGACCCTTCCCTAAACTAAGGAGCCCGAATTACCATTAGGTGTAAACGTTACTTAACTTACAGCCTGTTAATTTTTCTAAATTCTAGCCATTTGGAGCAGGCCAGGATAGGTAGACACGTTGATTATTAAATTCTAGCGTGTATTGTTGACCAAATTAGAATTAGAACTCGACCTAAAAAAACTCTTAAGTCATTTCAGGGTCGGACTAGCCAGGGTTGTTAATTGTCGACAAGGTCAAACCTATTTATGTACAATGTACAGTGCCTTCAGAAATAAACTTAATCCACGTGACCAATTTGCTAGGCAACCATCAGAGTTTGTTATTTTCGACAGTTGACAACCTGGCTGTGATTGGTAGTTGTCTAGCAAAGCGGTCACGTGGGTTGAGAGTATTTCTTAAGGCACTGTATAAGTCCAAGAAGAAGTCCTAACCTAACATAACATGCTCTAACCTAACCTAACTCTACCTTTTATAAAAAAAATAGGAAGTTCTACTTTTTTTGTTTTTCTTAAATACCTTTACTCTCTTTATATACTGAACATTATTGATCTTTGTACCGGTTTGGGACTTAAAGACGTTGGAACCACAAGAAGCCAGTCCGACGCTGGCTGACTTTCAGTGTAAACGTTTCCTAGCTAAGTTTAATTAACTTCATGGTATAGGTTAGGTCTCAATCCACGTGACCAATTTGCTAGGCAACCACCAGAGTTCGATCTCTTGGCTGTGATTGGTAATTGTCTAGCAAAGAGGTCACGTGGGTTCAGAGTATTTCTAAAGGCACTGTATAAGTCCAAGAACATTTATTATTAATAAATGTATTCTAACCTAACATAACATGCTCTAACCTAACCTAACCCTACCTTTTATAAAAAAAATAGGAAGTTCTACTTTTTTCGTTTTTCTTAAATACCTTTACTCTCTTTATATGCTGAACATTATTGATCTTTGTACCGGTTTGGGACTTAAAGACGTTGGAACCACAAGAAGCCATTCCGACGTTGGCTGACTTTCAGTGTAAACGTTTCCTAGCTAAGTCTAATTAATTTCATGGTATAGGTTAGGTCTCAATCCACGTGACCAATTTGCTAGGCAACCACCAGAGCTCGATCTCTTGGCTGTGATTGGTAATTGTCTAGCAAAGAAGTCACGTGGGTTGAGAGTATTTCTAAAGGCACTGTATAAGTCCAAGAACATTTATTATTAATAAATGTATTCTAACCTAACATAACGTTCTCTAACCTAACCTAACCTTTTATAAAAAATAGGAAGTACTATTTTTTGTTTATATTAAATACCTTTGGTTTCTTTATATCCTAAAAATTTTTGATAGTTGTAGGGGTTTGGGACTTCTAGACGTGGGAATCAAAAGAAGCCAGTCCGACTCTGGCCCACTTTCAGTGTAAACGTTTCATAGCTAAGTCTCATTTACGTCACGGTATAGGTTAGGTCGTTATCAAGTCTCTCTGGGTGTAAACATACTCATTATAATTAAACTGCACCTAACAACATAAACCATAAACGATTATCGTAAAGTATTCCAAACTCATGCACAATCATGTTAAACTACTAAAATCAATTTTTACTCGTGCAAAAGACATTTTTTGGTGGTCACCAACGTGACACGCACATTCTCACATACCACCACATCATAATACAAATTCCTAAGCCATCTCTATAAATTTTTATTTGGTGGCTCAACGTGGTATAAAGAAGCCTATTTTATTAAATTTTTAACTTGGTTAATTAATATTTTTATTAATTTAAACAAACATACGCACCACTTTTTAATAACAGTTCTAAATAAACATTCCGGTTTTAATTTTTTTAGTATAAATTTGTTTAAATTCTCATGTTATATTTAAAAAACCAGAATTGTAAGTACCGTGCATTTTTTTATTTATTATAGATGTAAATTCGAGTAAAAAATTACATATTTAGCAATTTAAATTGCACTTGTTAAGCAATCTTAGTATCTCACGGTGTTATTTAGTTTCTTTCCATTTTACACGCAACACAAAAACTGCATAATTTTGTCATTCATAAAAAGTATTAACTAAACAATTAATAATAATTGTTAATTAAAAGTCCGTAAGTCTGCTTCTTTCAATTGTATGGAGTAAAAAATTAACATGCACATATGCTCATTAAGAAGCGTATTATACACGCGAACTTTGTTGTAAATATCATTTGCAATTAATAAGAAGTTTGTTGATTTATACACACATATTTGTTTATGCACTTATGCCGTTTAACGTGCCGGCCTCTTTGAAAGATTTCAGAACCATTTATAATGGCGCAAGTTTCGTTTTAGTCTTGTAAAATTAAAAATTTTACTTTTCAGCTTTAGATGTGAAACGTATTTTAATTTTTAATTAATGTGTATAGTTGGTGACGTCTAAGAGAAACTGATACCTATAGCTGGAGGCAATGGAAACTTCAGTAATTATTTTTGAAATTGGATTTATTAGGTGTCACAAGTAGAAATTCAATTTATTGTGTATACATGCGCGTAAATTATTGATTGTTACTTTGTTATGGATAGCTCAATACTTTGAGTTTTCCTAATCGTACAACAATAAATATAGGTACTTTATACAGGTACGTTTTAGTTATCAATCAACAAAATTACAGCTTATGGGTACCTTCGTAACGCCTACAATGCTTCAACCTTCGCATTTACGTATTTTGAGTTTTCATTCCTAATTTAAGACTCCACTGCCTAATTAGAGCTGAATCACATCAAGTTGTGAGCTCAGGTAGATATTTGTTATTTTTTTCTTCTTATTTGATAATCGTTTTTGCTCTGTTATTCTTACACAAAACGTATCGGTCAATTAATTTCTAAAATGTCTCCATCAATTATGTTTTCACGAAAAACTTTCTTTCAAATTTAATCTACTGAAAACTATATTTTCAATTTTTTTCATATTTTACAGCTATGTTCACTGAACATTGTTCAGTGCTGGATTAAGGTTTTTATGAGTCGTAGGCTGAAAGGGTAGAATGGGTCCCTCAAGAATGAACTGAGAAGGTTCTGGTTAAACTTAAACTTATTGCTGTGGAGAAATTAGTGTTTCACAAGACAAGATTTCTTGTCTTGCTTGGCTATTTCTCGTCTTGTCTTGTATAGTAAGACAAGAAATTAAAATATGTCTTGTCTTGCTTCATTCTTGCATATTTTCGATGAAAATAACCTCTTTTTTGCTTTTTCTTGCAAAATACTTGCATTCTTGCAACCCAGGGATTTGACAAGAGAGCAAGAATGAATAAAAATGCAAGAAAATCTTGTAACTCTTCCACTTTTCTCGCCAGCTAACTTATTGTCTTGTCGTGCTACAAACTATGTACCTAACTCTTGAACAAAGAAAAACTTGAAGAAAAATGAACTCTTGAAGTGTAAAAAAAATGTAACTCTTGAAGAAGAATGCAAGAACCTCGTGAAACACTACGAGTCATCTGATCTGATGTAGGGGTCCAAACGCCAAAATTGTAACTTCTAATGAGCCAAATAATGGCGAACCCATTAACGCCCAAGCATAAAATTTCAAATTTTGGATTTCAAAAAAATAAAAACGACAAAAGTTGCAAAAGGTTATAAAAATAAAAAGTGTCTGTCGTCACATGACGACGCTGGGCGTTAATGGGTTTTAATGTGGTATGATCAGTGATAACTGAATACGCAAATAGAGTACCTAAATAGAGAAATTGAAAATGCTCAAAATTTATAATAATAGTATATTAAAGAACTAGTTTTATACAGAGAGGTCTATGGGTGTGGAAAGGCCTTAATAAATTCCAAACAAATTGACTAAATAGAATGAAATTTGGAAGAAGTAAATAACGTAATTTTCCCTATTTTTTGATTACATTTAAAAATTTTTATCATTTAAATCTTCAGAGTAATGGCGTCGGGATCAATTTTTTTAAATAGCGAGGGGGTCATTTTTGGTATTTTCTGAAAGAGAATTTTATTCTGATTTCAGACATGTGCACAAATAGGGATTTTTATTTAAAAAATTCAAAATTTTTCTCTGTATAAGACACCTTGCTAACGTACGAGTCCAAATTTAGAAAAAGGGCCGCTTGCGGCGAGTTTTCTTTAACAAGCCTTATGAAACGTGTTATTTATTCTATTTTTTCTATTTCGGCATTTTTATTACAAATTGAAAATTTTTTTTAAACATTTGTAATGATTGGAATTTTTTTCTTAATGGTGGGAACACTGAATGTCACGTAACATTTGCTTATATTATTCATAAATGCCGCTGTATTACGATTTCTATTGTTGATATAATTTAAATAAATACAGTAGAACCCCGTTATAACGCACTATCAGGCGCCGAAGAATTTAGTTCGGTATAACCGAAGTCCGTTATATCCAGAAAAACGTTATAATGGGGTACTTTATAACGGCGTTCTACTGTACTTACTTAATTTGAAGTAATTAACAAACCAAAAACACATTTTAAGATGCATATTTTGACATTTGTTAAACATCAGTTCAACTTGACGCGAATTTAGCAGCAAAAAATTCTCAGGAAACAGTACGGTGAGAGAGCTCCTTCCGATATTTTTTTGATACCAAAACAGTGCTTTAACTACTGAAATCGAAAAAATAATACTAGCCCCTTCGGGGCTCCAAAATTTTAAGACCCTACTTGACCAAAACGTAAATCTGACGCTCACCATGTTCTAATAGATCATCTATTTCTATCGTATTTTAATATTTTATGGACTTTCTTTGCTTTTCTCTTCTTCGCCCATTCTTTAAAATTGAACTTAACTTACAGTTAGTTATGGAAACTAATACGACAGACCCATTACCGAGTAACTTTTTTTAAACAATTTATCAATTTATTTTAATTTTGATAAACAATCGTGATCTAGACTATCTGACCTAATTTGTTAAGTAGAAAAAAATGTAGACGCCGTCGCTTTCAAAATTTTAAACAAATTATCCAAGTTTTTTAAAGTACGCAATATTTCGATTAAAGGATAAAAGTTTCTCGTGTTTTTCAATTAACCACATCATAGCTGAGCTTTATTTTCTTGGCAATATTTTGGCCGCTTTTATATTAAAGGTCCAATGGTTTGTGAACTTGATCATGTTTTTTTAATAATACAACGCGGTATAATAGATACATGTGCGGTGGGTGGATTCAATCAGACGGAATAATCTGATTTTTAGGGAAAAAACATATTTTTTCTGGTTCATCATTTGAAGCAAAAAATAAAGCAGCAGACTGAATGGAATTGATTGAAATCAAAATGCGTTAGATTTAATGAAGCACGTTTGAGAAGTAAAAAGTTCGGTAAATATTTGAAAGGGATTTTGGCTTCACATAATAACATTTTTTTATTGAAATTGAGATTAATTTCGTCCTTCGTCTACTTAAATTGATAATTGAAGGTTAGCGATAAACAGCCATTATACAAATAAAGGGAATATTAAGGGAAATTAACTAGGCATTTGTAATACGTGCTCCTTCGATTGTACTTTTTACAACCCCCATGCTAAGTCGGAATTTTTCGTCGCTGTTCTTCCAATACATTACCAATGAGGCAGTCAGGAACTCTCTGATAAGCAAATAATAATCGACTTCTTTCATAGCATCCAGTAGGTATAGGTACTTCAGTAAAATCAGGTACCTACCTACCTACTTCAGTAAGGCCAAGGTATGAAGTGTCAAAAATCTGTACCTCTACGATTGATATTTTCCAAGTTATATGGGTTATAAGTAATATTTTTATACAGCGGTAGGTTACCTTAGTTTTGTAGTTAACGTTGTTTGACTCTAGACCCTCGATATGGGGGGATGGAGGTCATGACAATACTGTAAGTTGAAGAGCTGTTACTTTCAGTAGCTGCTCATGGTCGTTGGCCCAAAGCCTTGACTGCAGTTGATCGTTGATCCATTTCAACCATCATGTTCAACAAGGTTAACCAAAGCTATGATTATAATAGGCCCATTCAGGGAAGGTCAGCGGCTGAGATGCTGAGTGATAGCACCCAATTACAACCCAGTAAATAACTAAGCTTGATATCAACCGCTGATGACCTTTCCTGAATTGGTTCAGGGAAGCAGGCTATCAAAGCAAACCATCTCAGTGTCGCTAATAAAATATTTTGGTATTTTTTGCGAGTTTAGAAAAATCAGTTGTAAAGCCATTAAACAAACTATGGTATCCTATTTATTTATAAACAGATAGGATGCTGGAAATTTATTTTCTTACGCTTGAAAACTTTTGTGTCTGTTGTATATTATGTACATTTAGCAATCACTTAGTTACTTTTCAATGTGTGCCCGAAACAAAAGTTTCTAACAATTTTTGGGAGATAAAGTACAAAACTTTCTAATCATAAGACACTCTAAAACTTTATGATTTATTTTTCATAAAATACATAAAAAAACTATACACAACTTTTGATATCACATTAAGAATCGGTTTGTTAAATTTTTATATTTTCAAAAAACTAGATGAGTAAGTTTGAAATATCGTTCAAGCCAAGTGCATTAAACTACATTCTCGCCCAGTCGGTTTGGCAACGACATCAAAAGGAAGGTAAATGTCTTTGAATTTTTATTATTAATGCCAAGTTCTACTGTGTCGAAGTGTTCATTATACAGTTCATGCGTTTAGGATATTAATTATTTAGTTATCATTAAGTTAAAGATTTTATTACAATAATTGGAACATCAAGGGGATTATACATACGCGCGTCGTTACACAAAACGAATTTCTCACACGCTTTTCGGTACAATCGAATTGCTGTTTCAGATGATTGTTGTGAACACAATTGAAAATAAATGCATTTTTCTGGATATAACTTTACAAAGTCCAATATACCCTCAGTGCGTCAAATACACCTCGCCCTTCGGCCTCGCAATGGAGAAATTCGATAAAAAAATCAGGAGCTATAGCTTCCCCGAGACCAGGGAGGGGACGAATTCTTGAGATCCTTCGACTCATCACGAACGCAGCTTGACAACGTTGCAAATCCTTTTGTGAATGACGTCAGTAATGAAGGAACTTACGTAAAATGGTATTCTTGAGAAATTCGTTTCGTATTCGTTTTCAAAGCCACTCGTTTTACATGACAAACTAAACGTATGAAAAATAAATCATTTATTCGAGATTATAATCAGTTCGGACGTGGTTCGACCGCACACGACATTTGACAAGTAAAATGGCATTTTTAAAAGGAAAAACGTTTCCAAACGTTCTATTCGACAAATTTCGGCAATGGTTCGGCATACTACCATTCGTTTTATCTCTTTTTCGTGACGAAAGCGAATGGCTGAGAATTAGGGCACAGTTAGTATTTGCTTCCAAAAGGGAACATTTGATATTTGCTTCCAAGAGATTATTTGTCATATTGCAACTTAACTTCTGAAATCTCTATAAAACTAATCTTAGATGATTTTTTTGTACTTGTAGGGAACAGTGATAATATAGAAAAAGACCATTGAAGAGTGAAGAGATGCTTGTTGTCACTCTACCTCTTCTGGGGTCTTCCCATACTGTGTATGGTCTACCTTGCACTAATCTACCCTATTTCATTCTTGAGATCTGATTCTTACATTCTCTTTTCTACGTATCAACCCAATATCTGTCTATTACTGATCTCTCATACTGAGTATGCTCTACCTTACACATCTACCCTATTCCATACTTGATATATAATTCTTCCATTTTATTTTCGACGTATCAACCCAATCTGTCTATTACTGTCCTGTTGTTTAGTTTTCTTATAGCCTTCGTTTTGTCTTTTGTGTTTCCGTTGTGGATTTGTACACGTGTGCTCCAATTATTGCAGATAGTGCCTATTTTACAATTTATGTTTCCTCCTAATTAGACATTGAGTTTAACTAGTAAATTTACATTCTCTTCAATTTCTACCGCAAATCAGTTGTTTGCTTTTACTTGTGATAGCTCGCATGTTTATGTTATACGCGGTAGAATTTGGTGTAGGTTTACTTATTTTATACCTACGTAATTAAATTGCAGATGCTAAAGCAACAATCTGCCATAGGTAACCGTATAATATTTGAAGTAAATTTTGGACAAAATATCTTACGCAATATAGGTACGAAGCAATAGCTGGCAGGAAGCCCAAAATATAAAAAAGATAAAATATTTTTATATACCTACACATATATTTTTATAAACACAATACAAAATATTGCACAACGAATCGCCCTTTTTTTAAACTATTGGTAGTGTGGATCACAAAAAGTCGTTCGTATAAAAACGAATTTTTAGGTTAGGTTCGAAGTGTAGTTATTCAAATTGGCTTGTTATTCGTCATGTTATTTTTCCAAAGTTCTCTTTGTAAAAATTAATTAACTCTATTTTGTTTTTCGTTTCTGATTGCGTAAAAAATAAAGCGAATATCAGTGCCAAAACAAATTGTACTATTGTTTAAAACACCCTAACGTCCCTACAGCTGTTTTATTTAAATATTGAGGGTCGTTGTGGCGAGGCGTTCTCAATGCACGATTAATTGCGACACCAAAAGTTGTTGTTAACTATTTGCTTTTAATTCCAAATAATAATTAATGTATTATTATGTTTCAATTTATAATGAATTGTTACCTCTTGTGGAAGAGGCAATTCTCGGAAATGAGGTTAAAATTAACGATTTACTTAATTGTTTAGGTTGCAATATAATGAGCTCACAGCTTGTGGATGGGATCGAACGGGGTTCTTTCAGTATACTAAGATGAAATGTATTAAAAATAAAATTGACATAGTTTTATATAAGGCAGGAAACATTTCATTCTATGATTTGTGTCAGATAAGCTGCAGTACTGTAAAGCTCTTGATTAATTTAGTTCAAAATTAAACTTTTGCTTTGTCCTGTAATTAATAATTGATTCAGATTAGCCAAGAATAGCAGTGAGCAGTCATATTTAAAAAAAATTATAGCTTTCTTGAAGTCGCTTTCATTTTAGTCCCTCTGTGCTATAATATCCATCTTATATACCTTTTATAGGTAGGTATGTGTTCCATCCTTAGTTGTAGGAAAATATGAATGAAAGGAAAATGGAAAATTGGATACGCTTTTGACGTCGAGTATATAACTGAATTTAATTTTATGTCAACCCACTCAATATGGCAAACATCAAAACTCAATTTAAGGGCGAAAAAATTAAATCTGCTTGTTATTGTTTCTTTTTTATTGTGCGACTTTCTTTTGCATACTCGAAGAAAATGGTCTTTTGTTGCTTTCACATCTGTTTCATAAGGTTTCTTTGATGTATAAAAGAAAACGTAACCGATCGTTACAAAATGGAACCTTTTATTTCCACAAAATATGTTTTTTTACTGAAAATTTTTATTTTTATGTAATCGGGTACTTATCTTTCATTTTAACTATAATAAAGTGCTAATTTAAAAATTTTTGTGCCATTTTGAAAATAAAAACGAAACGTTATCTGTTTGTTGCAAATGTTCGATTTAAATTCTGTACGTGTTTACTTGACAATACGTGTGTATAATGAACATTGTACACGTGTTTTTACTCTTTATTGGTACTTGAATCGCAATTGAAGATCATTAACAGTCTTGTAAAGATCTTATCGTTTAGGTAAATACGAAAAGTAAGCTATATACTAAAAGGAATTGCTTAGTTGGTGTAATTTGAATCTTGTTATTAGACTCTTATTGACTTTTAATTTAGACGAAATTGGCGCAGTCGTCGTAATTATTAAATTAGAAACTTTTACGTTGTTTCGTTTTTAAATTAAGTACGCTTTGGAAAGTTCTGTACGTTTTATAAAGGTGGGTTCAGACTACATGATTTCTCATAGGAGAAGAAGTATTATTTCGGTATGATTCCCATAATACAAAATATCTTACAGTGTGAACTTCAGTATATTTTTCTTACGATAAGTCATATTACTTCTCTTATGAGAAATCATGTAGTGTGAACTCACCTTTAGAGTTTTTTAAAGGACTTACGTGTGCTGTAGGTTTTGCCACAAACTGACGGTGTTACGATGATTTTAATTGGATCTTGAAATTCGTTGAGACTCTGACAGTTTTCAATAGGCAACCCGCGTTGTATTGCACTGGTGCACCGAACACTTTGGCAAATTGATAGCAAATAGTAAAGAATAAGTAAATATTGATGTTTTTTTGATATCAAGAGTTAACTAAGAATAAATACATGAAAGCATTAGGTGGTGTATTTTCTAGGAAATTCAATACGTCAAGGTTTTCTAGACATGGCGCGTTATGCGATATTCAGTATCACGTTGATACGGACACCATTTTGTGCTCAGCTTCGTGTGGTGTATATGTTTTAATGGACTTTTTTTATAACGTAATACAATTTTCTTGTCTTACGCAAACAATTACACAAATTAAATAATCATTACTTTATGCTATCCCTTACAAAACAAGTAAGAGAGATCGAAATTATTTATTTTATTTAAAAACGACTTTAACATATTATTCTTTAAGATACGTCTGGACTAGGCGTTTCTTTTGAAATTTATCTTAATAAAATCTGTTGAACCGTTTCCGAATTACGTTATCTTGGGTAAAAAACGACTGCCTCTCCTCCTATATTCTTCTGTCCGAACTAAATTGTCCGTTAATGCGAAAAATCGTCCATCTTTTTTATTAATTAATTTAATAGGAATTGTTTAGTTAGAAAAAGATTGGAAAGAGTTGTTGGCCATCATTGAGATTCAAAAAAGTACAATAGAGGATTAAATTAAATTTTATGTTCTTAGGGAGCAAATAATTTTGATTTAAATAGTTTATAATAGACAACAATTTTTGTTTATTGTATCCTCACTGAATATTTATGAGCCATATATGTGTGGATACATTAATTGTCTTTTTAAGTACTTCTCGTTTGGTTGCTAAAGAGGGGCAAAAAATTCAGAAATTTTGTGTAAATCTTTGGCGTAAAACTTAATGTAAGACATTTTTAGCTTCCTTTGAATAACCAAATTAGTTACGAGCTGTATTAAAATCTCATGGGATTTATCTAAATATATGGGTCGTGTGTCACTTTCCACCCTCCAACATTCTATTAAAACCTAATTATTACTCAATCTAATCTAATTGAATCCCATGATGCAAGGAGTAATAAATGAAGAAGTCGATAGAATGCTTGCAGAGGGGATCATCGAACCATCGAGTAGTCTGTGGAGTTCACCGGTGGTGTTAGTGCGGAAATCCAATGGGAAATACAGATTCTGCATTGATTTTCGCAAGCTAAATAATGCTAGCGAGCAAGATGCGTATCCACTTCCTTATATACAGGGAATTTTAGATAAACTGCGTGGAGCGAAGTACTTGAGTACAATCGACTTAAAACAAGGGTATTGGCAAATACCACTCGACGAAAAGAGTAAACTACTGACGGCTTTCTGTGCCCCAGAAAAAGACCTCTTTCAGTTCAAGGTCATGCCCTTCGGTTTAAATTCAGCCCCGGCAACTTTTCAGCGACTGCTCGATACAATCATTGGTCTAAAGTTAGACAAGAAAGCGTTATGTGACTTGGACAACATTATTGTTATAGGAACTGGTTTTGAAGAGCATCTCACAAACCTGAAAATAGTTTTTGATCGGCTTCTTGAGGCTGGCTTGAGATTACATCCAGAAAAGTCGGTTTTTTGTCGGAATGAGCTGAAGTATATAGGACATGTGATTAATATCAAAGGTATTCATACCGATCGGGAGAAAGTAGCTGCGGTTGAAGCGATGTTACCACCTAAGACCGTACGAGGGGTTAGACCCTTTATTGGGATGGCTAGCTATTACAGAAAGTTTGTTCATAACTTTGCGACGATTGCGGCTCTTGTACATAAGTTATTGAAAAAGAACGAGAAGTTGGTGTGGGGCAGTGCACATGAAGAGGCTTTCCAAACATTAGAGCTTATTTCTATTTTTGACACTCTTAAGACCTGCTCTAGTACAATCTCTTCTCATGTCCATGATGACCAAATGTGGATTTTGTATTCAAATTATCAAATAACTCGCTAACAATTTATACGCTTCAATTATTGTTTCCATCGTCATAATATGGTTTTAAAAATATTCCCATCAATATACCTACTGTGGAAAGAAATAATTTATTAGTTATTAATTTTATTGATTTGCATCAATAAAGTTGTACAAAAATTGTCGTGTGATACATGCACGTGTATACAGTGATTTTATTTTGCGAGTGTGTAGGGTTGCTCCACTTTACTCCCTCGTTACACAATCTGCCCTACCTGCAAAATAAAAGTTAACACTTGTACCTATAACAAAGGCACTATTATTTTGCTGATTTTGACAAACAATTATTAGGAATCGTCTGAAATATTTAGTATCTATGTAAATTTTGTAAAAATGTGTCACTAGAAGAAAAAAAATACGTTCAAATTTAATATTTAAGCGACCGTGATTTATAAATTACTAATTTAATTTGCGTTTTGACTTACAAAATAACTTATCAACATTTCATTATTGGTATATTTTGCCCGAGCGTGTCGAAGAGTTTTGTGTATCTTCAAGGCTTTATCATTTACCTTGAATTTAAATTTTTTAGGGTATAGAAAACCAAAAGACGGTTAAAGACGGAATTTTTTTTTAAGTTGAGAAAATGCTAGCCTTTGGGAGCCAATCTCTAAATGGAAACGAATAGATTTTGCTTCAGTTTCGATAGTCTAAAAAGATTCCCTCTCATCACTTCTTTTAGGGTTGGGCATAAATTTAACTTTTGAATTCATCGAATTTATAACGTTATGGTTATGAGTTTAATGTGCACATTGAGGTATTTTTGTTGAACCAACTCGTAACTTTCTAGTTGTGCGTGCCTTATTTATGTAGCAATTTCTTACTTAAACACGACCCATTACATTAACAAGACTACAAGGAGATGCTTCTGTTGTCTTGATTCATTATATGATACATTTGTTTTGTTTCGCAATGCTCCTTAATATCCACAATTTAACATTTGCTAAACAAACCTTACAAATTGTAATTATTTTGTAATTTTTGACTCGATTGTTGCAAGTGCCGCATTTGGACAAATTTCAACTTTGGCAACTTTCTAGGTTTTATATCAACTTCCGAAAGCGTCCACGTGTTGTGTCTTAAGTTTGTTTGAATGCTTTTGGATTTACATAAACTTTTCTACATTTATATCACATTTCATGTTTTTCCCAAGTTTTTCTAGACGAGCCTCCCAGTCACAAACACAAAAGTTTTAAGTTAGTTCTCCATTATTCTGTTCAATTTGCTTCCAGTGTTCAGACTGTCAAAAAAAAGAGAATTTAACAGTTGTTTCTTTATTAAAGGTTGGTTCGCATTTTTTTGCGAGAAAAAAAGGTGCGGAGTTAACGTCGATAAAAAATGTCCGAGTGCCACTGTATCTCTTGGTTGGTTGTTATAACGACTGCATATACTTTGCTCTTGTATTAAGTATGTGAACAGTATTTATTGGATGTCGTATATAATTCCAAATAATTGTGAATGAACTTTACATTATTGATATACTTGCCCTTTCGTTACCTACTTACCGAAAACTTCCTACATGACATTTTCAAAGTAGGCACACACCTTTATTATGGCTTTTTAAAATATTTGCTATTTGTTTTGTGCTTTATACAATTGAACTTATATAAATAATTAATCCTTGTTAAAATTATTATTTTAGAGACACATAAAGTAGAATTTTTCCTGAGGGCACACCATTTATGGGACTCTTGTTACAGTCGTTGGAAATGGAATTATTTTGTTTTATTATAACACAATTTTATATTCTTTATTGTATACGTACATAATTGTACCTTTTACATAATAATTAATCGTATGTTTCATCGTTCACGTCCTAAAAGTGAACTTACTTTATATTATATCGTGTAAAGTTAAACAATGGTACATACAATGTATTAATTTGTTACCTGCAAGTTTGTATTTTGTACGTAGTTGAATTCGAAATGCTCGTATGGAAATTTTAATCTAAATTTTCAATAACAAACTCGTTATAAATGTCAAAGGGTGTGCTCGTTTTACGTTATTCTAGTTTAATATTTACTATATAAAGTGGGGCAGTTTTAAACGTCGGAGCTTACTCCAAAGTAAAATGATAGTGAAAGTTTTTTCCATCTCACTTACCCGCCGCAATCTGTTGCAAATAGCGTTTATTTGACTCAATTTACCTAATGTAGTAAAGTAAGAGATTCACTTTCGTTGCTTTCGTACTATTTCGATCTCTTGTTTGTTTAAATAAGAGGTTACGTTTGATGTTTCACTTGCTCTTCGCCTTGGTGACCGACTTTTATTTTATGATCGTTTTATTGTATAGTTTGAAATACTAGGTCGATTGATTGTTATTATGTCATGTTTTGAATTCAAATGAGAGTGAAATTTTTTCAACACTTTATCATGAAGGGCGACGCGGCACGCAATTGTAAATTTTATTGATGGATGATTTTTTTTAAACCACCCTTTTTTAAATATACTATTTTTATGGGGTTGGTTGTCAATTGTATTTTTAATGTACTCACCTACCCTACAGGTTTTAGAGACACATTTTAAAATATTTTGCTTGCAAAATACTCAAAAGTAGTAGACTCAGCCCAGGATTCGAACCCAAAACTTCTACTCTATAGACTAGCGTGAGGAGGACACAAGCAGGTTTTGGCTTTTGACCCCTGCAGCGTTTGGCTCCGTCTGCAATTCATTACTGACAAGCTATTAGTTACCTGAGAAGAATTAGGGAACGTTTGATGTTTCACTTGCTCTTCGCCTTGGTGACCGACTTTTATTTTATGATCGTTTTATTGTATAGTTTGAAATACTAGGTCGATTGATTGTTATTATGTCATGTTTTGAATTCAAATGAGAGTGAAATTTTTTCAACACTTTATCATGAAGGGCGACGCGGCACGCAATTGTAAATTTTATTGATGGATGATTTTTTTTAAACCACCCTTTTTTAAATATACTATTTTTATGGGGTTGGTTGTCAATTGTATTTTTAATGTACTCACCTACCCTACAGGTTTTAGAGACACATTTTAAAATATTTTGCTTGCAAAATACTCAAAAGTAGTAGACTCAGCCCAGGATTCGAACCCAAAACTTCTACTCTATAGACTAGCGTGAGGAGGACACAAGCAGGTTTTGGCTTTTGACCCCTGCAGCGTTTGGCTCCGTCTGCAATTCATTACTGACAAGCTATTAGTTACCTGAGAAGAATTAGGGAGGTGCAGTGTTTCACAATTTTCTCGGCCCACATAGAAAATTAATCCAAACAGAAAAAAACACATGGATCATCGGAAATGCGCAGTAAGGTCCGAAAGAGACAGAAATATAAAAAATAGATAGAGAGAGTGGGAGAAGTAGAGTAGAGATTGGTTTAGAGAAATCAGGAGTGGTTTGTTACCATATGTCAAATGTCAATCTGTCACCACAGTTATCATATTATGTCTATGTCGTCATCTGACACCATATGTCAATTTCATCTGTCAGGTGGAGTTATCTATCAATTTCAGAGATCAGTTTAGAGAGATGGGGAGTGAGAGTAATGTGTCACCATACTGACTATATGTCAAATGTTAATCTGTCATTATGGGGGGGGGGTAATCTTTAATGCCGTGTCATTTCCTATGTCTGGGATTATGCCCTGGAGATCTGTTATGTTATTTTATCTGTCACATCATGTGTTATTCCATCTATCATCACATATGTCATCAAACCTCTCATCTCATCTCACAGATGAGTTTCGCAGGAGATGATAGATGAGATTGACAAATGAGATGACATAAGTGATTGACATACGAGATTAAATAACAGACAGAAGAGGCTTAAACAGACAGAGACGGACAAAGAGAAGATAACGCGCGTTTATGATCTAGTCTTCTAAAAAATTAAAACTGGAGTTAATCAGAATATCCTAACAGAAACTTAAGAATTATTTTTATAATTTCGCGGCACACTTGAAAATTTTACTCGTTACCCATTAAACTAAATAGGTACCTCATATCATTTGGCATAAAATATTCTTAATGAGTCTTCTTTTTCAAGTCCACAAAAACATTATGTGTCATTTAAAAGTTTTCGGATGACTTCACCATTTTGATAACACAGTTCTGATAATAATTATTATAGAACATTAGTTGCATAAAGGCGAATTATATTTTAATTCCAGAATTAGATTTATAATCCTTTGATATGACAACATGAAACACTAATGTCAAAAACTACGAAAATTAAATTTTAATCCGAAGATTAGATTTATAATCCTTTGATATGGCAACGCTACACATTGTATTGTCACAGTTTGACGTTTGTGAATTAAAATTTGAGGTTAAGTTATTTTTGTGTTGAGTTGTGAATACAGTTTGTCAAACTTTGATATTTTTATTTTTTTCTTTATTAATTTATTATGTAACGTTGCCATATATCTAAGTATTATAAATAAAATTCTCGGATTAAAATCTAATTCGCATTTATGCAACCGGGCGTTAGTATGGAAAATATCAGTGAATTAAAAAAAGGAAGTCTTAAATGACCTTTCCGGATAGTAAAGCGTTTTTTAATTCAATATCTGTCAAAAACGACTTCAAATATAGAAATTGTTCCATACTGTTTGGACACCGTTTTTATTGTCGTATCGTTGCCGTATAGTCTTCATCAGTGCAAGTGTCTGTTGTTGAACCTCCATTGTCTGAAAGATAGAGTGAGCCATGGTTGAACCTCAACTCTTTAGCGCATAAACCCACACTCTGATCGCATTATGCAATCTCTTCGACTCTCTTCTGAATCTTTCCAGTCTATAACGTTTCAAGTTGTAGTAGGCATAGAGTATGCAATAAGCGAGCCTCAAATTGGAGTAGACTGTCAGACTTGGCTTGCACAAAATGTATCCCCTACCCCATTATAGTCTTCTTGATGTCAATCAAGTCAATAATGTAATAGGCGTGAAGCACTTATAATTTAATGTACCTAAAGGTTTTACAAAATTTAGTAGCTTATGTAAAATGTAATATATTTATTATTCTTGGACATAGCGTCGATAAGCTCATTAATCATTTTAATATGGATACACACAATTTTAATTAATAATGTACAGCGTGATGCACGTATTCTATGCTAATTTTGTTTGAAATACGAAATTGTTTTTTCGTTTACGTATTTATTATAATACAATTATAACTGTAATTTTTTGTATATATTATCTTTCATCTAATGTTGTTTAATTTTTGTTGCAGGTACGTTTTTACTTGATTCCTATATTGTTTTGTCCGTTGTCATGTCGTGTAAGTATGTTAAATTTTTTACGGTTTTAAAAATTACAATAGAATTTTATAAAATATTAACAGTACTTTTGACACTTACCATTCATTATCGAATTGCAAAAATTAAATAATAAACGATCGTTTGGTTTGCTTTGAAAGTATAATTTTTTCGAAAGCAACAAATAGTACCATTTTGTTGCAATCCGACTGGAATCGCAACATATTGCATGTTGAATATCGATTTTAGAATTTAGGCGAGGATCTTGTACTTGTAAAGTTTAAATTTGAATAAAGGTTAACCCCCTAAATGCTCTAATTTGTTATGGATTTTTAGCAAAAAGAGCAATTCGATTTGAACATTTGAAGAGACTAGTTGGCAGTTGCAAAAAGGCTTGGTTTGATTACATTTTGAGAATTTCTAATTCAAAACTAGTTCATCAACTTTGTAGACTCATTTATTTAATCCCCAGCAAGCCGTGGCAATGTTTTCAGTTTGTCAAACTTCCATTCATCCATTATTATGTCTACACTCTGTGTGTATTTAGCTTTAAATCAACATTTCCAATTGTTAAATTCGTATCTGAATCAATAGTAACTCGTAACTGCCTGCATACGACGTGACGTTGATGAGAAACTCTATTTTGCACTCATCCTCATTAAAAGTCTTAATTGACGCTGTCGTTATATTGATGGTAGGGAGAAAATTAACACTTGCTTTTAGGATTAGTTACACCTGAAACATTAAACTATGCACAATTGCTTCAAATTAAAAAAATGTACGTTGCATATTGCTAATTGTACGTTGCACGGTTTGATTATAGGTTACTACTATGACAGATGAGTAAAATTGCGTAATTATTATTAAACGTTTTTTGCACAATTCATAAAATTGATCTGACTGTAATTAGGGTAATTTTTTTCTTCGGTTTTTAATTTATATTTTGTAACATTTATTTAATTGCTTGCAATTATCATTGGAGGAAGTACCAGTCTTATAAATACAATACCGCAGTTATAAATGACCGCTGCTATTTCCTTGCTTCTTGCTCGTTCATGTGGTTCGAGCATAATGTTAAAACAAAATTAGCATTAGAAATAACCATATTTATTAATTTTTATCGTAAGATCCATCAGTTCAACGTGTATAGGGTGTCCCACTTTCGAATCTCTTCGTTAGAATGTCTTTAGAACTCTGGTCAAAATCAGGAAAAATTGTGGCTCAATAATTACATCAAACAATTGGTATTCAGTAGCACTGCAGTTCATGTAGAAGAGCTTTGGCCTCGGGTTCTGCCATTCTACACCAGAACAATACGGTTTTCCTTGCAGTCGTCTAATCATTCTCTTTTTAGGTCTTCCACGCAACACGGCTAGAAGTCAGTCAATATAACTGGAACAAAACTCCTCCATCTGGTATTCAGATGGATCTAAAACTGAACAGGGAACAGGTATATAGACATATATGGCCCAAAATATAGGGCATCAATAGCCTTAAGAACCTACCCCACAATTATGCAAGCTGAAACTCCTGCAATAGATCTATGTGCCCGAGAATGCCTACGAAGGAATTGAAAGGGCATAAAAGTCTACGTATAATGTCTGACAGTCAAGATGCGATAAAGGCACAAGTCCTTATCCACTTGGGAATGCAGACAATCCCTCAAAACTCTGGCAAGGGACAACAAAGTTGCCCTTTCTTGGGTGCCAGGTCACGAGGGAATTGAAGGAAACGAAATAGCTGATGAATTAGCTAGAACAGGCTCAAAAGCCCTCCCGATCGTACCAGAACCATTCTGTGGACTATCTAGAACACCCAGAAGGGCGGAGATCAAAAAATGGGAAACTGAGAACAAAAATTCTCACTGGAATAACGCACCAGGACAAAGATAGTCAAAGAAATTTATTGAGTACTCGATCGCGAATGCTAAAAAGCTTCTTCTATTATCAAAGAACTAAATCAGACTCATCAAGGGTCTGTTTACTGGACACTGCCCAGTGAGGTAGCACCTCAAGAAACTGTGGATAGTGACATATGCAGACTCTGTGAATCGGAGATCGAATCCGCCGAACACATTCTCTGCAATTGCGATGCACTGGCCCCGGCTTAGGCTGAAACACTTAGAGCGGGCTCATTTGACGCATGAGGAAGAGAAAAGCAAACTTCTCAGGAACATTCTATGCTTCGCTGGCAAGATTGAATTCCTCTTCCAGCCCTCCTCCCCTTAGGTTATATTATTGCGTCTAGATTTATTATCGTTTGGTCTCTATGAGCCCCAGTCATCGCATTCTTCTACGTATTTTGTTTTCAATCATTAAATGCGAGTGCCAATAATTCTTCCTTGTGGTTCGGATTACCTAAACAGATTGTTTTTGGACTGGCCATAAATTTTCCGAAGAACCTTTGTCTTTGTCAGTTGTTGTTTTTATTGTAAGTAGTTAGCACACATATGTTTCAATAAGAGAATTTGTATCCAGCAAAAATATTTATATTGTTTTCAGACAGACAGACGCGATCGAGACTTGATCTTTTTATTGTTTATCGACTGTGAGCTTCTCTTAATTGCTTTTTTCGAGTGTTTATCATACCTTTGGTGACATTAACTACAGAATAGCATTTTAATGTTAACCTTTTTGTAATTCTTTTCAGTGTTTTACGTGTAAAGAAAATGATTATCTCTGGAGGCCCTGATTAATGTTTCTATTTTGAGCAAACGTTTTAATTTATTAATATGACACTTCTGAAAGTAGTTTGCAGTCTAAAACTTTTAATTTCAATTAACTTTCTATTTAACGTATATCCTATGGCAATTCGCCAAGAACAAACACCAACTGCCATAGAACTTGCACTTAGCGTTGGTACATTTTTGCTCTTGAATAACTTCAACCTGCATAGATCATTTAAAGTTTGTGTGTCTATGAACTCTTGTTGCAAAATCAAGGTTTTTGTGATCCTGAAAATTCTCTCATCGATATAGAAATTTAAAGGTTTCTTTTTCTGACCACGTATGTTTTTTTTTTAAAATTGAATGAAAATATTATTGGGCTTCATTGTCTAAATTGAATAGAAATTGCTTGTAAACAAACTTATTTACTTTTAGAGCAAAAATGTGAATTGAACAAGTCGTCAGTTACAATTTAAGTGTAATTTCGCATCTTTTTGTATATTCCATATTATGTTTGTTATTTTTCTCAAAAAAATTGACATCAAAGCAATTTTCTAGTTTGTTGTAAATTTTCTTTTATATTTTTCCTGGGCCGTTGAAAGATGATTATTTTAAATAAACTGCAATATTACGAAGAATTTTTATGAGGTAAATACATCAGAACAACGACTGACATTAAAAAAGTAGTCAATTAGTAAAAATGATGCTGAAACAAAATTTAAATTTGGATTTTTATGGCGACAACATCGAATAAATGCCAAAACTAAAATTTCACCCTCAAACATTTTATTTCAAAACTAGATTTGTGCTTCCAAAAGAATTGAACAATTTTTTTGGTTTGGTAATAGACATATAGAAAAGTCCCTCCCCACGAAACTGTAAATTATTTGAATCCAAGTTACTTAGTATCCCCTACCCTCAAAAAAAAGCTCTTCATGAAGTTTGTGATTGTTACCTTATTAAATTTCTGATTGTCTTTCTAACAGAACTCACTTAATTTGTCTTAACAGACATCTAGAAAAATTACCCCCCCCCCCCAAAAGAGCTCCATAAAGTATGTGATCGCTGCCCTTCTAAATTTACGATTGTCTTTCTAAAAGAACTCACTTAATTGATCGTAAATTACCCCTCCCCCCAACTGGAAATTATTTAACTACAAGTTACTTAGTATCCCCCCCCCAAAGTTCCATAAAGTTTGTGATCGTGACCCTTCTAAATTTGTGATTGTCTTTATAACAGATTTCACTTAATTTGTCTTGAGGGACATGTAAAAGAATTAGAATAGTAGGTACTCCCCCTCAATTAGAAATTTTAAAAATCCAAGTTACTTTGTATCCCTCCTCCCCAAAAGCTTTTCATAAAGTTTGTGATCGTTATCCTTCCATTTGTGTCTTTGTCTTCCATTTGTCCGTCTTTCTAACACAACTCATACTTAATTGGTCGTAAAAGACATGTAGAAGACTAAACTAAATCCCCCTCGAAACTAAATTTTTAACCCCCCCCCCCCCCCGGTCACATACAATGCTCTTCATAAAGTTTGTGATTGTTACTTTTCCATTTGTGATCGTCTTTCTAACAGAACTCACTTAATTGATCGTAATAGACGACATGTAGAAGAACCCACCCGAAACTATAAATTTTTTATATGCAGGTTACTTAGTAACCCTCCACAAACCCACACCCACACAAAGCTCTTCATAAAGTTTGTGAACGTTACTTTTCCATTTGTGATTGTCTTTCTAACGGAACTTACTTAATTGGTCGTAATAGACTTGTAGAAGAACCGCCCCCCTCGAAACTGTAAAAATTTCATATGCAAGTTACGGAGTGACCCCCCCCCCCCTCCACAAAGCCGTTCATAAAGTTTGCGATCTTTACTTTTCCATATGTGATTGTCTTTTTCACAGAACTCACTTAATTTGTCGTAATAGGCATGTAAAAGACCCCCCCCCCCCAAACTATAAATTATTTAAATCCAAATCCCCCCGAATGACGAAATTACTCCTCGAACTCTTGTGAACTATGCACTTCTTCTTGCACCATGCTAAGTTTTCTACGAGGGATTATCCACTCTCTGCAGTCAATGTACAAAAATTGAGCTGGTAGTTATTTGCAGTCAGTGGCAGCCATAGTATATACAGTCAACTGCAGTCAGTGTCCAAATTCAGAACAGTGGTTGACCCCTCGGTTTTCTAATTGTTTTTCCCACTTAACTCGCTTTTGTTGAAATTGTTTTCTTTCCAAACCCTTGTTAAAACCTTGTGATTGCTCTTCTTCCAACGTGCCAAAACTTGTAATTTCCTTGCCAATCATACACATTTAATTTATTGAGATTTTCCCCCACCTCGTACTTTGTTTTGTGTAAACGACTTAAACCCATTCACTAAAATTCGAATCCCGTCTTGACTGTGATTATTCTTCTTAGAGTTCACTAAAATTATATTACCCTCCTTCCATCTATCTCCCCAACCCAACTCAATACAATCTTAAAGAGGGGAGGGGGCAAACTTACAAATTTGAATCACTGTATTTTCTAATTTATTTTATTCAAAAGTATTGGCCGTAGTTGAAGGTTTTCATATACGTGAAAATTATTTAAATTGAAATAACTTGAGCAACTCTCTGTTAACCTTAACCTAAAATCGACAGTTCGGCACTTCGATTAAATAGCTAAAAACTTGCACAACATTATTAAATTTAATTTTTTGTACAACAATTCTCATTTTAAAATAAACGCTTTTTAATATCGTGTAAAAAATAAACAAAGAACTTTGACTTTATTTATTAGTTTAGGTTATCAAACACCATTCAACTGCACGTGATAATCGTTACCAATTTGGATTAAATTAATACAAAATTTGAACGTAATTTTGCGTTCTTTTTGACCTGTTATTGGTTTCTACAAAAATTTCAGCCCAACCATGCCCTTACCAATTACCAAATGGGTTAGGTCTCAGCCCTGATTCTCTCAACGAGTGTCAGTTTAACTTTGAAATTCAATCTCCAAATGTTTTAATAGGAAATAAATTTCTAGTTCAATACGAACGAATTCCTTTCAAAAGCTCTACAGACAGGAATTCTTAATTGCAAGCTGATGCTCGGTTCGAGTTTTGGGGTTAAGCCAGACACCTAAGTACTTTTACTGATAACCCCAACAGTTTCAAGTATTCATCAACCGTTAAGTTTGTGTTATGTAATTTGTTTTTGGCAGCTACTTGAATCGGTTTTCAAAGGTATCGAATTTTTAAGTTGAAAGTTGGAGAATATACGTAACAGCTAACAACAGATGGGGAAACTTGAGCAAACTAACCACAGGTAGTTTTTTTGAAGGACCCACCTAGATCTTTTAAATTGTCAAATAGAAGATATTCGATATGTTCCTACGGCAGTTGTTTTCATAAACCTCTGCGGTTTTATTACATGTTTTAAATTACTAGAATGGTTGGATATTTTCGTGTTAACGGTCGCGATGTTTCGTAGCTCGACGGTATAGTCTGTAGCGCGCCTCTGACGGCGAGTCGAGGCGTGAACGAAAATATCAGTTTGCTACGAGTGATCGAGTAGGTTACTACGTGATTATATCATCACGTAGCTGTAACTGCGCGTGTGAATTTTGAGTCTGAAAACGCCGGTTCGTTTTACGACTTACATTGAGCGGCAAACGTGTAATTGTTATCGATGGTTTGTTGTTTATTGACATTTGTTACATAATTAGATGAATTTAAAAATACAAAATTTTGTGTTTGTGGGTTGTTTTTGATGAAATACTGTTCATTGAACTTCAGGCCAGTGTGTGCTTAAGTGTCTACAGTTTATCTGTTTTATTTAACCTTGTGTATAAATTCTGTGTGATCGACGTGTATATTCGTGCATCCAGTTTTTAAACAAGTTTTTATAGTGTAGGTTTTTGTATTTAATAGATTTACTAACCTAAATCAAAATTCCTTAATGCTAGTTTAAATCGAGTTCTATAAATTAATCAGACACCCGACATTAGCTCGATCACCATAGACAAATAAATTTCGAGTTGACGCGGATAATGCACTACCATAATTCAAAATTTATTTTTTCAATTTTATAGAAAAGTCACTAAATTTTACTATTAATCGCCAATAAATCCTTTTAATTGCTTCGAAAATGTTTTTATCTGTGCTAAACTGGCGACGAGTAATGTTGTTTGAATCTGTGATTTAGTTGTTTTTAAAATTTCTTCTCCTAGTCCACAAAAATCACTTTCTATTTTTAAACCTTTTAGTGCCTTTTTGGTAATGTTATCCGTTCTTGTTTCAGGGAACTTACCACAAACACTATTATAAACTAACAAAGTGTCCTATTAAATGAAGAAAACATTAGGCGTAGTTTTTGAGCAATTTTATTCGAGTGCTTATCTAAACTGGATTACTAAGTGACGATCTGGTTGTTCACTTGCACTAGTGAACGTGACCTTTCCAGTCGAGATCTTCACCCAGTTATAAGTTCCGATGATCAAACCGTCTTTAAATGCGTCGCCTTAAATAAGCGCGACGTTCGAATTTTAGTTATTATTAATCTTTTTTCCTCAATTGTGGATGTTAAAACAGTGAAAGTGTTTTATACGTGGAACCGCGAGGGTGCCGGAGACGGCCCAGGAATCGTGGAGTTGTTGAGTCAGGATTATCCGACGACGGCGGAGGCGGCAGTTCCTGCATTGCTTTTGGGATCATTAGACCATGCCGATTATTTACCGCCCCCAGCCGCTGCCACTGCACCTACAGATGTTGCCCACATGTGCATTGGACCAACTGAAAATGCAGGGTACGTATTACGGATGTTTAAATAAACGAGGGCGAATTAAACTATCAACAGAGTTGACATTTTTAAGGGACGTTAATTAAATTTTTTTGTCAACTTTCTTAAAAGAACCCATTAGTCTTCTCTGCTCGTAGTACGTTGTACTAGGAGTCGAAGGGAATGGAGTATAAAGGATGACATTGAAAATTAATTCGTCCGTACCAGCAGGAGATAACCAATCTCCTTATTAAGAGCTCGATGAGCATTACATTTTTCTTTAGTCCACCTTGCTGATTAATTTGTTGTTGTTGTAATGATGATGCTTTCCCCAAAGTGAAATTCAATTGGGAGACATTGAGGTAGACGTTTAAGGTAATCAACTCACGTCCATTGGCATTACACCAACTCTGATATCTATGATTTCTTCGGAGAGAGTTTTCAACAACGTTGTCACAGCCACCATCTGCTTCTCTGGTTCCATGTTAAGTGCTCTATATTTTCCTCATTTCATGCAACAGTCGTTAAGATATTGCTAGTATAGTCATACTAGTAAGAACAGCCCCAGTGAAATCTTTCAAACTCTTCTGGTCAACGAATCCAATTGAATTAAATTTTTGCTTCCAAAAGTTTTCTCTGTAAAGAAGCTCGTCTGTCATCTCATTGAGAGGGCATGTAAAAGTGTTCAATCTCATTTTCATTTTGTAGTCTTCAGTTTGACGTCTTTTCTACGAGGTTTTTCCTCTGATCTACTACCACAGGTTGTCAGATATCCCCTTAATGAGGAAGTGTTTGTTGTACCTACTCACCCTACTGCACGGATATCGGCTTCTTTGACTTCTGGATTTATCACAGTTTGACCCCGATTGTTCGTCCTAATACTCTCGGTTTTAATTCCACAGCTTTTCTATGCCATAAATCTCTTCTTAGCGCTAAGGTGGAAACATGATGAACTTATAGTTTAACTTTAACATCGATTCTGAACGACGGAATATCGGAGAAGATCCTGTCATTGAAATCCCACTGCTACCCAAGTGGTATTGGGGAATGGCGTGAAGTGTAGCAGCAAACTAGAAGTCCCAAACGGATTTATTATGGCACTCGCTCATTTACAAGCCAGCGCTCTAACTTATGACCAATTTCAGACTTGTTGTGGACACATTATAATAATAATTGCAGTTCTGAGGAATCTATTGTGCGCCTCGGATTTGGTCTTCCCTGGAGTTCTGTGCTTTTGATAAAATCCAGAATTTTCCCTAATGATAAGTTAGGCAGTTCTCTTTAGAGCATCTTCTCTTTCTCGAGAATGCTGTAACGACTTCTTGTGAAAGAAGATGCTCTCTCTGCTCATTCTGAGTAGGGAGCGAGTTCTTTTGTCAGAGGGTTCCTCCAGTAGGGCTTTGAATGTCCATGTCTACGAGTTTCCCTGCAAGATTTAATATGTCACTTTACCAGAAGTGACTTTATTTCTGTCTGCCATTTCGTAAGAAATGCCAAAAGCTGGTTCTGGTCGAATGGGTCTTTTTAACTGCTCTCTTGGACCAGACCGTCCGCTTTCTCGTTCCCTGGTATATTGACATGAGCTGGCACCCATACCAGCAGGTTGTGTAGACATTCATATTGCATAGTATATCAAATAATCAAATGCATGTGTCCATAATTAAAAAAATCATTTCTATGGATAATCTTACAAATAAATCAATCAATTATGGCGGAGCAATTGCACATGATTTGTATTACGTAGATATTTTGTATAAATTTAATTGCTCTCGCTTTATATGCCAATTTTTCTATTGTAATTTTTGAAAGAAACATCTTCATCGAAATCAACTTCTGAAGCTTTTCAATCAATTTTACAAAAAAACGGTTAATTCCCACGTCGATCATATCCTTTTATTTTTTCGTTTTACAATTTATAACTGGTTGAAAATGGAAGTTTCTCCGACTCATTCAATTTCCAGCAGATGTCCACATTTCCCGTCTTCGTAAAATTGATTTAATTGTCTCTTTTATAAAGTCGTTTAACTTCTCTCCAACAGTAATCAAATTTAAATTTATATAAATAGGAAAATAATTTTTCCCACAATTATGTACATTAATTTTAAGTGATTCCGAATGTTAGTGATTAATATTTGATTGAGTAACAATGAGTAAGCATTGCGGTCGTTCGGAAGTGTTGGGAACAATCGTCTCCCAAAATTTGCATTTTTTCGCTAACAAAAGATTGAACTTTTTTAGAAACAAAATTTTGTATAATGTCGTAATTTGAAATATTTGAACGGAAGCCAATAACTTATGATAAATGATATGGAAAATTTGCCATTTGTAACTTCCATTAGCTTATAACTATCGACTTTTCGTTATATTTTTCTTATCCTCTAAAAACGTGCCATCCAAATATTTTGAGATAAGGTTGTACATGGGCTCGTTTCTGTTTATTTTTATGTAACCTTCACCTTCCTCGACCATTGGTTGACATTTAAGTGGAACAATACTACTTTCATTTTATTTTTTAAATACCTACGTCATTATGTGGTCATTATGTAATTGCATTTAATTGTTTTTATTTTTCGCTTTTATTTATTGTTCCACCTGCTTGATCTAAAATAACGTTATTTCCCATCTTGCTCCATGTGAAGTGGAGATTGAGAATCAAATTTAACGAATTGTGTTTTAAATGGTTTCTTTTCGTCTAAAATTTGTTCGAGTCGATCGTGAAATTGAGGATTGGATTTTTGTTGGATATTTGACACCTGTCGGGTTTAGTAAGTCAGTTGACTCATTTGGTGTTTTGTTTCGAATGGAATAATTAAAGTATAGAAATACGCAGGTGGTAAAAATTGAGAAGTCATGAGAAATTTGTTGTAACCCCAACCCATCAAAGCACCCAAAGTTGGAAGAATTTTGCCTAAAAAATGGTCTTAGCAATTTTGATTTTTAATAACGTACTCTGGGGAGGTATTTTAGTTGTGATCACTCTGTGGACATAAATTGCTTCAAGTATTTTTCTTTATTTTTAGACAGACAATTTATGTAAATTTCTATTTCTAATTGCTTTTTATTCTGCTAAATGGACCGTAAAATATTAGACTGATGGTTCGGGGATACTATACGTCTGTGAAAGACAAAGGAATCAAATTCTTGTCGCGTCTCGTCTTTTGAAGATCGAATACTTGCCTAAATTTCTAGATGACCAATTTTATAAAATGTTATTAAAATTTGACTTGGTCAAATGATGAAATTACGCAATGACGCTTTTTTGATGTCAGTAAAAATAATCGAAATTACTTGAGAAAGTTTTTTTTCGACATCGTATCTTACATTGTTTGCTCGTAAGTAGCCTGATTAGATAATTTCAAGTTTCCAATTTATTCGATTTGGGTGGATCGTGGTTGCCATTTTGTTGTAGATTGACTTTGTTTGTGCAATAAATGTTGAATAGTTGCTGGATAGCAGTTATAATACCTAGATTTTGAATAAGATTGAGTAAAAATGGATAATTACAGGTGAGAACTTTCTTGGTTAATTTAAGAAACGATTTTTTTTTCTTAGTAATCTTTGATCATTAATGTTGACCCATGGATAATTTCCTAGTTTGTCTATGAATATTACCTTTTTCTGCAAACGTATTAAAAGTATAGAGTTTTAAAACCAAAAACCGCAATTGAATTTGAAGTTTTTGTAACTAGTAAAAAAAGTGTGTGTTGCTTGGTAACAATCAAGAAAAGCCGATTTTATTAGTGTTTTCTGATTCCTCTCGCCTTAATTTTATTATTTTGAATCTGGTTCTTTCGGTTGCAGAAAAAATAGTATGATGTCTCATTCGGATTAAAAGTGTCTTCGTTTGGCGCGCTAATTTTTGCATTCGCTCGGCTGATGCCTTGCAAATGCAAAAATTGCTTGCCAAAGAAAGTTGCACTTTTAATCCTATAATAAAACACAAAACAGTATACTATTTTGGAGTATAGAGTATTTATTGTCGGTTTAGATAGAGTACTCATTTTAGACAACGCAAGTGTGGTCTATCACCCTGTCGAGTCAAATTTTGACTTAGGCGAGGGGGGGGGGCTTTAAATGAGATAAAATCGACACTTTTTAGTTAAAAATTTTAATCTTCACTACTCTTTAAATGTAAGAGCCCAAAATTTACAGTTATATGCTGGACCAACATATAGGTATCCCCTTCTCAAATTTCGAACCAATCGAAGCGATCGAAATTTTTTTATATGTTTTCATTGGCCAAAAAATCGAAATTTGTCGATTGACGCAATAATTTTATAATGCCATTAACCGTATGTCGACAGCAGTTGACCCCCCTCGCCCTCTAATAGCTATGTTGTGTTCAATCACGAGTATATAGGACTTATAATTTAATTTGAACTCCAAACCACTGGAACTGTGCTAGAAATCTCCATTTGGAGTAACTATACTTATTGTAGAAAATTTACTCTCGGTGGTTTGTAGTTGCCGTCGGAGGAAGAAGGGTCGTAAAACCTCTCTGAGCTTTAAATCTATCCATCCTTCGCTTGACAAGCACCACACAAAATTTGTTATGGTAATGCTCATAGTTGCTCACCTCACCATCTTCTTCTCTTGTCTTACCTAACGATTCTAAATACCGCACCGTCTTTCCTTGGATACGGATGGTCGCACTTGCTCTCTTGCTTGTACGTGTTGCCTTAATTTGCTGATGCGGTGAAGAGATTGTTAATATGTGAGAATTCAAACCGAGATGGTTGAATCTCCTCTTTAGAGCAACAATGTTTATTACCCATGTTATAAAGAACATGTTAACTATAAAACGCCAATAAAATGGAATCTAAATGTTGTATTCCTATTTTGCAATATACGATAGCACCATAAGGTATAACTACTTTCATCCTGTAATTACACATTTTCTAAATTTTGTTATGGCATTTTGGTGTTATAGTGAAAGATCTGAGATTTTTGTTAGCTTCCAAGTATAGAAAAATAATAGACGCATGTCTTCGTGTTTTTAGTTAATGTTGTATTTCGCAATATAATAGCGCAATTTACAATATGCATGTCGTTTAGTAATTAAACATAAGTTACAAGCACGTTTCCGGTCTGATTTAGCTACTCGTACACTTAATTAATTTTTAAAGCAAATAAACATCTTGGTTTTTTCCTTTTTTTCTTGACCGTAAAGAATTATAATTTTAGGTTAAGTAACATAGTGGGCTTATATCCATGAAATTTTTTGTTTGGTATAACCGATACTTATTTTGCCATAAGTAGATGTTTTAACAGTACAAATTGCCAAAAACGTTAAAAATTAGTAACGGAATTTTGAAAGTACTTTCAGAACAACGCTAATAATGGAGTTCATGTTTTGCTTGGAACAGAATGCAGATTATATGCATTATGCAACCATAAGCATAAGATTATGGTAAATTTAATTTAATTTGGATTCTCGGTACTGTGTAGTATGTGTAGTGGTTATAAAAATTAAATTGATGCGTTTTGCAAGATGCTTTTCCACAATGACTCCCATGATTTCCCATATGTACCAAAAATAAAAATTATCACATAATGTTCTTAAAACATTGTTGTTAATTAGCTGTTGTGTTTGTTAAATGCAAGCTTTAATCTAATTAATACGGCTATAAAATTGCATTTTAATTGACCTTTTGGCTCCTGTTTTCTCAAAGCGATTGGGGGAGTTTTATCGGTGCACAAATAATCCCTCCTATATCTTCTCAATCCTTTGAAATAATAACTTATTTCGAGCCGTTTTATTCTGATTTCACCTACTATAGCGAATTTTTCTATTTTTCTGTCATCGAACCTATTAGTCAAGTACAACCCTGACACATTTAGACATTGGCTTGGTCGAGTGCGAACTCTAAAATTAATATTTAGTCGAAAGTGAAATTGAAGAGTTTAAAATTATTTTTTTGCGCGCGCTCTGTGTGTGTTAGAAAAATCTCGGACAAATATTCTTTATACGTGTTGAAAAAAAGGTTACTCTTCCAGACTTGGATCTTGACGTGATAAATTGTCCCTTGGAGAATAGAAAAGTAGATAATACATCAGCGAGTTTGTTATTTAAATTTATTTAAATTAATCGATTAATTTATATACCTGTTAATATTTATAATGGTTATCTTGTAATAGTACAGTTTTTTGCATTTTATTTTGCAATATTCCTATTTAAATTTCGACGTTTTTTAAAAGTTATTTTAATGTTGAGGTTTTCCATAAACGATCAAATAAATTTGTAATGCGTGATGACTCGTAGCTTGTAAATAAACACAAAATGTTTTGATTTTTATTCCAAAACTATCCAAAAAAGCTTTTAATGTGACGTCACCAAATGTTATGGTTTTGTCCTATATTTTATGTTTAGCCTAGTTAAAAGAGGTTCTAACTAGGTCACTTTAATTTACAAAACCTTGAGCAACCCTTTCTTGTTTAATTGAAGAATTGTGTAAATAAAGAACTCTCCGTACACAATTGTCACTATAAATGTAGTCGGACGTGTGAAAATTTTAATTAAATGCAACAAAATTATCACCTTGTTAATTAAATTGATGGAATAGGAATAAATAGTTTTTCTTTTATGTTAATTAATTGTTTGTTTTCCCGATGTGAAATATTATTTATTAGAAAATTAACTGTTAGCGAATTTGTTGCCATACTGCAGATTTGTCGTTATTATGCAAGGCATGTTTTTATTTTTACGCCTACAACCTACGACAAGCTCGTTATTCTTCTGAAATATTACGCAAAAAACGAAATTTGGGACAAAAAGACTAAAGCAATATTTGGAACTCCATGATGACATCTGCTTTGTTGCCAAATTTCTTCGGTCTTTCGAACATCCTTCTTCATCGATCCTTTTTGCAGTGAACTTGAATTCAAGATGTACGTCTTTTACATTTTTGACGTTTTATTTAATTTAATGACTTGATGACTTTCTAGGTTGATATCATGAGAAAGGTATGATTAGTACGCGGTCACGTCGACGCAACGTACCACGTACTGTCCTACCACCCCACCAAAAAAATAAACAAAGTGCTGTTCTATTCATGAGTGTGCTAGGCCTCAATCTCAGTCTCATATTATAAAACGATTGTTTCTTTATTTTTTGTCGCTGTCTAAGGACAATGCGAGGTGCGTCTAGGTGCCGACGCATTACATTTGGGTAGACCAGCTAGTTTTCGTCTTAATCTGACTAGATTTTTACAGTTTTAGTTTGACATATTTATGGGCAGGGGCACAGAAGGTCTAGACTCTGTCCAGCGAACAGATACGGCTAAGCCACGCTCGACAAATTTCTCTCAAATAAGGTTGGCGCATGTCAATTCTTGTGTGATTGTGATATAAACCCTACTTTGAAAATTCGACTATTACACAAATGCTATTCGAATATCGCGTGCTTTTTGTGGGAGTGGCTTAGCTGCATCTGTTCGCTGTACAGAGACTAGTACTCCCTATTCACTCATAATAATAATTATAATTGCAGCTGGGTGGCCAGTTGTTAGTGCGAGTAACGACACCACATGGTTACCGGTGTTTTCCTAGGAACCTTGCCTTTTCCAACCAGTAGGAGTGGAACCGTGAGAGTATTTTATTATACCCGGAAGGAGGAAGTGTTAAAGACATATTACTCAATACCCCTTAGTTTCTATCATTAGGATTTCCTTTGGTTTCAGAGAGCTTTAGCTGGAGACCCCTCCTTTAAATTTCTAAATACGCCACTGGTTTGAATCTCCCCTTTCGATCTTAATTCTTCTGATTATGTCTAGATCATCGTTTATCCGATCATTATTTAAGCGTCTCTGGTACCCTATTTGTTGGGCTTAATTTTGTCTTATTGGCATTGCTTGTCAATCACTTATTTTCACTCAGTTCTTGGAGATCCTCTTAACTAACTTGCAGCGATTAGAACAGGCCTCATTGCCAGATTTATATTTTTACTGATGACATAGTTTTTTGTAATGACATTCCTCTATAAATTAACCAAATTCTGAATACATTTCATCATATTCCTAACTCTTACCATTTTTTTTATTTTGCCAATTTTTATTTGAGTTTGTGCTATAATAATGTGGACATTTTATACAAAATTGGACTTTCGTGGAAGTTGGTCAATTTTCAGTGAAAAAGCTGTTCTTTTCAGCGTTTCCATCCAAATGAATAATAATTTCAACAAAACAATAAGAACCCAAATTAATTGCTAATTAATATTAATGTGTCAAACATCCATGGATATCACTCTTTGTATTGAAATTGGAACGTACGGGTAAATTTATTCGTCTAAAAATGTTGAAATTAATGGACAATGACGAGAGTTTAGGTGACGTGAATTTAATTCATAATTTGATAAGGAATTTGAAACTGGTATAATATACAGGGCGTGCCGAAAAATAAATTACGTTACTGTCGATTTCAGAAAACCTGTGTAGAGATATGGCAACAATGTAGATGCCATATCGAATTTTAAGTATAGCTTACGGATTTTTAAAGAAGCGTTTCCGGACATATTTTCCCATAAAGCTTTTGAATCTGCATTCCTAATTGTTAATAACTATTTGGGTAATAATGCGTGAAATAGCCTTTCGTTTATAATCTTACCATAATGATCAGTTGTGCCTGCGATGATTTCTTAATTAAAGCAGACCTTACAGTTAGACAATAGGTATGTGTATCATGTGAAATTTTTTGAATATGCAAAGAGCTAATAGACGATCTAAACTGATCGGCTGACTCCAATCAGACATTATTTAAAGACTACCTCACTTAGCACCTGATTTTTGCTTTTTGAAGAGAACGTACTCATCACATTTCAAGTTCTACGGTTCTACTGAGGCCACCATCCTATGGACTATATGATATGGTTAGTCTGTCAGATGACGCGACCAGTTGATCACCTGACAGAAATATGTCATCGGGTGTCATCAAGTACATCCTACATTTATGAGTACTAAAGGGAATGGGTTCCATGATAGTACATTTTTGGTGTAAGGGAAGGGTTTTAAAAGTGATTCATCTCTATCTTCTCATTAGCCACAAGACCATTACGTAACGCTTCCAAAGGAACGCCATAGCATGGCAATTTTTTTGAATGTGACATTTGATTGTGTATGACTTGTGACGTTTCTCTTCTACATTGCTTTCGGAAATACTACGTGAACAATTTGCTAGGCTAACCACCAACCAAACATAATGAAATACTGTGGTTGTCTAGCCAATTGGTCACGTGGGTTGTTGAGTGTATTTCCGAAGGCACTGTAATTTACAGTTTTCCAAATATACATATTATTGAGACATCATTCTCCGATTATCGCGATACGTGCAATTTCATTGGAAATCCATATAATAATCTTCTCTTTTTTTGTAGTTTCGTCTCCTTTCTTTGCAACGAAATACGAAACAAAATAAGCAGTTTCAGTGTGAACAAGATAATGATATAGGATCTTTGGGTTCGGTAAAACGGGTTATTCGACTAAATAACTTATGTGTGAATATCGTGATCGTGTTAACGCATCACTTCTAGAATTACGTCACACTCTCTTGATAAAAGCTTCTTGTACCGGCATTTTTTCCCAAGTAAAATTAAGTTATCAGTAGCGCAACTTTATTATCTCGTTTGTCTATACTTGTGGAAATTGAAATATAAATTTATCGAAAATTGTTTAACTACTAGAAAAGCTTTAGTGAGCAATAAAATATTTTTTGTTAAAAAACGTTTTCGTTTCTCTTTTCCCGATGTATAAAAATGTTGACGTTAGCAGTGGTGGAATAACACTTACAGTTATTACATCGTTCATGTCACACGATAACCATAAGGATTTAGTGTGTTACGGGAATATTGTAATACTCGTTCTCAACAAAAGCTTTGGTTCTTTCATTTCATTACTATATTTCGTCTTTTGTGTCTGCTCGAATGCTTCTTTTAAGAATGTTTAATTTTGTTTGTGACAATACATGAAGGAATGCGATTTGTTTTGTACATCTTGTTTTTATGGGCTTTATATCTAATGAAAACTCGTACGTATTAGTGTGGAATTTTGTAAATATAGTGTCTTCGTATCAACAACACTCTTGTTTTAATAGTCTTGAAAAATACAAATGATTAAGATTTAAGTTAACGTAAACAGAGAAAAATTGGGTGGATCAAGTGGTGTTCAAAAAGAAGCTCAGTTCCTAACTTACAGCTTCATATCTATTGGCTTCTGGCCAGATCTTAACACATAATTCTTGTAATGTACGAGGATAATTTTTTGTTTAAAAACCCAATGGAACGAAATGAAATGGATTAAAGTTTCGAAACGATGTGGCCATTTTCTTTTTGGAGATTCATATCTTCTTCTGTGCGTACGTAAAATACCTGCATTTTAACATGGCTTCCACACCAATATTTAAGAGAGACCTGAGGGGTCAACCACCGTTCTGATTTGTAGACAGACTGCCCATGATTGTCGATGCTATGACTACCGATGACAGCTCATTTTTTGTACATTGAGTGCCGAGAGTGTAAATAACTCCTCGGAGGGACTCATTTCGAAGAAATTAGAATGAGGTGAACCCACCTCTACGAATTAGGATGGCTAGAAAAATGTTGACACGAACCAGCGTTGATCCTTGGTTTTCCAGCCCATTCACTCGCATCCATGAATCGGAGTTGGATTGCTAGTGGGAGGGCTAGTTTTTAACCAGCTTTTACACTTAAGCCGCTTGATCGGGGCCATTGTGCGACCTCCTCAGAGATTGCAACCTTCACCGTCACTCCTCGAGCCATCCCAACTTTAAGATGAACTCGAGCAGCTTGGCGGGTTCTGATTCTGGCCATATTGTAGCCAGTAGTCACCAAGTATGGATCCTCTAGTTGATGCTACTGCAGGACACGAGCAAAGCACGTGCTCCGCAGTTTTATCTTTCTGATTACAGCCTCTACATGTAAGGCGATTAGTTAGTCCTAGAGTGTGAAGTTGTTTGTTTAGCTTACAATGTCCTGTAACGATGCTCCTGAGTACTCGCAGATGTAATCTAGACAGGTTGAGGTAGCATTTTGCGTGTCGTATCAAAGGAGCAGCAATTGCTGCTTTACCTTGTCTACAGCCAGTTCCTTTCGACCACATATGTCTATGTGCGCTTATAATGTTTTTTGTTTTATGAGACTCTTGACAGTGCTGACCTCCACAGTCAGGGTCACCTTGCCAGTTCATCTGCCCTCTCAGTGCCTTGGTTACCTTGGTGCCCTTTGATCCAGCAGATTTCAAGAGATTATTCGTCGAAATGTCGTTTAGTGCTGCTATGCAGTCCGAGACCACCTTCGAAGTTATTCTGTGGTGGTTCAAGACCGCTATAGCAGGCCCACTGTCCGACAGTATCTGTATGTGTTGTCGTGATACTAGACTCTCTTTTACCATTTTGGCACTTTCTAGTATGCCATTAAGTACAGCGTGGAAAACCGAAGTGAATCTATCTAATGGTATACTGATATTTATTTATAGTTCAGGTGAGAAGATTCCTGTCCCTGAGCCAAATTCAGTTTTTGATCCATCAGTAAAGATATGGATATCAGTAGTACCGTGATCTCGTGTTGTTAACACGCTTGTAAACCTTTTGTAGTGGAGGCAATTGCATCCACGAATCTGTATAAAGTCTTGATTTCGGTAAACATAGTCGCCCAGTAATTTTAATTGGTCTTCAAGGTCTGTCTGGGGACCACCCTGATGTTTGTGAATGAAGTTCATTATTTTTGGAATTCTATTGCTTCCATCGTGTGCAACATTACTCTTTAGGAAATGCATGAACCATGCCATCCCATGCCACATTGGCTTCCATTTACCTTTGTAATATCAGATTTTTCTCTAAGAATGTGAAGGGGAGGTTAGGTAGCTCTTACGTATTTTTATAGTTCCCATCTGTGTAAAAATTAATTCAAATGCAAATAATATGTAAGTTACGCATTTAATTCTTCGCGAAGGGCATCTTGTAGATTTGTTTTTTTTTCTGCCAAGGATAATATTTTATTAGTTTGACTTGCGATAAAAAAGTGGAACAAGTGTATAGCGATTTAATGGTTGCCTAATCGAAAAGAGATAAGTTGGCGTAGGTGTTGTTTTTTACAGTTTGTTGCACAAATTATAATTTTTGCAAACCGTAATTGCTTTATTATTGTTTCCAATTATTCAAATTTTTATCGCGTTTAATTAACTTGACAAATTTATAATTAGATAAATGGCATTTTCTAAGAAACTTCAAAAGCAAAAGTGACCAAAAATTTGCAAAAACATGTCATTTAATAATAAAATTTTTGACTTAATTACTTTTTTGATTGGATTAATCAGTACTTGTTTACTGTTTACAAAATAACGTTTATACATGCAGGACTGACCTACGCAATACTTAATTTTAATTTGTTCAGAAAGAGATAATTTGGAGTTTATAATTTTGTATCAAAGTTCAATTTTTTTTCAATTACACTCGGAATTATTATCTTAATATTGATTTTTTCAAACTTATCTGGTTACCTACGTATTTTGAGGCTACCAAAAGGGGCTCTCGCGCTCTCATCAAGTGCGTTAACCTTTTATCTTTTTCAAAATATTTTGTAATTTTGATAACAGTTTTATGTTCTGTTTTGTTTATTGACTACAATATAATTTTTACTGTAATTTTAAGTGACATAGCAACCATTTTAAAAAATGGCGTCTCGCGCTTTTAAACCAGTCGATTAATTTTGTTTTTCTTTTACAGGTAAGGATCAATCGTTTTATGAACTTGGCTTTTATGTGAGTAATAATAATTTTGTTAATTTTTTTTTAAAGTTGCATAAAGTGGAAAATGTTATGCAATATTGTATTAGTGCAATTTTTGGTTGTTTGCATTGTTTTGATATTAAATACGTTGTTTAAATATAGGACGTACGTCATATGAGGGCGTTTGACCTCACTTGAGGTCGTTAATGCTTATTTATTTGTAATTTTCAAGGCTTTTATTAAACAATTTGGTGTGTGTCGGAATTTGTTTGTATGTGGTACCGAGTTATCAATGAGTTTGTTGTTCGGACATGCAGCTTGAGGAAATTATGGTCTGTGGTTAGGTTTTGAACTAATTTTTATACGTTTGAACTAAATATTTTTCTTTTGAATCACTTATAGTCTGAAGCGACTAGAATATTTCTTTACCTATAGTTTTATTTTTAATGCACGAATCATTTATTGATTCAGTGCTGGCAAATTTGCAACTCGTGGTGGTGAAACTGGAAGTGCTAAAATCTTGAAAAATTAAGTCTCGACTTACCAATAAAGGGCCTACTGATACAGTAGTTGAATTCTAATTTAAATTTCCAAGTAAAGTTTACCTATTATTACTTTGTAGTTAATAATTAGGCCAAATACCTCCTATGTCTGCCCAATACTACTTTAAATATTAATAGGCTTTTGTTGATATTGTAATTATATTGAAATTAAAAAAATTGTGCAAATATAATTACATCATAATATACACATTCTTATGCCTATTTCCTTTGGCAGTTAAAATGTGTTTATAATACTAATTATTATGATATTGTTTGCTTTTCTTTCGTATAAGCACGCATATTAAATTTACAACATTGCATTACACTTCTTGTTGCATCACTTCTTTTCGTATAATTAACTATAATTACTGCGTTATTATATTTTAAATTAGTGTATTAAAATGTTTTAAGAGTATTCTGTTGCACTCTTATTTTTTCTATAATAATGAAAATGGTTGATTGAAGCAAAAACAAATTTCTATCCATTTTTGAATTAAATATTTAAGGGAAATATCGACTTTGTAATATACGCGCCAAGGAAAATTGAACTAGAATGTTATACATTTCCCAGGTCACCCTTTTGGAATTTTAGAATATGTAGAGGTAATTACTAAAAAAATATGTAGGTAATGAAACGCTAAATTTCACACGAAAATTAGTTAATGGTTTTTATTCAATTGGAACACTTTGAGTTGTGACAAGTAATTGAGGGCTCTCTGTGACGTGTTTTGAACCTAAGTGTCCTGTGATTAGGTTTCTAACCTCGCAGGCACAATTCAGATTTTTTTATTGGCTTGGTCTAACACGACTAACATAAACTATTTGTCGCTTTGGTGTTTTTGTCCTCTGAGAAACAAAAAAAAATATCCCTCGAAAAAAATCCTTTGGGAGGGTGAACAGACGAAGAGAGCAGTAGCGTTGAACGTCCACATCCTGGGAGACATCCAAGAAGGCACCCGTCTTAGGTAGAAATAAAAGAAACTAACGTGTAATGAAAGAGGGATTAGAAGCAGTGAAGGATAATATTGGGCATCCAGGGTTGGGATGGGAAAAAATTAAAAATATAGTAGATGAACAAAAATAGTAATCGTGAACAGCTAAGGCCTCTCATGTTATGTTAGAGATCTCTTCCTACAATCAGAAAAACTTATAAAATACCACCGCTAGTTTGCCATTGCCTTGTGAGAGGAGAGTGACCTAACTTCATAGATTTGTTGCACTTTGAATTCGTCAATGTCTGGTCGGTCTTTACCTGTGATATTTTCCAAGTAAAAGGCGTTTGAAATACGTAAGTCCTGGCAAACTTGGTGGGCATTTGAGCACGTTTCTTGGAAGCGATATTTTGCCAAATAATCGCCATACCTTGTTCTAAACGGTTTTTAGACATTAACAATTGTTTCGTAGTATTTCTTTCTATTTATACCGTTTCTTCTATACTTTGTCGTAAATGCCATTTGTTTTGGCACCAGTTACCTAAAACTATTGTTACTGTTGCAGTGGATGCACTTCGAGTTAGTTTGTCGTCAGCTGATTATTGTTTTTTTACAAATTTCTAGCTAAACTCCCATTGCTTATATTTAACATAGGTCAAGAATAAACAATCCAGAATTATAATTAGAATTTGGGACATGGGCGTTTGCTTCATTTGCAAAGAAAATAATATAATTTCAACTTCATTAAGGCTCTTACAGACATGGCCACATGGCCAGTAATGTAGTCGAGTAGCGAGTAATTTTAGTAACTTACTAAATTTTAATGTCCGAATTTAGTGGTCCAGTAATTGAGTCGAGTAGCGAGTAACTTACCATTCGGACTACTAAATTTTAATGTCCGAATGTAGTGGTCCAGTAGTTTAGCCGAGTAGCGAGTAGTAACTTGCCATATTCGGACCACTAAATTTTAATGTCCGAATGTAGTGTAGGGCAAGTCAGTAAATTACTCGCTATTGGACTAAATGAATGGTTGTGTCTGTAGGAGCCTTTACTTCCATCCAATTAAATCAAAAAGTAGGAGACGCGTCTGAATAAACTAAACTAAAAATCGTGCTTGGAAAATAGAAGATAATGATTTCATTTAATGGGGAAAATGGTCAAAAAGAAAGACATTAGTAAAGAGGTCTAGTTCAAAAATAATTCAAGTAGACCAACCAATTATATTTTGAAAATGATTGAGTTGTAATCGGAGAAAATTATGAACTAGAAATTATTATACCCATGTATGGATCGGTTCATTAGTTATATTATTGTAATTTTCAAACCTCAAAGGTTACAAAAATTTAAGGGTTAACAAACAACAATATACATCCATGTTTCGAATAAAACAATGTACCGTAATAAATTTTAAAATTAACATTGACCTACAATCGAAACTGAATTATCTTGTCAAATTCCATCAGTTTTACTTCAGAATCGTATAGCTCCTCCATGTACTTATAGTCGATTACTTTATTAAATTATGCTTAAGGCGTGTTTCTACAGGATAGTTTAATATTTTTGCAGCATAATGGTGAAGGTGTGCTGTATTTATCTAAGACCACAGCAGGAAATTGAATTTTTAATACATTTACGAAACCAAGTAACAATGGCTACTCGAAGAAAACAAACGTTTAATCACAATTGTGACCGAAACCCTGACCTATTTATAATTATCATTTTGAAAGTGCCCATTGTCTCGGTTTGAAAAAATTGTAATAATAATAAAGTCTTCTTTTTTTCACACAGCATCATGATTAGTTAAAATTGTTAAAATGTTGTAAAGCGATTAATTATTAATAAATTGATCAGGAGATACCAACTTTGAATATTGATTAATTGACTCGTAACAAACGTATTGTTCAATTTATAGGTTGTATCGGAAACCGGCTCATTTAGTGTAAAATTTTGCCTAAGGACGTACACGATAGGATAATAGAAAAACATATTTGTGTTTCAGTGTTTGGTCCAAACAAATTTATTTTTTTTATTTAATTTTTGCAACAAAATAGCCTGCGGTTGGTTTGATTCTTTCATTTTTAATCAAATTGTTTGTGCTATTTTAATTTTTTGGCGCATTCAAAAAAATAATTGCAAGCATCTCGAGTGCTCGCTTTTTGGAAGAACTAATCCAAGCCTAAATCCTCAATTGAAAATATAATGACGAAGTTTTTAAAATCTTCTATTTATAAAAGTAGCTCTAGTAAAAGTTTCAAGGCTTGCTCGCTTAACCACGACCAACTTATTTTATTTCTGCCTGAAAGTGAAAACCGTGAAAATTGTAGCATTGGTGTAGGTATAATTGATAATCTACGGGTGTTTTCGAAAATTATTTAACCAACTTCAATCCAATTTGTTTTGTACTTACGCAAAATTTGATGAGTTTTTTTTGTGAAATTATTAATTAGAAGCGTCCTTGCGAGTAAACGGGTGGGAAGAGTAATTATCCTAAGATCGAACAAAATTATCAGTTAAAATTGTCGTTAGGCGCGTTTAATTATATTTTAATGTCTAAATTTTCCAGCAATTTGGTCACGGTTCTAATTTTAGTGAATGCTGTAACTTCTCAAAGTTTGAACTCGTACGTTGACATACAGACTTTTAACTGCCAAATTTGATCACTTTTTATGTGTTTGATGAGACCATCTTGAGAGAGTTTGTTTAACAAACGTTAAGTTTGATGATGATTTCACTTGTTTTACACAAAGCGAACTATGATTACACCAGCTTTTGTCTTGTAATATTAAATGGTCGAAGTTGATGAAATTCAAAGGGAATGCATCTTTATAGAATGAGAAGGAGCGTTCGTGTAATTTTATTTTGCTCGCGTATCGATCCGTTTTACAGACCGAGCTTAATGTTGTTTGCAAAGAGACGAAAAAGGTAAATTTTTAATTTTGAAATGTAACGTCGTGTTTAACGATTTCCCGGAGTCGACTTTGAACTTGAATTTAAATGTTCAAAGACGGTGATGAGATTTCCATTGAGAAAGAACTTTTACTTTCTATTTCAAAGTAGGTACTTTGTTACATATACCGTTATACTATCGTTATACCGTTGATACTATCAATTGTGATGTCTTTGTTTAGAAAGACTAGAATATCTTCAAAGTCTAAATGTCTTGTTACTCTCGTTGCAGCCGAAAATTAATGTAATTATCGTAGTGCATATGGTAGACGATGGTGCTGATATCACAGAACTTTTTGGTTTCCACAATTGGTTGATCCAAAATCATATTTTAATGTTGTGAGAAAAATATGCTGATTATCCCCCCTCAGAAGGTCCTCCTTATTTGTATCTTTCTTCACTTCTATTTGTTCATCTTTCGAATGATGAAAGCATCCACAATTATGTACCACATTTGATGGATAGGGAGACAAATATCCATAACCTTCTCTTGAAAGAACATCCACAATCATATTTAATGTTGTGAGAAAAATATGCTGATTATCCTATCTCAGAAGGTCCTCCTTATTTGTATCTTTCTTCACTTCTATTTGCCCATCTTTCGAGTGATGAAAGCATCCACAATTATTTACATCGTTTAATGGATAGGGAGACAAATATCCATAACTTTCTCTTGAAAGAACATCCACAATCATCTTCAATGTTAGTAAAATAAATGCATTAACCTTTTTCAGAAGCTCGTTCTTTTTATATGATTTCTGCCTTCCTTTTGCTATCCTTTCAAGTTATATAAATTTCCACAATTACCTGAAATACTCACAACATTTTTCTCTTGACTATGTGTCCTGAAAAAAAGACCCATAGTTTTCTATTCTGATATTCATTACCTTCTTGGTGGGCTATTCTTTATAAATCCTCATTGAATAGTATTATCGCCTCTATCAAGCAGCAAACCCCTGCAGATCCATTAATTTCTATTCCCATCTAAGTTCATGATTGGGTTGCATTTTCAGTCCTTATTAATATTTTTCTTTCTCGTGTCATTATTACATAAAACACTACTCGTACAATTTATCAATTTTTCTGATACATCAGTTTGGAATTAAGGAACCGTTAAGTTATTTAGCGACAGTAAAATGAAACTGAACGTTATTGTCTTGACATTTTTGTATACTTAGGTAATATTGTAATGTACATCTTGGCACCGTAACTAAATACCACAAATGTTTTTCGATGCGTAAAATTAGAGTTAATTATTTAAATTGTCGACGATATTATAATTAAGGTGCAATTCAAGTTGAGCAATAATTGTTGATGAAGGCTTTTCTGATAGGTATTTGAAAATTTAACTTAATTTGCACATAATGAAAAGCGATGAGGGAAAATATAGCTTTGGAAAATGGAACCAAAGCTTGGCAACAACTTTTGGGAAATGAACAAACATTTGTAATATTTCGACATTTCCCATCATTTCGGAAGTGGAGAAATATGCTGGTTAAAGGTTAAAAATTGCACATTTGAATCGAGAGTTTAAATAATTTCTATAATTTATCCACAATCTGTATTTATATTGGATTTTGCAGTTTTTGTTGTCCTTGACCTGAAATAAAGTCAATTTTCAATTATTAAATTGGAGAAAATTTCGTTTGTGGTTTTGTCATCTTTGTATTCTGAAATATAATTTTAATCGCGTTCTCGGTATCAAAAACAATCAATACTTGAGTAATGCAAGTATATAACAACCTGTCTATTTTTTGAGTATAGATAAATGTTGTTTACAGCTTAGCCTTGGCCTTGAGTAGGTGAGTGCTCCCGATGCCCCCTTCTACTAAACGCCAATACTGCCCCACTGGCCCCCAATATTCACACCAAGCGCGAGCTCAGCTTTGCACTTTTTTATATTACTTCATTAACGCTTCCACGTTTCTAATATTTTTTTTGCTAATTACATATTTTTATGTAACTCCCAAACTCTGTTTTTAACATTAAAAATTTTTTATTGTCATCCGTGCGATCGTTTTTTCCAATTATTCTATTATCTAATCAAACTATTATATTCAAAATCAGATTTTTGACCTACGAAAAACCGGACTGCATGACGTAAACCTCTAATATTGGTAATTTATTTAAATAGTTTGATCATCATAATATTATTTATTCATAAATGGGAACTTTAATAAATAATAAACAAATTTTCAAAAAATACATTAGCTATATTAGAAACTCCCTTTTTTTTACTGATTTATCTAATGTTTTGATTTTTTGGCTTTTACAAATTATTTTTTGGAAATTAAAAAGAAATAAAATTTTGAAAAATAGTATGTTCTTATTACCGTCCCTCCTCTTATACTGAAAAGCTCTTGATTTTTTGATTTCTAAAAAAACATTTTTGGAAATAAAAATTTTTTTTAGGAAATAAAAAAATTTTTTAATTATTCAAATCGCACACTATAATATCTGTGTTGATATTTTTAGCCTTCACAAATGCTTGTTTGTAAATAATATAGATATTAAAGATGGTAATCAAGAAAATTTTGAAAAAGAACCAAGGTGTTAGATCCCCCTCCCATATTTCTACGCGGTGATTCAAAATTATTTAAGTCGCACTAGATGATCTGTGTTGATTTTTAGCCTTCACTAATAATTTTTTTGTAAATATTGAAGATAGGTTATTAAGCTAAGAGGATTAATATTTTTATTAACGCCCACAATTTCTATTTCGAAAATATCAAAAGAATTTGCGTTTTAGCATTATAGATTTGTCGAGTTATTAATATCTTATCGTTGGCGTGTTCAATCCGCTTAAGATTATGCGAAAATTTGTAATATTTTTGTGGATATAAAGTGAAAGGGCGGTCACTTGTTAATCTGATCGTTTATTTTATTAAAATATAGCTTATGTGTTTGATTGACGTTTTTAATGCACAAAGTTCAAAAATCAGACATTTTAACGTCGCGTGTTGCCAATTTTTTTGACGTTCTTAAAACATTGGTTTGTGTTCTTGGTATTTATCATTAAATAGCTGTTTTTTTTGATAATATGTATATTAAAATGGAAATTCAATTAGAATCACTTTTAAATTTTATATTCAATCTCATTTTCACCTGCTGTTTAATTATTCCAACACGAAATGTTCGAAATAAGTACATAAGAAGTGGTAGCCCCTCTATAATTTTTTTCCGTCACTGCATACCTCGACCCATCTCTATGATACTTCGACCCATCTCTATCATACCTCGACCCATCTCTATCGTACTTCGATCCATCTCTATCATACCTCGTCCCATCTCTAGCATATATTTACTTCTCTCTATCATACCTCGACCCATCTCTAGTATACCTCGACCCATCTCTAGCATACCTTTACCCATCTCTATCGTACCTTTATAACCCATATAATATAAGCTTGAAGAAATTTATTATTTATTATCATCATATCTAACCATCAATATCATACTTCAACCCATCTCTACTTTCTTCTTATTTTTTTTCAATCGATTAGTTTTGTAATGCCATGATACCTGTAGGCGTTTCAGATGGTGTAGCATATCAAACCCTTACGAGTGAGTTCTAGTTCTCATTTACATTCTCCCCTAACCGAATGTAATGTGTATTCCAAAGTGCCACTAGAATAATTAGGTCTTCATGTGTCGTTATTATATAGATATTATACCATACCATGGCACATCCTCTTGGTGTGATTTGGACGTTTGATAATTCGGCATTTCCCCATAATTTGTAAATTTTGGTTCAGTAGTACTTTTTACCATAGGTCTTCGTTTTCCTCAATAATAAATCTTTTATGTCGAGTATAGCGTGATGGTATGTTACAATAGTTGTCATTATATTAACATCAATGGTACTGAAAACTGGTACAAATTATACATATACTTTCGATACATATACTTTAGATGTTCATGAGCTGATCCATCTCTATCATACTTTGACCATTCTCTAGCATAGCTTGACTCATCTCTAGCATACCTCAACCCATCTCTAGCATACCTTTACCCGTCTCTAGCATACCTTTATCCATCTCTAGCATACCTTTACCCATCTCTATCATATCTTTACCTCTATTATACTTGCTTCTTATTTCTTTTTCAATCAATTAGTTCTGGAATACCATTGATACACCTGTAGGACGTATCATTCAGTAACGACTGGCCGATATATTTTTGGCGTAGCATATCAACCCATAACGAGTGAATTAATGTTCCCATCTACGTCTTCTTCTAACCGAATGTAATATCTAGTTCATGGTGTCACTAGAATATTTAAGTCTTCATGGTGTCGTTATTTTATAGATATTATACATTATACTTACCATAGCACATCCTCTCGGTGTGATTTGGACATTTGATAATTTGGCATTTTCTCGTAATAAAAAAATTACTTTTAGTAGTACTATTGCAAACTGCAAATGCCTTCGTTTTACCTCAATAATAAATCTTTTACATCAACCATAGCGTGATATGTTACAATAGGTGTCATTTTACTACCATCAATGACACTGAAAACTGGTCCAAATACATATTATTATTATATGATTCTGAGGTTGGTCCCTATTGGTTCCTTGCATCGCGACCTCTTGGATCTATTGTGCACCTCGGATTTAGTCTTCCCTTATGGGAGTTCTGTGCTTCTGATAAAGTCCAGAATTTTCCCTATTGATAAGTTGGGCAGTTCTCTTTGGAGTATCTTCTCTTTCCCGAGAATGCTGTAACGACTTCTTGTAAAAGCCTCACAGTGTAGCAAAAGATGAATTGGAGTTTCCTCCTCCTCTGCACATCCTCTGCATAGTGGGTCTTCTTCTAGTCCCATCGTATGCAGGTGCTTTTTGAGCTGGCAATGACCCGTTAACATTGCCGTTGCCAGTCTTAGCTCATCTCTGCTCATTCTGATTAGAGAGCGAGTTCTTTTGTCAGAGGGTTTCTCCAGGAGGGCTTTAGAGTGTCCCTGTCCAGGAGATTCCCTCCAGTGTTTAATATGCCACTTCTCTAGAAGTGACTTTATTTCTCTCTTTGCCGTCTCATAAGAAATGGCAAGGGCGGGTTCTGGTCCAATGGGTCTTATTTTGCTGCCCTCTTTAGCCAGATCGTCCGCTTTCTCGTTCCCTGGTATGTTATGTTCCAGCGTGAGCTGGAACCCATACCAAGTTGACGAAATTTGTCTCCGCTAGCGCATTCAGTCTGCGGATGCAGTCCGTTACTAGCCCGGACCTCACCTCACAAGCGTTCAGCGCTTTTAAGGCTGCTTGGCTGTCAGATACTACGAAGATTCTTTGATTGTGATATCCTCTATCTAACAGCATTTGCGCACATGTTGAGATGGCGTCAATTTCTGCTTGGAAGACGGTTACGTGCTCCCCGAGGCTTAAGGTTACCCCCCGCCTCAGGTTGCCGTCCCCGATAATTCCAGCTCCTGTACCTGTTGAGTTTTTGGAGCCGTCTGTGTAGAATACAAGTCCATTCATTTTGACTGCCTTGCATTCCCATTCTTCCCTTGTCGGAATTTTAATTCCGTAGGTTTTTTCAAGTCCAAATACATATAGATTCGATGGTTTCAAAAGTCGAAATATGGAATTATTTAAAGTTGAAATTGGTGATCATGAGCTGATCCATCTCTGTCATATCTCGACCCATTTCTATCATACCTCGACCCATCTCTACTATACTTTCCTCTTAATTTCTTTCAATCAATTGGTTTTGTAATACCATTGATACTAGTAGAATGTGTCATCCAGTAACGACTCGCCGATTTTTTTTCTGTAATCACCTTAATCATTTGGCCACCGGCGTTTCAGATTGATGATGTAGCATATCAAACCCTTCCACGTAAATTCATGTTCTCATCTACATCCTCCCCTAACCGAATGTAATATGTAGATATTCCATGGTGCCACCCACTGGAATATTTAGGTCTTCATGTGTTGTTCTTTTATAGATACTATACATACCATAGCACATCCTCTTGGTGTGATTTGGACGTTTGATGGTTTGCCATTTCCCCATAATTCGTAAATTTTCTTTCAGTAGTACTTTTTTGCCCAGGTCTTGGTTTTACCTCAATAATAAGTCTTTTACATCGACCATAGCGTAGTATGTTATAATAGTTGCCATTCTACTACCATCAGTGATACTGAAAACTGGTCCAAATTACATATACTTCGATGGTTTCAAAATCGAAATCGAGAGGTTATCCACTCTCTGCAGTCAATGTACAAAAATTGTGCTGTCAACGTCTGCAGTCAATGGCAGTCATAGGCAGTCAACTGCAGTCAGTGTACAAATTCAGAACAGTGGTTGACCCCTCGGTTGAAATATATAATTATTATTTAAAGTAGAAACATTTGGTGATCCTAAGCTGGAGAAGGGATAATTATTTGACTCATATTTCTGTGATCCAGATAACCTTTTTCGAAGTCATCGACAGCAAATTTCTATACTTCCGAACTATAAAAAGACCTGTATAGCAAATTACAAAGAGGATGGGAAATAATGTTACTTCCTCGGAACATCTTGTAGATGCGTGCTAATTATGTATTGCGAAGTATTTTAGTTGAACATGATTGATTGCACCTATCAATTTTATGCGTTACTTTAACTAGGAACCACTTGGCGAGTATTTCGGAAGCCAGCCTGTCTAGTTATATAAATTCGAGCCAATTACTGATTATTCATCTGTTATGTACGAAAACAACGTATGCAAATTTAAAATAATTAATCATCGGTACGCATATACATAAATTCGTGTTTTGTCAATTTTTTTTTGTTAACTTTAAAATTATACACGCTTTGCATGTCAATGTACGATGACGTAAAGCACCTATCATTTTCCCAGATCTGTTACACTTTTTTTACAACTTGTCATGTCAAATGTATGTAAAAATCTGGATAGGGTCCAATCGGTTCTTTTTTAAATTATTGCAAAAAAATTTTATGTTAATGATTTGGCTCGAAATTGACTTTAATGTGAGTGGTGGTGGAGAGCGTATTTTGTATTTGTGTGGTGGTGGTGGATGATGATACGGGACCTAAAAAGAGCCTCTCATCGGTTAGCCAACCATCTAAATTAACCTGACTAACTTTTGTTTTTAATTATTTCTTCGAATTTGGATAAATACGGAAAATGATAGATATTTGAAAAAAAACGTGTTTGATGTTTGGAACATCGACATACAAAAGTGCGCAGAAGTAATTGTTTTTATTTATTTAAGCGAAGAACGTTTTTTTCACAAAATTTTTTTGTTGTTTAATTCTTTTTAAATTGGCAATTTAATTATTGAAAAAAGTTCTCAATAGAAATGGGAAATGATTGATTGTCACTTAATTATTGTTTTTGATAGTTAACTAACTAGGTGGTAGAAATCGGTTTTTGTTGAATTGGAGGGCTTTTTTTTGTTTTTCGTCAAGAATGGAAATTATTGTTACCGATAACATTTTGGATTTTTATTGGGTGAAGGATAACTTGAAATTGACAAATATAAAAAATTTCAAATAAGGATTTTCGAAAGTTTATTTTAGCGTGCCTATTGCAAAAAATTGTTAATTTTAATATTTAATATTTTAAAAAATGAGAATTGCTCTGGTTTTAAATTTTCGAGTAGGTAATTATTTTGGTTAAGAGTTGACTGGTGTGTCATTTGCATAACAGAATTGCTAATTTCTCAGTCAATCAGGTTAATCGTTTCTTAATTATTTTGCAAGGCTCTCAAATTTGGCGTTACTTTTGTACGCGGGGGTGGCATTTCTTGTACATACTTTTTAATTATTTTTAAGACAACTTTTGTCTTTTAAAAATTCTTTTAGTCGCCTGTTTGTTGATAAATGTGTAAATAATATAAATAAATTAAAAGTTGCATGTGCTGGTGCAATATTACGACAGTTTGTAATTTCAGAAGTTACAAGGTTGCAAGTACATGATATTTAATTTTTTTGAATTAAATAGCGATTGTGAAATTAAGTTTATTATTACACCTACTCGTAGTATGTGCCCTTTCATATGAAAATTATATAACACTCGATCCTGTAAATCCTGTCGAAACGCCATTGCTCTAGCCTTATTGACTCCGCCATTTTGAATTTGAAATTTTAAAATAATAATCAGCAATTGCGATATTTTGTTTCTTTAACATACATAAGTAAGATCATAAAATGGCCATTTGGATAACTTGATCACTGACCCTTGAATTATTTTCCAAATTCTATAATACTAGATCCTGTCGAAAGGCCATTGCTGTAACCATATTGGATACGTCATTTTGAATTTTGTATTTTAAAAAACATAATCAGCAATTGTGATATTTTGTTTCGTTAACCTCCCGTCCAGATCTTACAATGGCCATTTGGATAACTTGATCGCTGATCCTTGAATTATTTACCAAGTTCTATAATACTCGATCCTGTAAATCCTGTAGAAACGCCATTTCTGTAGCCATATTGGCTCCGCCATTTTGAATTTTGTATTTTAAAATACATAATCAGCAATTGTGATATTTTGTTTCGTTAACCCCCTGTACAGATCATACAATGGCCATTTGAATAACTTGATCACTGACCCTTGAATTATTTACCAAATTCCAGTTGGACTCACACTGCCTCTGGCTTCCGCGCAAAAAATTGACCAATTTTCTAGCTAAAAATCATTTGTTATCCATTGCTCTTCTGAGCGTAAGATTCATTGAATTAATAGCAAATTTGTTTTTCTGATTTAATTAACTATCCATTTTTTTGTTCTTATTCAAATTTTAGCGCAGGTATTTTCATAGTCTACCGAGCTTTTGTTCTTGAATTGAAAAGTTCGTAAATTCTGAAAAACTTTAATTAATTAAAAAGGTGTAAAATTTTAGGTATAATATAAAGTTGTGGTAAATTGTGGTTTTAAGCAACCCCTAATGGTATGTGATGTTAACGGAAATATGAGCTAACTCTCAAACTTAGTCAATTATTGGATTAACAGCGCCGGATCAGTAAGGGATTTTGTTAATTTAATTGTTTACTTTACGCTTAACTATAGTTAAATGGAAATTTTGTAATTGCGTCGGAAAATTATTAAATTTTCCCTCACTAACCAAGCAGTTACGGATAAGCCAAATTTCATTCTTTTTCCTAGTTTCATATCGACAGAATTGGACTTTTAGTTTGTCAGTTGAATTTTTTAACAGAGAGCGGGAACGAACAGTGACGTGCATATATAAGTTGGGTTTCCGCGTTGTGTAGAGTTGAGATGATTTTTCGTGACGTGCATTTTGACATTTGTAAAGTTTTCCCTTTTTGTTGAAAATCTAGACTCAAAAAATAAAAAAAATTATTCAAAACTTTTTAAGAAGAGGTCGTCGTCCCTAATAAGATTTGCCTGTTTTAATTGCGTAATTTTAATTAATTTTTTCCACCTCTAAAGTTTATTAAGGGTTAGAACAATTTTGATTGACATTCTAAGGTTAACAATTTCTTGTGTAATTGTAAATTGCATCCTGAAAAATTATACTAATTTGAAACAATGCGTGTATAACTGGGAAGATAAATTACAAATTTAATTTGTGAGAAATAATATTTTGTCCCAGCGTGTTTTGTTATGAGATGACATAGGTAAGATGAGTTGCAGAGGCGTGCAGTCCTAATGGCTAAGTTTGGGTAGCCGAGCGGACTTAATTATATTCGTGAAATTGAATTAATTTATGACACATTATTCATATCGTGTTCGCACCTTTTTAATAAATCAACACGCATTTTTTTGTTACTTGAAAGCGTTGAAAAGGCGTAGGTTGCTTTAAGATCCCCTCTTTCTACTCGAAAAAGAATTAAGCCAGGCTTATTTTAATCAATTTATAAATCGATTAATTAAAGAGCTAAATATCGAATTTACATAATTTTTGTTAGTGCTACATTAATTAAGAATATATTACTGTATTTTTTTAACAGTGGCGTACATAGATAATTTTTCATTTTTTTTTCAATAGATAGTAATAAATAATTAGCTATAAGGGGTAATTCTTTTTCATGGGGTTTGATAACACACTGTTATCACTGTTTTTAATGAACTCTTCACTTCGCAGTTCCATGGACGGGGAGGGGGGAGAGCTACAACTACTTCCATTTTCATTAACCCTAGAATACTAATGTATCGTAAATTTTACGACGATCAGGTGTTTGTAATGTTCCGTTAATTTTTGCACACTGGGATTTTCATTACCTTCCTAATTAGTCCAATACTAAAGGGCAGTGTGTTTATATGTTTAAAATTATATCGTGTTACAAGTGTTTTGAAGTGAGCGTCGTAAAATTTACGATAGATTAGTATTAACGTACTATTTACGTATAGTGTTTTGGTATATGAAGTCAAAAATAGGTTGCCACTTGGTATTTTTTATGGAATGGTCAATGGTCAAGTAGCAATTCTTATGTCCTGTACTGCTAGAAAAAAGTCAAAAAACATAAAAATTCTTTTCAATTTATGATAGATCGAAGTATTATTGAATTTCAAAGAATTTGCGACGTCGTCTTGGCCAAAACATTAGCGATATTCTCAAAATTTATTTATAACTTGAAAATACTGTTCCTGTAGAGGATAAATGCACAATTTGTTTTTACTGCCCCAGTCGACTAAGGCCTATGACTTCCTTGTACTGCTCCCACTGCAATCACCCAATTTGTTGAGAATACCGTGGGAAATACTACAGAACTTGTATAGATGATATGTATTTTTTCACGAACTAATGAGTGAAATGTATTACTAAAATAGTAAAGAGTATAATTTATTTTTTTTATAAATATCAAAATAAAATTGAGTAAGTTACACCCGCTTTTTTGAAAAGTCGTAAAATTTACGATACATTAGTATTAACGTGTGTTAAAAACAGAGTAGTATTCTAGGGTTAATATAATTTTGGCTCAATTTTGGCAGCAATTAGAAACCAATTTAATAACTCAATTTCAAGAAGCGAGTGGAGTGGAACCGAGAGTGGAGCCAAGACCCTTCGCTTCGCAGTTCAGCACCGTTCCATGGGGGGAGGGGGGCAAGGTACAACTACTTCCATTTTCATGAATATAATTTTGGCTCAATTTTGGCAGCAATTAGAAACCAATTTAATAACTCAATTTGAAGGAGCGAGTGGAGTGGAAACCCTTCGCTTCGCAGTTCAGCACCGTTCCATTTGGGGAGGGGGGTGACAAGCTACAACCACTTCCATTTTCATTAATAAAATTGTTGCTCCATTTTGGCAGCAATAGAAAACCAATTTAATAACTATTAAAATCTGCAAATTTTTCTTCAAGTCGTTGCTTCAAACATATGAAAATAATTTCCGGAAATTCTCAAGAGGTTACTGCTATAGATAAAAACTCTATGAGTAACTCTTTACTATTATATAACGCAGAGATTTCTCCTAAAACAATTACGAAACAATTCACCTTAACTTCGATATTTGATGCTTGATGAATTTCATTCCAACTTTTGTTGAAAATCGTCGAGAAAATTAGAGTTCTAATTCTAAATTAATTAAATCATTATCGCTTCCGAACGTACGCCGACACTTTTAAAATTCTGCTACAAGTGATACAATTAGCACAGTCTTCATTACAAATAAATTCGCATTTGGGTGCGGTTTTATTCAACCATTTAGTCGCGAGCCATTAATTGATTACAGTAGCAGCTCTTTTTGGCCCGTGTGTTATCTTGATCAAGGAATTTTATGAGTAACAAAATTGTTAGAAATGGCCAGCTACGACCATGCTGGTTTTCCAGTCTTCCCAAAAGATTTAGATGGAGAAATTGATTGAGGAGGCTTCAGAAATTTGGGAGAAACTTTTCGTTCGGAACCTCTGTTTTCGACAAATTTATTAAAACGCAATTTACGGCACACGCATCTTTTCATACTTTTTAATTGTGCTCGCGATAGCAATCATATAATTTGAATTTATAACGAACCGGAAAGGAGAATTTTGAAGAGAAGGTCATAATTGTGTAGTAACAATACGTAATTTTCTTGTTTTATTTAAAAATTTTGCTTCTCTTCTTTTGTTTCACTCTAATTAAATTACGTGTGTAGGGTTAATAAAAACAGATGTAAATATTTATGTTGGGGTGATGAGAAGTTCAAGATGATTTCCAAACGCATGATGCGTTTTTGTGGATGAGGTCACTAAATTTAGAAAGAGCTTGATTTACAATTTTTGAACTAGTCTCAAGGACTACAACTTTTGAAATTCATAAACCAACCTGGTGGAGTGTATCTTAAGGTATCAGGTTAATTACTAGTTTTGTTAGATACAGGGGCGTATTCCCAAAACTATGATTAACTTTTGATACCCTTCTCCTGAAGTGAAAAAAATTTAGGGTTGATTTAAGATGAGTTTTTCCCAAATTCACATCGTAAATCTAATTAGTATGATATATTGTCCATGTTCTAGCAAATTTTATTTAAATTGGAAAACATTTGAAAAATAAAAGATTTTCAAAAGAAAATGCCTAATGAATACAATTTATTAGGTGTGCGTTTCTAAAATTATAATTTAAATTTGCTCCAGGTTTTTATTTGAGAGACATCAACGAACATAGAAAGTTGTTTAACCTTGGTGTACAAATAGCTCGGGTACATGAAATGAGTTGTGCATCCGAAACAACTTGCACAGCCTGCGTTTTTGTTTGATTAATGGCTCATTTTATAAATCTTCACTACGCCCTCTCTTGTTCCATATTTTTCTTCCATGTCCTCTCCTATTAAAAATTTTTCTGACTAATTCGTGTAAAGGGGCTTATTGTTGACAGATGAAATATGTTCTAAATTAGAGAGATTTGAATCGTTTAAAGCAGAGACGTGTTCAGAATTGTTTTATTTTCAAAACGGCCAACGTGTGGTTTAGAGCAAAATGTAGTCGACAACATATGGGCTTCCAAGAAGATTCCAGAAACGATTATTATTAAGATATTAATTTGTAAAAGTCATCACTGGCGCGCAACACAACAACCAAATGGATTCATTCAACGCCAACAGTTTGATTGATATTCCACACTGAGAAATTAACGTCTATAAATCACAATAATTAGAAGGGATTCACTTATCGTATTTTAAATCATTTGTTTCCTTCAAGACTGTCACATTCACCAGGTATTACATAATAACAAAATTAGCGACTCGAAGAGGATCGGAATCGTCCAATAAACTTAATCTCGAGTTTTGGAAGGGTCTTGACATTTTACTGCGTCTCCGACATAACCGAAAAAATTAAAAATTGACTTTTAAAACCCCTATAGCAGGGGTTTGATTAAGTTCAATACTCGCAGTGGCAACTCGACAGATCAGTAAAATTACCGTCGAGTCACAACGATAAATATCAGAGAACCAAATCGAGATTAGCCAAATGCTATGAACTTGGGATACACATCTCAACTGTTGCTTAGAATCTGTGCTTATCTTGTGAAAAGGTATTTCGAGCCATAATGAAGCCGATGTCTCTCTTCGGAATATTATTACTTGGATGTAATGAAATAGTTCGTATTCGTATGTAAAATTAATAATATGTTGGTGGTCATTGGAAGTGATTGAAATTTAATTTAATGGTGGAAATATTTAATTTGAACTTTTAATTAAAAGTTTCTCGAGTAAAAATATTTAGAATTTTTGCCGTTGTTTAAATTTAATATAATAAAATAAATGGTAAATTCAAAAGCTAGTAAGCGACCCAAGAACCATTGTAGTAAGTACTATAAATTTTCATGGCATTTGATGAGTAACATTCTTTAGAAATTGCAGTCTTGAGAAGCGCCTTTGTGGCGCCATTTGATGCTATCATATAAGAAGTTGTCAGCTGCATAGTATACTTGTAGTGATATACTCTATAGCCTACATCTTAGAATTTATAAACCCACCAATATACATTCTATGGTAATTCAGGCACTACTTAACGGCGTCTTCTGAGAGCGTCGTTTTATATCACAAAAGCGCACATTTTCGATGTGGACGAATTTAATTTAAAAGCTAAGTAATACACCCGATTGTTGTTGTATATGTGTGTTATTGCACATAAAAGTTATGAGTTTGGCGACGACTCATTTACATAACACTTAAATTAATTATTTTAGTTTGATTACTCTCTACTAAGTAATTAGTAATTACTGTTATTATTTAGGTCGACTTATCTTAATTTAATGTTCAATCTTAATATCCAGCCTTCAAGGGTTTAATTACAAAATTTACCTACATGCAGAAGTAGAGTTTTCTCTGTAATGCGACAAACTGCAATTCGATTGTAGAGAGAACCAACTTTCTTCTGTTACAATGCAGTTGCTGTGGATGGCGACTTATTTTTAATTTTTTTGAGATTTTTCAAAATTGTACATCATTGAGAATAGGGTCTCTTATTTGGGATCCCTAAAATTTAAACGCCTTATTCATAGGTATGAATGTATGATAGATGGTTGACTCCAGTGTGTTGAAACCGTACCAGTAACTGACCCCTTAGCCTTAGTTCCATGGAAATAGAAATGACTAAAAGTGGAATCTGAGTTTTTTTTAATCTTTTAAATAATATATTTATAGTTATCGACCCCTCCTGACATTTGATGTCATCTGTCATCCAATCTCCTCAGTCATCTCCGTTCATTTGTCAACCTCGTCTTGTCATCTCATCTAGGTCATCTGTCAATCTCTTCTGTCATTTCTTCTCATACAGGGTGTACGGAAATTCTTGGGATTATGTAATCAACCAAAAATTTATTTGCCGTCTAACTGACATGCTGAACTGAACTAAATTCTAACCTATAAATGAATGAAACAAATAAATCACAGCTGTTCTTTATTTTTTACTTTTTTCTGTCAAATTCTTTTACAATGCAAAACAAACTAAAAATCATACGAATCATGCTTAAAATCACAATAACAAAGTCGGTACAAACAGGTCGATATAATCGATAACTGTATTTTTGTAATTTAGATCATATGTTACTTAGACTCGCCCGAAAAAAGGGGTGGAAGGTACTTTTTTCTGTTACATAATACCAAGAATTAAAATACACCCTGTATAATATCAATCTCCTCTGTTATATCATCTGTCATCTCATTTTATTTGGCAGTCTAATCTGTCAAAATCTTCTATATTTTATTCGGACCTTACTGCGCATTCCTGATAACAGTTGTGTTTTTTATTATTAGGATTACCATTTATTTAAATTACTATAAAATAAAAATCATATTATTGCTATATCATCATAATATTAATTATATGTTTTTGTTTTTAGGTAAGCTCCAGTTGTGACTCATATTTTCATATGCTTATGGAAACGATTTGCTGGTGAGTGTTGAAGTCGTTATTTTATTTGTAAAACTTTCGGGAAATAGTGCCATGGTGTAGGTGTAGAGGCTAGAGCGGTCTACTTCTCACCTGCTAGAATTATCAAGTTAATCAAATGTCATTTAATCCGTCGACTTTCGGAAGGCATTGACAAACTATCGAGAGTGGAATTGTGAACAAAACATCATAATTTTAACTTTGTGCATGAGGAAGGTGATCTACACTCGCTAAATATTAAAGACGCTCAATGGAACCTAAGGGATGCGGGGTTAATGGGGTATCGATTGTTTAATTCTGAAATGAAAAAGCAATCTCAATATTGCAACTCCGGACATTAATCTATCAATTGTATGATAATACTGTCAAATTTGTTTGTTTCCATGTAATTTGAAACAAGTTAAGGTGTGCGCAAATTAAAAGATTCGAGCATAGAGTCTAGAGCATAGCATTGACCACAGCGTTCTGGGGTACTCAAATTCAAAGCTGAGAGCATAGAGCATATTGCACCCTTGTAGGGACATATGATTCTAGCTGAAATTTCAAACAACTCTATGTAAACTCAATGCTCGAATCTTTTAATTTGCGCACACCCTTACGCGATTGATACATAAATGTAGATTTTAATCAATTTGCATTGAATGCCAATTAAGTTGTGTGATTTTTGATGTTTTATGCACGTTTTGAATCTGATAACTACGGATATAAGTTACATTTAAGAATTTGTAACAACAAATTTCCTCCCAGTCTTCCTACATAATTGATGTAATCAACTTCTCCGATATGTAACTTGTCGTTTTACATGACATGATACTATCTCGTACTACTCCACTTAATTCTCTCAGTACATCTACTGTTGCACAATATATTAATTTGTATGAATGGAGTGATTTGATTTACTCGTCACTTTCACATATTTTTGATTTGCATTAAAATGTCAGGATTAGTTTAATCATCAAATTACATACAACGTTCCTCGTTTGTATGGGCCCGAAGCTTTCGAGAATGGAGTATTAAACTCGTTTTGACGTAAAATTTATATTCTTTCATTGCTACGTAGCACACTAGCGTTTGACGTTAGACCAGCGCTTTCCAGAGTGAAATAGATTTTCACCGGTTTGAAAACCGGTCATTTGACTGGTTTTTAGGGGTAACACTTGAAATTTATTCCTTCGTGTTATTGATCGTGGTACTAGGACACATTTAGTCCTTACTGAGTCCCTGGATTCACAAGTTATGGAGGCACCTCCTTGTAACTAAAGAGATATATGATTTTCCTCATATCTCTCACATGAGAGCTCAAATATATTGATGTTGATTGCTTGTAGTTGCTAAGTGTTTTCTTCTTTTCTCCTGCCAACCACACACCCTCCTTCAAACATTCACTTCGAGTCCCATCAACGTGGACAACAACACCTACTTAATAGATAAAATTACCTAACAGAGGTTTTCATTCGGTGAACGATTCTTGTCTATATCAATTTATATCGATTAGAAATTTTATCTGATTCTTAAGACAAACGAACAGTCGAGTGTAGGTCGAATGTTTAATGAAGGAGAAAATTATTAAATGACGAAGTGCGACTTTTATTTGTCGTTGTCATTTCTCTATCCTCTCTTACGCCGGGTAACAAAGAGCTTAAATAAATCTCAGGTATCAAATTCCGAGTTGTATGAAGTGAGGGAGGTAAAAGTTTGCGTTAAAGCCCACTCGTGTGTGCTTTATTAATTATGCTCAGTTTATTATTCGTTATCGTGTTTACAATTTGTAAATTTAATTAAGGGGCATCATAATTGTTTGCATTAAATTTTAACTCGGTTGAGCATTTTTTATACGTGAAGGTAAAACGAGCGTGGGTTTATTGTCGCAAATCGTTAATGTAATGCAACAAGCTTGGTCTAGCCGACCGGCTGTGACATAATCGACGATCGTGTGGTGCTCTTTGATCACGTTGTGTGCATTCTGATGTACCACAATTGTTGGATACTTAAATTTAATACCTGAATTGATTACACGATCACGTTTCAAATCTGTCACTTTAAGATTGATAACTTGCCGTTTTATAAAATTCGAATTACTTAACAATTTAATTTCTTTTGTTTTGTTCGTTTAATAATAATTTATCTCGTTGTATTGGTTTTCAAAAACGTGTACCTCATGAGGCCCCCGCGTTGGGCGCCAATATATAAAAGTGTTAAGAGTCTGATTTGAATTGTAAACCTCGAGGCGTGCCGCTTTACGTTTTTTATTTTGTTCAAACTGAACGTTTGGAATTTTGGTGTTGCATTGGATGAGTCCACCATAACATGGAGTATTTGGGAAGTTAATAGTGTTCGTTCGTGACGTATTAAGTGCGTCTTTCTATTGTAATTTGAAAATCGATCATTTAAATTGCACTCGGCTTGAAGTTGATAGTCGTGTAGGAAGGTAACAAAACAACATTTGGTTACGAGTACAAGGACGTAGTTTGCAGCCTTGATTCAATTATGCACTTGCATTGAACTCGTCTTATAGCGTGGGCTTTATAATTGTCGGACTGTAAGATAAACTCTTTCAAATATTATAACTTTAAACAAAACAAGTCTAGACTTTTAGTAGTAGTGGAAGAAGGAGGAAAAGGAAATACGCGAAAGCCATTCAAATAGATACAAAAATTTCTCCGAAATTCAAGTGCCATTGACAGAAGTTTGCGGTCATCATGAGCCGTTCGGATATTGAACTATCGATCAGTTTTAATTTGTGCGTTTGTGCGTAAAGCTGGAAATTTTTTTATGGCCAAGGTTAATGGGATATGACCATTAGAAAGCGACATATAAACAATTTTTCTTGCCTTACCTTTTTTGGGCTCGACCCCGTAAGAACATATTCAAGGGAAAGAAAGGATTTTAACGTAAAAATGTCACTTAAATTACTGTATAATGGAGCTTTTCTTTTATTCATGGATTATTGATTTAAGAGAAAATGGATTCAAAAAGTACTTCGCAGGATAATGAATCCATGTGGCGTAATTAAAAAATTCCGAACCCTATAAAATTTGTTTAATTTACTTATTGCGCACACACGGTCAAAGGAAAATTTGCTTGCTTTTTATAATATTATTAAATATCAAAGTGAACCATGGACTAGAAAAGAATGCTCAAACAGTTGCCTTCATTAACGAGTTTTTATTGAAGAATTTTATTAATATATTAGTTTTAATTTTGCTATATTAACGGTAGATTTTAAAGAAAATAACATACATAATTTTAAATTTTATTTGCTTAATTAAATAGGAAAGGTTTATAATTAATTAACTATTAACGAAACGTGTTGTATAATTTTAATTAAAATTATGTAATTAGTTTTATACAAACAAGCCAATTATTGGCTAGCCGGGGAAATGTGCGTTGTGTGTGGACTAATTTTTTATCATCTTCAAGAATATAATCGTCGAGTTAATTTGACAAAATTGCTTAGGACACACAAAGATGACACACCTAATCAATTTATAATTGTCGCCTGGTTGGTTGCTAATTCGTTCAAAAAAATCAATTTTTTTTCTTTTATCTCGTAGACGCGTATAATCCATCAAGTGACCGTACAACTTTTTAAGTCTTAAAAGTAACGGCCTATAACGGTCAAACAAGAAATTGATTTCCAATTGGGATTTTTTGAACACCGTTCGTTGTTTCACGCAATTTTTCACTTAAATCGTTCTTTCAAATAAAAGGGAAGAAAAAACAAAGATTTCCTTTATGTTGCGAGAGAAAATTGAATTTTATTAAGACGAGAAAAACAATTGAATTGAAATGAAATCAACGAGATGTGTTCGAGTGGGGGCTTTTTAGGATAGCAACAAGTGGCGAGGATAATGAAAATGAATTTAAGAATTACTAAAATTGGATAAACTCAAAGAAAAGTGTTGGTTATTTTGTTATTGTTATAGGTATCGAGGAAAGTTTTAATTTCTTACAACAACCGTCACAAAGGTATTGTGTGTTGGCGTTAAATTTATGATTTGTTTAAATATCATTATTTTGATTGTGTTGTTTTAATGATAAACGTCGTCTTCATTAGACAGATGCCGTGCTTCGTATCTTGAAAATATGAAAATCGACTTCTTCATTAACATATTGATTTAGTCGAGACAGAATACCTATACATAATCGTACTCGTTATACAGGGTGATCCTTCAGTACAAAAAATCCAAAGAGATCTTCTTTTGCCTTTTTTTCCTCAAACACGGGCTCTGCGTCTTCAAAAACTTCGTTTTTTCGACCTTTTCGTCAAAAAAATTCAAAATGGACGTCACTATACAAAAGAGAGCTGGCTGAGACGCATCTTATGGATGAAAGTGGCTAATTTCATCAGTTACCTAACCTAATTTCTGAAGATAGAACAATTGGGCTTTTTATCTGAGGTTCACGGAGACGCTTAGGGTCGATTTTACAATCATGACTTAAGCTGGTCCGAGCTAAACCAGGCATGTGCACATGCGCCGTAACTCGTTTACGTTACGATAGTTTTACAACGCATGCGCGCTCATGCGAGTTCGATACCCTATATGTAATATTACTTCCCGAATTGTAAATCTATTAGGACACGTTAAGATGTGTTAAGAGTTGATCAAATTCGTTTAAATAGAAATACTGTTTGTCCATATTTATAGGTTTATAGCCTTCTTAGTATAGTAAACATCCTTTTAGCTGCATTTTAATGTTTGCGAACTTTGTTGATGAAGTTTACCCGCGAGTGATATTAGAAACGCCGAAAACTCTATAAACTCGAAAATTTAGCGAAAAAAGACAGTCTCTGCATACCAGTTTAGGGGGTGGGTGAGCTCCTTTAGTTTGAGAAAAGGAACGTCACTGCATACGGTCCTAAATATGGAAACACGACTTACTTTTAAAGAACGCATGAAGATTGCATCTTGAATGGAAGTACCTATTTTCGCATTCATCGGTAGTGGGAATGGTTAAATGGCTTGAAGGATGCTCGTCGTACTATTTCCGAAATTTATTGCTCACTACTGATGGTGATGATGATCCCGATGCTCCAATCCAGGCTGCAATGTTCCTTCTTTCAACAAGAGTAAGTCGTATCGCTATATGTAATCTAAAAAGTTACCATATAAGTGGTAACATCTTTTTGAAGAACACTGTATATTCTATCTTTGAGTATCCTCCCCTTCAAGCCATCTTCAATAATCTACAGTAGTTCCAGCAGATTTTTGCCGGTGTATGTCAAGATAAGACTACGTACGTCGTTACAATTTAACTTGATAGTAAGCAGCGCCAACAAGGATACACTACTTATCAGGTTGTGTTTTTACGAACTTTGCCGACCGCCCCACCAGCAAAGATCCGCTGGAACAACTGTATATTTATTGTTGCTCTCGTCAACATTTCGCTCCAGCGTATTTCTGAATATCGCCATCTCTCCTCTCTTCGTAGGTTTCTTTTCCTTAAGCCTGCGCCACACACACAGTTTTTCCTTCTGGTTTGACGTGTGCAGGCGGCCGTACAGGCCAAACCGGAGCGTCTGGACATCGTTCAGGCTCCGGTTTGGCCTATGCAGATCGGTCTGCACAAGGTAAGCCTGTGGTGTGGCGCGACCTGTGTATACACGATCTACATTAAGCTATGCATGTCAATTATTTTTTCAATGCCTTCCATGTCCTCTTCAGCAACCAATATCTTCTCTATCGTAATAATGATAATATTAATTTTTGTTGTTCTCGTCAACATCTCGCTCCAGCATATTTCTGAATATCACCATCTCTCCTCTCTTCGTCGGTTTCTTTTTCTTAAGCCTACGCCACACAGACAGTTTTGCCTTCCATTTTGGCCTATGCAGGCGGCTCGCGTAGGCCAAACCTGCGCGTCTGGACACCGTTCAGTCTCCAGTTTGACCTATGCGCAGGTCGGTCTGCACAGGCCAAACCGGAAGGTAAGCCTGTGTGTGTGTGACGCGGCCTTTATACCGGATCTACATTAAGCTGTTCTTGTAAATTATTTTTTATTATATTCTCTCTATCGTAATGACGATCAAGTCGTCAACTTGCGGCCTATTCGTTGCAAGTTCAAACTGGCAAGACTCCAAGCACTTGTAAACCGAAATGTGCATGAATATTTAATTAACTCGAATTATTACAAATTGACAAGAAATCATAAGTTTTACAGACGGGTCGGGTCACAAAGTGTTAGTGAAACGCTAGTATAAATTTCTTTTCTTTTGCGACAGAATCTCAAAAGCAAAATATTGACATACAAGGGAATTGCAGACAATACTTGAAATGTTGGGGAAGTTTATTGTGCGATTGGTAGATTTATACGTGGCTCTTGTTACCAAACATTTGTATATTATGTGCGCATTGTCTGTAATCGGTTTAAGGGTGTGTTAACACTTAACTAGGATTGTGGTAGACGGTTTGAGAAATTAATGGCTCATGAGAGTGTCTCGTCCTGAAATTCACGACTAAGTACATGAGTGATGCTTGTGCAACTTATTATTGCTTCAAGTTTTTGATATTCAGAATAGGTCTCTTAAAGGCGACACAATTCGTTTTATTTTTGACATAAATATCGATCCCGCAGTATTATGTGCTCTTTTCAGCCACCTTTGAATAATTCGACGTTAGTTAGAATTTTAATTCATCATTCAATTTTAAAAGGTTTTGTACAATCTGCAAGTGGCTTTTACCATTTTATTAATTAACGAATGACTTTGACGTTCGATTTACTTATGCATTTTTGCACTTACAGTATTTGAAAAATTCATACTTCCCTACTTGGTATATGTAATTCACAAAATGACTCACTTTAGAGTCAACCTGGAAGTGGTAATGCAATTCAAACACAAGCCACACGACCATGACGATACAAGAATACTTTTTGACCTCAAGATCGCAGACGACGATATGTATTCATTTTATACTTTTTGTGTATTCCACTTGTTCCGGTTCTGGTTTTTAATCAAAATTGTCAAATAAACTGAAAAAGTGAATTTCTATTACAACTACACAACGACAAACAACAATTCTCGACACTACGCCTCTTCCCTGTACTTCTGAAGATATATATTAATTTCTGTGCGATTAATTTTATCTCAAGCTATGTAATTAAATTTTAGATCAAGTTCAAACAACCACTTACAATTTTCAGACATCAAAAGCAATTTTAGATTAATTTTGCAGTCAAAAACGGTCGCCTATTTTCACATGCTCTTATAATAGATCTTTCAACTCTCGTAAGGGCTTAAGGTAAACGTCTACACTTTTCAAAAAAAATCAAAAAGGTCCAATCTTATAATGTAATTAAAAAGAGATTTTAGATGTAAAGTGCCAACTTGAGGCTAAATACGACGAGGTGTGCGTTCAAAGCCAACAACAAACCTGCAAGTGAAAGTTTTTATATTTTATACATTTTTTTTTACCAAGCTTACTTTTGTAATTGCGAGGATTTAAAAGCTTTCAAAATAAAATGTTTTTGAGGACGTACGGAAAGCTTTTGAGGTCAGTCAACCATATTTTAGTTCATTGATAGTCGATATGTTGACGTCACACAACCCTCTTGTCCGAGATGCTCAATAATTAAGTCACTTTTGTAAATATTGATTACTGACGTGTTCTTCCTTTTGTTTCTATTTTTAAAACAAAATTACCGAGTAAATAAGTGCGAAGGAGTAAAATAAACCATTATTATAACCAAATATTGAAACTTGCAACTTGGACCAAATAATAAGGGTTCGACGTTCGGATCAAAAACTCTCCACGGTCAAAGACCCAAACAACGCACCTAAAACTTGCTTGCAGCAAAACTTGCAGTTGAACTTTTTTACAATGGCAAGGCTTTTCTATATTTTTACTCGAATTACTCACAAATAAAATGTTTGCTTAAAATGAATAAATCGGATGTTTTAATGGAAGTTTTAAAATTTTTTCGTAAATTTACTTACCGTGGAAGAGAAAGAAATGTGTGCTTAGTATCTATCCAATTCGGTTTGTTTGTTTGCTAGTGATGAAAAACCTATTTCTCGTGTTTGAATTTGGTATCAATTGCTCAGTGAATAGTCACTGCAATTTATAGCTTGGCATTTGATGCAGCATAAATTGTGAGTCCAAAAATACTTTTTCTATGTGCGCTTACAAGCTGACTGGTATTTTTAATCGTTTTGTTATGTAAATAACCGAGAAAACCACACATTATTTTTCGGCTAGCCATTCCAAATTACTATAATTAGAATAAAAAGATTTTTAACTTACCGACAACATCTTCGATATAGAATTAAAACGACGGCCTTTGCAGGACCATAGAAAAACGATTTAACAAACTTTGGATTAACACTTAATTTGTAATTAATTTTAGTTTCGCAATTCTATTCTCTCGTTCAACCGACCAACGAGTTTGAGTGTTTCGAAATTGTCGACATTGAAATTAATTTAAAATCTATTACTCGTTCCCTTTAGTAAATATATTGATTAAAGTGAACCTTTTATGGTTTTAACATAAATTAAACGTAAAACATTAAAAAAAAAGAAAGATGGGTTTAATTGGGGCGATTGAGCGGCGTTGATTAAGTTGCGATTTCCTCATTTGAAATCCTAATTTTTACTCGTAAATAGTAGGAAATAACGAACTTATTCTGTTTTCCATGAAAATACTGTAAGTTACTCTTAGGGTCGGTACTTCTGGTCTCGGTTAAGCGAATTTGGTAACTGATTAAAATTAAGTATGGTTACCAGTTTACAAGTATAGGGCTGGTTAATTGAAATCTGTGTAAATTTCAACAGTAAGCTAAGGGCGGGTACTTTAGATCTCTGTTAAGCATCCGGTTAGTTTAAACAGATTTTTAACCGAGGCCAAAAGTACCAACCCTTTGTCTCGGTTAAAACTTCACCAACCCTATTTGTAAACTGGTAACCGTGTTTAACTTCATAACCCAGATGGCAAATTTGCTTAACAGAACGAAATTACAATAACCGGCAATAAGAGCGGGTACTTTTGGTTTCGGTTAAAAATCTGTTTAAACTAACCAACATTAATACCTGGTCAACTCAATGACATCGAAAATGAGAACGTCTTCTTGTAACCACATTTAGGTATCTCTCTCCTTAACCAGTGCTTAATCGACACACCAAAGTGCCCGTAAAGACATTTTTCGTATTCTGTTGTGGAGCGACCTTAAAAGAAAACGGTTCTATTAATTTTGATTCAAAAGGCCCGTTGGGATCTAGGTGAAGTTTTTTCAAATTTTGAAAAACTGTAATTCTGTACTTGGCTCGCATGAGGTCGTTTATTCTATCCACGTGGGTCATTTTGCCTCTTGCAAGTGGTTCTCGGTTTGGTAAGAGTATGCATACTATTTCTCGCACACACTGTGTTATCAGGCAGGCTCAAAAATTTTCACGAGAGATCGAAAGCTAAATTCAGGGTTTTCTTTTTTTTGGATTTGTATAAATCTGTTGACCACTGTAATCTCTTCTGATGATGGAAGTGTTTTCCCAAAGTTCGCAAAAGTTTGACTGTCAAAATCAATGTTTTTTCTTCAACACCAATTAGGAACTTATCGTTTCATTATTATTGCGAAGTCCTTAGAGAGCTCTGACTAGAACGGGCTTAAAATTTTCCAGGACAGGCTCTTGGGAAAGACCTGGTGTACCCCCTGGCTACGACCCTGGTCGCACAGGATCAACGACGAGGACGTGGCGATTAATTGATTCCTTTGATGTGCTTTGTGACGTAAGAGACAAATTGGGCGGGGGGGGGGCTCACGTTATCAAAGAGCTTTCGGATTGTGAGAAGCGAAGGGTGCCCATAGATGGGGTGATCCGTAGGTGCTCACACATCCACCTATTGGTTCCTATTTATCGTCAGTTTTGTATAAAAGTTTATCAAGTCCAGAAGTTACTGCTTTTAGTAGCTCTAAGAACCACGAGACATCGTTACTTATTCCAGCGTTTTCTATTTCTCGGCCATTTTTTCTAGTGTGTCAGCCAGTGGCTAAAATGTGTGGACTTCCATTGTGCTTAGTGCTTGGGGTTATTCGTCTTTTTAGTGTAGGCTTTTGAGTTATTTTTCTGTGGTTTTTGTTACTGTTTCCCTAAGCCACATCAGTTGCTGGGTTTCATAAATATTTTCAGTCCGCCACAGCTCATTCTGAAACCGTGACTTGTGAATCATCGCACTTCCGTCTCAGATATTGCCGATGTGATAATTCGTTATTGCAATATCTGGCTACAGTCCAAACATGCTTTCACAGTCTTTTGTTGATATTCCAGTACTTCCTAAGCTGCTATTATCGAATCATAGTAGTAGTTTGAATTCGAATATTCTCATTGTTGAGTTTTTTTACAGTTTTGATGGTTATCATCATGAAAGGTGGAACAGAGGAACCATGAGCCATTCCTTTACCGGTAGCGTCGTTAGAAGAAACGAGTTGTTAGTCAGATCACCATAGCACGATCTCAAAAGCCAGGTTTTCGTTGATATATTCACAATAGCCTAGTGTAAATTTTACCGGGTAATAGTTATTTGTTTTATAAGGAGACAAAGTGACGTTTTGTGTGACAAGACTGTGTTTGGCTGAAGAGCGAGCATAGCGAGCCAGTCAGGCAATACAGACGAGTCACAAACAACTGCTTTGACTCCGTATAAAACATTTTATTTTTTCTGCAGACGTAAAGCGTAGAACTGAAAATTTTGATTTTTGAAAGAGCACCATCTCTTGTCAATTACTTGTAGTTCAATTGTCAAATATTTTTAAAAATTAGCTTTAAATTGTAAAAAAAAAGCTAATTATTAAACGCAACGAACTAATTATAAAGGAAAATTTAAAAAACATTAAATTTTTTACATTACAAATGCTTAGAAAGCATTTTTTACGTTATAAAAATTAAGTTGGGTTAAGATTTTACTTTGTCTGTCTAGACAGAGAAAAGTACTTTGCTGACAATTTTTCCTGCCTCAGTGCCTCGGCGGGAAAGTTCAACTTCACCGTTACCTATTGAGTGACACAAAGGCGAATTTTTCTGACGTTTGAAGAAAAAAGTTTAAAGCTATGATGAAACATTAAACTGAAAAAGTCTGAGAAATCCTATAACAACGTTAACTTTTCGAAAACTATCTCAAGAATTCAGAATTCCATGTTTAGGAACTTGTGTAATTCATTAACTCTATTGCACTGTTAGTTTACTTGCATTAGAATTAGAACTGTCTTGTAACACGAAACTTCCTCAAACTAACAATAACTGAGTAGTTTCAGATTATTGGAGAAACAAACATGTAACATAACAACCAGCGATCCCTCGAGTTTTCATCAGGTAGTACCAAAAGTAATCCATTTACTTGCTCAGCTGTTTTAATACCAATTATCTTTTGATAGATAATACAGCTCCGCAAGTTTCTCCCCTTTTCGCCTACAATTGCGACTGTTAACAGTTCATTATTATCGCGATTAAATCGGGGCTCTTTTCGCCCCCTTTTTTTCCTCAATAAAACTCGTTTTTTTGCAAAGGTCAAGTTTTCAATTGTATGCGCTTCTTTCGCTTTCTGGCTCTTTACATGACTCTGACCCTGCAGGTTTTTAAATTGCATGTTGTGTATGTGTTATATAAAAAGAACCGCAAAAATCGTTACGTTGTGGAACGTGCAATTTGTAAACTAACGGCATCGTCTCGACTACATGCGTAAAACAACTCGGCAATATTGAAAAACCACCGCGAGAGTTTTACCTGGTCGTGGTACCTATAACGATGGTTAGTGATAACGATAAGGAGATGGGTTTGTTTGATTAAAATAATAGATTGACTTGTTCTTAAATTGTAACTATATTGTCACGAGAGTTTTATGGATGAATTGTATTTTATGATGCGGGTGCGTGTTAGATAACTATAAGGTGCATTTATATGATAATCGAAGAATTAAAATTCATTTCACATTATTATATTTATGTTACCGTAATGTATTATTGTAACAATAAAGAGCTGCTTAATGTTATCTCAAACCAAAATCTTTTGAATATTAACGACGAGTTTTGAAGAAGAGGCGTTTGTTGGACAAAATTTTCCCGATACTACCCTGTGCGTGAGTTATTTAAATTTTGCAAATTTTCTTGTTAACAAATTACCGGAGGCAAAATGTTACTTCCAGACGAGTTTTTGTACGAATAGATACATCTTCTCTATTATAAAGCTATTTAATAAATTCGTTAATTTTGAATTTTGGTTTTGTATTGTTTTGCTCCGCTAAAGATTGACATGGAAACTTGGAAAGTTCTTAACTTGATTACATCAATTTGCTTAATTAAGGTATTTTTAAAGTGATTAATGATCTTTTTAATGTCTTAATTGCTCCTGTTAAATGAGGAATATTTTTTTATAATTGGAAAATTTTCGGAAAAGTATCGTATTTTTGCGTCAACACGTATTATTCTCTTTCGTTTGTTTGTTAGTAGTCTTTTAATAATCTCGTGACGTTATTGGGAAAATAATTATATTCAAATTATCACATCTTTAATTAGTCGAATCGTAAACAAAATTATAAAGTCCCTTCACCTTTTCTAATTGCACTTCAGTATTACAAAGTTCGTTTTTTTATGAAAAATTAAGTTTTTAAATTTCGTCGCGGAAATTTTATTCCACCAAACCAACACTTTCCAAGGACCATCTTATTTACCTACTTATATCGATGACTTGTCGAAATTTTTTTCTACATTTGCAATGATTTGTAATGTTTTGATGTAAAAAGCAAATAATAAACTATATTTTAGAGGTAGCATTGTAATTAGGTGGGGAAGCGCTGATGGCAGTATTCTGCAGCTGTATTTAAGATACATTATGATTAAAGAGCAATCAACTTTATTTTGTATAAATTAAAATGAGGGTGGATTAAAAATACGAAGTGAGATGTCTTTTAGAAGATTTAATTTTTTTAAAAGCAACAAACTTCCAATATTTTAACGTGCACTTAAATTAACTCCACTTTAATGGCGATGTAAAATAGGTAGATTTAAGATTTAATTTTTTTAATTGAAAAGACGCCATTGAACTGGTTTCTAAAATTACTTAACATATACGTCGTAATTAGAGCACTTACAATTTTTTTCAAATCGACGCTCCAAGGTGCTTATAATTGAAAATTATTCCCAACTGAAACGGACTCGGTATCTCAAATTTAATTGTGGGAACAATTATTGTAACAAAAATACTGCAGTAGTAAATTCATCCCCTAACCCCAACCAACCAACCGCACAAATCCAAGTTGTAACTTACATCAGCGAGTCTGAAACTTGGACGTCTTCCTAAATCTCGTTTAAAACCAAAGCGTGGTTGCTTTCAACGTTCTTGCCCCGTCTGAATATTCGCAGAGAGGAATCATTGTATTTAAGTTTATTCCTTGTTTTTTTTTCTTCGCAACTCGTTAAAGTAGTTGGTTTTAACAAAATTTGTTCGTTTTATTATTTATCACAAAAGGGACATCTTTTTTACAAGAGGAAAAATTTTTAAGTACTCGCCTTTACAACCCTTAAATTAAAGTTGTTTACGTTTTAGATTTTTAATTTCGCGATTAGTTCATTAACGTGAGGGTTAATTAGTGGTTTGATGATCTTTTTAATTGGAATTTTGGTCGACGCTCGTTAAGGGATTTTAGAGATGACGTCTTTAGCTATACAGGATGGGTCGAGGAGTCGTTTACTGATGTGTTAACGTCATTATGTTTTTAAATAGACTTATGTGTTCAAAAGTAGTTCCATGTCCAACTAATGTAAAGGGGTCCTATCAGGAAAGCCAATCTGAGTAACTTTCGGAATACTATTGGTAACTGATCTGATTTTCTCAGAGGAACTGCTGAAAACGGACTCGTTCAGACGAGAGAACAGCGTCAGAAAGTCGTCAGGAAATGAATGGCATACTTTTCGCATCGTTCCTCACCATATAAGAGACAACACTATTTCGACAACCATCTCACTGAAGTCGCTCTAGGGGGTTCAGGTCGGAGACTAAAGCTTGGGTTTCCTAGGAAAACGGGGTCGTCTAATAGCGGCCGTAATATGACGGCCAATGACGTCACAAAAAGCGTTTCCATATATTTAAATGTATACATGATTTCCTAGATAGCGGTGCTGTCTCACCGCTTTTAGGGATATTTTCGACTTCACCGCTACGTGACGTCACCACCGTCATATTACGGACGCTAGTTGACGGTACCGCTATCCTAGGAAACCAAAGCTTAAGTCCCCCGATCTCTACATTTATTGAACCATTTAACGAGATGGAAGCCCGCTCTGACTTTCGTCTAAGCCCACCGAACACCGAAGATTTATGTTCTTTCTTTGGAAACTACAGGCTAGAGGAACACCACCATTCTCCACACTCCAAAAATTAGCAAAGAAGTGTGAATTGTCGGGCGAATTGCAAATGAATTCGACTAAACAAATTTACGCCCGAATCGGTGCTCCTACCGCCCGCTTTGCTCTCAGAACTCGGCATGTAAGAGGATATCTTGTGTTCGTGAGAGAAGGCAGGTAGTGCTGGGGCTACTACTCAGTGCATGACAGCCTATCCACCTCCTTTTTGGTCCAAGATCTTTCAACAGCTTTGGTTCATAGAATATCAGTAAAAATTGCGGAAAAGTCTCAGTCGCATCCCCGCCACCTTGTTTAGATGTTTGTTGTAGTTGTGGTTTCGAGAAAGATCAACGAAACTGATGCAAGGAGGTCACAGCTCAGCAGCCGGAGCTTAGTTAACAAGTGTTAACACCGATTGTGGCTGGACACGGTCTAATGGCAAGAGGCCGAACAGGTAGCTTTGATGCGGAGCATTTCAGATACCCGGAGGTCATAAGCCCTATGGAGGGTCTAGTTAGCGCCTGCATAGGAGTCTGAAGGGCTTAGATCCCTAATGCGTTCGTAGTGAAAGGATTACTTTAAAAGACAGTCGGAGAGGTGATGAGTTAGCCTAAGTTCAGGAGGCTAGGCACGTGTCAAAGAGAGTCAACTCTGACGGTAATCTAAGCTTTCTGCCCGACCCGTGATTTAAACTTCGAAAGGACCACCTATCACAGACAAGAAGAACATGTATTTTTGATGCGGAGCATCTCGGATACTTGGTGCCCGTGAAAGTGGGAGCTCTATGGAGGGCCGAGTAAGAGCCTGCATAGGAGTCTTCAGGGCTCAGGTTCCTAATGCAAGATGGGTTCGTAATGAAAGGGTTACTCTTAAAAAGAGTCGGAGAGGTGATGCGGAAGCCAAAGTTCAGGAAGGTCGTGCCAAAGTTCAGGAAGGTCGTGCCAAAGACAGTCAACTCTGATGGTAGTTGAAGCTTTCTGCCCCGACCCGTGTTTCACCCCTCGAGAGGACCACCTATCACAGACAAGAAGAACAGGTATTTTTGATGCGGAGCAACTTAGATACCCGGTGGCTGTGAGCGTGTGAGCCCTATGGAGGGCCGGTGAGCGCCTGTATAGGAGTCTTTAGGTTTCAGGTCGGAACCTGTTCAGAACGCAAGTTCAAGCCTGTTCAAGTTCAGAACGCACGTGTCAAAGACAGTTAACACTGACGGTAGTCTAAGCTTTCTGCCCCGATCCGTGTTTCACCCCTCGAGAGGACCACCTATCACAGACAAGAAGAATAGGTATTTTTGATGAGAAGCATCTCAGATACCCGGTGGGCCGGATACAAGTTAGGACGAGTCTGTGAGCGAAAGGCATCGGCGGCAAGCTGCTCTGGCAATAGTCTAAGTTCCCTACCAGATATAGCATCGTGCTCACTGGTGATGAAAACCTTGGCGCCCTTCCGAAATCGAGGGTTTGCTTAGAGATTAAAGTTCAAGGTTTGGCAGCCATCAGAGTTCAGGAGACAGAGAGAATGAGCGATAAGTCAGCTGTTTGGAATTGTCTGAGTTGCCTCAATGACTATCCTCGATCAAAATGCATGCCTCAGCCGTTCTCTGCACTGAGTGACGTACGGTTTAAAATTTTATATTCTAAAAATAAAACAGTGTAGATGTTCGTAAGCCCCTTTCTAACTGAAATAAACCTCAGAATACCCCTTGTAAATTTTTTGTATTTACCGAATCACCCCCTATTTATGAGCACGCTTTTAATCTAAGGCCCGAGGTACACGAACCGATTAACCGCCCTTGTAACCACGCTCATCTCTTATTTAATTAAGTAATTTTATTTAAGAATTGATTGCATCGGATGTACGGCGACAAGTGGAACGTAATTAATATATACAGAGTGATTATTTTTAAATAGTTTAAATAATTGCACAAAGTTAAATGTGTTATAAAAAGATCTACTTTATGAAGCTTAATTCCTTGTTGTGTAATTGGTTATCTGGTTTTCATTTAATTATCACTCGACCAATTTGCAATTCAAAAATGAACACATAAATCAATAGGTAGTAAAAACCTCCTCTTTTTCTAGTTATTAATTTTTATATACAATTACGTTAGTAATTGGTTACAAAATAAATTTACCATTTCTCTCGCTGTTTTAGATTCACTTATGATAAATACATGCAATTAGTACTTTTTAAAAATTGTTAGGCATGCACTTCCTGAATTACAGCCCATTTATATTTTTCAATTTTGATTTTAATTCCAGATTCTATGAGGTGTTCGCTACTTCTTGATCGTTATTTATTAAATTTAATTTGAAAGTGTTTTGTGATTAATATTTTTTTATAATTGCCATACATTTGCTTTCAATTTAATTGAGATTAAATAAAAATTGCTCAACTATTGCGTGATTTTGTGCAAATTTTTATAATTGTTTATTACGAGGTTTTTCAACTTTTATTATTATTATTTAAATAAAAGTCCTTGAATTAATTTTTCTTCTAGGAATTTAAATTTTTGACCCACCAAAAAAAGTGAATCTCCTCCGAACCAACGTTTACTTTATACCGGAAATTCCGCTGATATTTTTTCATGTGTATTCAACTTCCAAAACATCACGTAGGAAAGTAATCCGCTTTTATAATCTTTGCTGTTTGTGGCACGAACTTTGGCTAAAATTGTTATATTTTTCAACGTGTTTAAATACAGGATGCTATTACCTAACAGTTATGACAATTTGTGTGGTTGTAATTAATATTGTTGTGGTAACTTTCGGTGCTCAAATTTGCACGATCTGCTATAGTTGCCTTGTTATTAAGGCGCTAATTTTTTTATTGTGATGTATTCGTGCCCATTCCGAAAGTGAAGTTTTTCTGTTTTGACTTTGCTCACCTTAGACTTACCAGGTTATCAGTTACATTATTATTCTCCTACGTAAGCTTTACTTCAGAAGTGGGATGAATTCAAAATGTATATCTCCGATTTTATGAAAGAAACATCTTGATACCTTATAACTGAAATGCTAAGATGCTATAAGAATCCCTGTGAATATTTTATATTTGTTATTTGTTCTTTTAACTTTGAGTAGTTGATCCATTGTTGGAGAACTTCTGAAGAGCGCCTGTTTAGCGCCTATGCGCCACCAGCTAACTAACCGTATCATCTATTGTAATTGGACAGCTGTGTCACAATTTTACGTACAGTATATTGTGGGTATATTGACCAATTTGCTGCACAAAGTGCCATACTAGAGTAGGTTGCACGAGCAAGCGACGTGGGTGGTGATTGATGAAGTATAAAGAAATAATTCACCGAGGGGCGACACAATATTTACAGCAATCAGGTGCTTAAAAGTCAGAATATGTTGTTAAACAATTACTCTAACCTTTAATTTGGCGTTTTTAGTATATAAATCTTTCGGCTCGCCTCCTTTGAACTGAAACTTACTTTTAAGTAGAGAATTCTGTAATGTGTATGATAAATTATACTTATTTCAATTTTTATACTAATGGAAAAATCGTTAAGCATCGCGTCCATTAAAACTAAGTTAGACTAAAATTTCGGTTTTTTTAGTCGACTGACTCACTTTAAATTTAGAAAACGAGTAATTTTGTTGAATAACAATTTTGCACGAATTGCAAGCCGTTTTAGTTAATGGCGAAATAATAATAATTTTTGCAGAAATTGCACAATGAAATGTCTTTTTTATAGTCGTGATGCACTTTTAAATTGTTTCAAATTTTTTTAAAGCTTACTTGCAACCGTTTACAACTGGTACAAATTACAAAACGTTTACGTTTTAGTTGCGAATTTAATAATGAAGCTGTGAAGGGTAAGTCAGGAGGGTTGTAACTTAATTTTGTTTTTATTTGGTTTTTATTGGTATTAAACGATGCTTTATACAAACTTCACCCCTGATGTTTGTGTACGTGAGTGAATGATCTTGATTTTGGAACTCTTCGCAATAAGCACTTAATTTAGTATCTTTTCGTAAGTTTTACCTTGGCAATTTATCATTATTACTTTTGGATCTGTGATCCTGATACCTTCTTTTAGATATGCTACAGGTGGTTTAGTCTCAAACCTAATCGGCGACACACTCGGCTTTCGTCATCGCCCATTAATAAACACCACCAGACACAACTCGGCCTTCGGCCTCGACTTTTTATTAAGGGTTGTGAATGTGGAGGAGAATAATGAACGAAAATATTACTTTTTGCGTCTGGTGCTTATTCCTTCTTGTAGATGTGCTACATGTAATATAATCCTAAACCAAATGGGCTCTCACTCGGCCTCGATTATTAATGAACACCGCAAAATTCGTCTTACGACCTCTGCTCATCGCTAAGGGTTGTGGATGTGGAGGAGGATAGTGACCGAAAATATTACTTTTTGCGTCTGGTGCTTATACGTTCTTGTAGGTGTGCTACAGGTGATATAATGACAGCCTCTGGACTGTCCCTCAGCCTTCGGCCTCAACAGTTAATAAACGCCGCCAAACTATTCCTACGGCCTCTGCTTTTCGCTAAGAGTTGGGAATGTGGAAGAGGATAATGAACGGAAATATAACTTTTTGCGTCTGGTGCTTACACCTTCTTGTAGGTGTGCTCTTCAGGTGATATGATCCTAAACCTATTGGGCTGTTACTCGGCCTTCGGCCTCGACCAATATTGAACACCGCAAAACTCTTCCTACGGCATCTGCCTATCGCTAAAGGTTGTGGATGTAGAGGAGAATAATAAACGAAAATATTACTTTTGGGGATGATATAATTCTAAACCTAATCGACTGTCACTCGGCCATCGGCCTCAACAATTAATAAACGCCGAAAAACTCGTCTTACGGCCTCTGCTTATCGCTAAGGGCTGTGGATGTAGAGGAGGATAATGAACGAAAATATTACTTTTTGCGTCTGGTGCTTATACCTTCTTGTAGGTGTACTACAGGTGATATAATGACAGCCCTTGGGCTGTCACTCGGCCTTCGACCTCAACAATTAATAAACGCCGAAAAACTCGTTCTACGGCCTCTGCTTATCGCTAAGGGTTGTGAATGTGGAGGAGGATAATGAACGGAACTATAACTTTATGCGTCTGGTGTGCTCTACAGGTAATTTAATCCTAAACCTAATGGGTTGTCACTCGGCCTTCGGCCTCTACCAATAATGAACACCGCAAAACTAGTCCTACGGCACCTGCTTATTGCTAATAGTTGTGAATGTGGAGAAGAATAATAAACAAAAATATTACTTTTGGGGATGATACAATCTTAAACCTAATTGACTGTTACTCGGCCTCCGGTCTCGACCATTAATGAACACTGCTAAAGCCCTCCTACGCCCTATGATTATTGCTAAATGCTAAGGGTTGTATATGTGGAGGATAATGAACTAAAATATCTTTTTTTACGTCTGGTGCTTATGCTTATACCTTCTTGTATAGGTGATATAATGCTAAAGCTAATAAATAGGTTGTCACCCGGCCTTCGGCCATTAATGAAGACCGCTAAACTCGTCCTGCGGTCTCTGCTTATCGATAATGGTTGTGGAAGTGGAGGAGAATAATTACTGAAAATATTACTTTTGGGGATGATATAATCCTAAACCTAATCGCCTGTCACTCGGCCTTCGGCCTCGACCATTAAACTCCTCTAAACTCGTCCTATGCTTATTGCTGAGGGTTGTATGTGTGGAGGATAATGAACGAAAATATTATTTTTTACGTCTGGTGCTTATACCTTCTCGTGTGCTTACAGGTGATTTAATCCTAAACTTATTGGACTTTCACTCGGCCTTCGGCCTCGATCATTGATGAACATTGCAAAACTCATGTTAAGACCTCTGCTTACCGCTAAGGGTTGTAGATGTGTGGACGATAATGAATGAAGACATTACTTTCTGCATCTGGGGTCCTGATACCTACTTGTAGATATGCTATAGTTGGTATAATATTAAGCCTAATCGATGGCTCACTCGTGCTTCGGCCTGGACCATTAATAGACACCGCAGAACTAGGCCATCGGCATCGACTTTCTCACTAAGAGAGTTGTAAATGTGAGGGAGATAATTAACGAAAACGTTCCTTTTTGCATTTGTGGTTTTGATACCCTCATGTATGTATGCTAGCAATGCTACACCCAACGCAATCATCGACTCACTCAGCATTCGGCTTCGCACTAAGGGCTGTTTGTGAATGTGGGAAAGATAATGAATCTTCTCAACACATGCTCATCTATCGTGGGTTTCAAATTTTTTAAGGTTTCAAACACTGATGGGTTCGGTTTACCTGAAAACACCTGAGATACAATAGGTCCATCTTACTAGCTGGCTTCTTCGAGGAAAGCCAACGGTCAACACAATGATTGAATATTACGAACCACTTGCAGAACTATCCATAGTGATGCCATTCTCTGAGTGTTTAAAACTTCTCACAACAAGAGTGTAGCCAACTGTGCCAACGTCTGTAACGCCACTGTTTAAAAATTTCCATTAAGAATAGTTAAATTATTTCAAACAATGGGTAGCAAATGGTAAAGTCATTAAATTAACTACAATTTAACCAAAAAACCTTCATCTAGAAAAGATGAATGATGTGAAAGTTTATATAAGCGAACTAATAAGTACTTGAATAATTTCCACAAAACTATTAACAGGTATGTAAGCGCTTCTTATATACGATTGTTATAAAAATACCTACACGTAACTCAAAGCGTAACACAAAGTTGTAATAATAAATAAAGTTCCGGGATTGGGATGTACTTACGTTTTATGTCGTGATGAATTATCGTTTATTGTTCTTCAATATAATTAATGTTATAAGAAATTTTATATTATAAAATATAGCATTACAACTAACGGCGTTAAATTTATGTTACAGCTAACTAATTACTGGAATAGCCATTATTTTAACATTTTTTTATCCGGCTCGAAGGACCGTAAGTTTAGAATTTCATTGTCATCTTAAACTCTTGAAAAAAGAGTAAATGAAGATATATTTTATCCACGTACATACAGCTTCGTTAATAAATACTACAAACACAAAATTTAAGTTGTGTGTGTGTGTACAATGAAAATTAACAATTATTCTTGTCACAGGCCATGTTGACTTGCCGATAAAACTTAATTTTATAACAAAGCTTTTACCATGTAAGAAACAAATTAAGAGTTAGGCGACTGTGACAAAAATTAACCAGTTTTATACAACAACTATAATTTGAAATTCTTCGAAATAACCAACAGCAGCAGCAGAGCCAAGCAGCCACAAAACAGCACTAGCGAACAAGTGAGCAGTTTTAGAGGTAGAGAATATTGCAGTAGGAACGAATTGTTGTAAAATGTTGAAGACCTTGGCAAACAAACTTTCACTTTCTGAACCGTGATTCCTGCCGTATAGCAGTTATGGAGCAATTTATACACTAAAGTGATAAATCGATATTTTAAAGTTTGTAAACTTGAAGTACAAAAAGAATTTCGCAATTGTATCGAATTGATAAAAATCTTGTCACAAGTTTACGTATTGCAGAACAAAATCAAATTCTTTATACTACTCTTGTTACTGCAATGCGGACCCTGGCTAAAGGACAGAAAATATAAATCAAATAGTAGTGGTGGTGTAGTGGAAATGCTTTCTGAAGAGTTTCCGCTCGAAAATTTCACTTACAATTTTTTTTAAATAAATAATGATCTTTTATTAAGATTGGAATTTTATAGACGACTGCGAAATTATATTTGCAATATTTAATATCTTTTGTTCTGAAAACGTAACGTACGCGCAGCCACTATACAGGGCTATTACAATATTTATTTTTGGAAATTAAAGGTATAAAGACCCTAATAAAGGTCGTATTATACGCAGCTAGTTGTAGGTTGTTTTTTGACGTCGTTTTGGCAGCTCTTGCCAAATCAAACCAAGGGATGGGGTTTTTCGGAATCTGAAGCAAATGATTAATGTGCTTGCAGAAGCAAATTGAGCTGCACACTTTAATTGTCGCTTTACACATTCAAGCGTTAGCTCAACAAACCGTTGCTACACCCTGACAAGTATTCTTATGTTCCTTATCCAACGCTGTGCGCTACGTAGCCAACCATATAATATTAGATACGTAAGAAGTAATATCTTAGACTCTTTTTCATAAAACATAAAAATCTGATTTTTTTGAAACTTGGATTGGTTTGGCATGGTTTTGGCCTCAGACCAATAAACAAGATGGACATCGTTATTTGCATTTTTATTTGTCCCCTACACCTTTTATTATAGTAAACATTGTTAAGATCAGCTTCGAAGCTGAAGTGAAGTGGTCAACAGATTTATACAAACTCAGAAGAGAGAAAACCCTGATTTTAGCGTTCAGCCTCCCTTGAAAATTTTTGAGCCTGCCCTGATAACACAGTGTGACTACGGCCCTGGTCTAAGGTTTTGTCGTAATATTATTTGGGAGTCGTGTTTTCGGTCGTTTTTTTGAAGACCAAGACCTACATAATTCTATTCTAATGTTGTAATTATTATGACGAGGAAGTCAAGTGCAACTGAAACCTTTAACGATCAGTTTTTGCTTTGTCGCAAACTTTTGATGTTTAATTTTATGCAATTATATGACTTTTTAGGCCACACGCCACAAACTTTAATGGCATAAATAAAATAATAACTACTCCTAGAATTTTAAACTATTCACCAACTATAGCAGGTGTTATTTAAATAATTTATAAATTTATTTTTTTTATCTATAAACATTTAAAGAGTGAGAGAGAGATGCAGATGAGAGAGAGTCTGCATAATGGTAAGACAAAATTAACCGGAAGTTAATAGCTACCTGTGTCATCTATTTTTAGACCATCTGTCGTTATTTAAATAACATTAGTGTGTTGGTAATTACTTTTATAGAGAAACTACCATAACCGAGCCAAAGAAAACTTCAGAATTACCTTTTTATATTGCACGTAACGTAATCAAATTTTGTATTTTTCAAACAAAGTTCGCCCTTTTTCACCTGCCTTCACGTACGCAAGCTGTTGGCCAAAAACACCTGCAAATTTTATTCTAATAGTATATTTTAATCGCGTTTGATCTACAAGCAAGCAAAAAAAACGAGCTAGTGTTAGGTATCATTTTAGACGAAATTGGATACTAAATTCGAAGTGCTTTTTAGATCAAAATTGTTGATATAAAGGACATTGTTTTTGGCCAGTTTCAAGCTGGTCTGTGCAAGAGAACAACATAACGGTATCGTATTATGAACGCGGGTCCTTCGAACCGGGTGAATTTTGAAATGCTATGGACTGAAACAAATAGGTGAATATTTTGAACTATTTAAATTTTATTGTTTGAATTTTTGCAATATTTTGCGGTTTGCGTAGGACGCTGCGCTAAAATTGAGCTTTCTGTCGATATTATTACAATTTCAAATTTATTTGTGGAAATAAATTATAATATTAATAGTCCTATCAATATTACGGTATAGTAATTATTCTAATTTTGTAATTTTATATCAACCTGTTTTTTTTTTATTTTATGCGTCTAAAAAAATTAATGTAAATTTATGTTATAATCCAGCAATTATCTATCTCGTTGTAAATGTCTACGACAAGATTAATAATTTATTATTAAATTACAAAATCTATTAGTGGTGGCTTACAGCAATTTAATATCATTAATTTGTTATGTAATATTACTAATAGATGTTCATTAAGGGATGATTATGAACCGACACAACAATTTGTTTGTTACATTTAATCCCATTTATGCTTTCGTTTTAGTTTCATGTTATCCTTGTTATTTGAAAACAGATACCGTTCGGTTCTAATTTCTCTTAATTATCCATTTTTTCGAGTTACGCAATGGATTTTAGTAAGGGAGTACACAGGGTATGAAAACTGAAACTCTTTACGATGAAAGAAAATTATATAAAATGTAATTAAAAACGCAACATTCTGGGGACAGTAAATTTTAGGTGAGCAGAAAAGAGACAATTGCACAAAACTGATCTAGATGGTGTAATCTGGACACGGTGTATAATAAAGAAGGTGGAGCAACAAGCCGTCGCTATATGGTTAACAAATTTCACCAGATTGTGCGAGCGAGACGCACTACGATACTTCGTTGATGTTTACAGCTATCACTGTCATACATATGAGCGGAATTACCGGAATCAATAAGCTTCGTGTTTGTAAATTGTTTTTATTTAAAATAAATAAACTCACTTTATTCCAAAATTAATACTAAATAAAAGGTAAATCGCTCATTATAAAATTTAAAACGCTTGATCTCCATAAGATTCAATGCTAACGATACCAAGCAATACGGCTAACGTAGTCTATCTCACTCTCGACCTCGCAGTTGCACTTTGCGAATAAACTATAACCATTTCGCGATTTCGCGCTGCTTACGAGCATATTTTGTTGGGCCACCTTTCTATATCTTACACCGTCATCTCGACAAGAAATAGGTAAAAGTAAATAAGTCATTGTGAGCACCAAATGGAAGTAGAACGTCAGAATCCAAATAGAAAAATAAGGCGAGACTTTGAAGAAGTTTGGAAGCTGGGAAGTAAAAAGAAATGCAAGAGAGGGTTCTAGACGAACGTCTTCGAGGCTGGACTGGGGAAACTGAAAAATCTAGTCTAGGACAGTGAAACCTTTTAATAGCGTCCAAAGGGTTACGATGATGTTTGAGTTCTTTTCCACCTTAGAGATGCGGCAAAAATTAGCAACAACTGCACAGTATTTTAACTCCTCCTTTTCCTTCGTTTCCTCTACGAAGAAAATGCTTGGTGGCATTGCGCTAGCAGGCCTGTTATTGAATTACAGTGTGAATTGTGTTTTGCATGCCGCAGCCAGTTTAGTGTCTACGTTGGTTATCCACCATGTTGATAGTCAATGTCCTCGATGACGAGCCTTTGCTTCTGGTTGGCGCACAGTATGACCAAAATACCACTAGTAGCTTACATTTGTTCACAGGCACGCTAAGAGCGAAAATATTTTTGTGCAGTGGTCTCAACAGCATTCTTCACATTTCAAACTCGTCGATCTGTCATATCCACGACCACAGTTGACATTTCCGCATCTTAGGCTGTTGGGAGGAAGACCATTTCAGCAACTAATTTCTTCTTTTGACTACTCGTAACCTAAAAAACGAGTTTTTTTTGTTTCTAAAGTAGTGTGGTCCTACAAAGAGTTGCAACGTCATTCAGATACTATACTCATCAGGACCATTCTTGAACTATGATGCATTTTCAATAAAAGATTGGAACTTCCCAGCAGGTGGCGATTTTTATATACTTTTACGTACAAACAATAAATGATTCATCGTACACAAACAAAGAGCAGTTACAGTTAGTCAAGGTAACATGACAATAACATTTTTCCCATATTGAACTTACTCCAACTTTGGAGGTGTTTGTAATTAATTGCCAATTTATGAACTAGTATTTTTATTAAACATTTTTTATTATTTAAACGGCGATTTAGAAGAATTTAAGTGAGCTTTTTAGTACAAATAATGATGTCTATTATTTTGAGCACGCCTTTAGAAAATGTTAAATTTAACGAACGCTGTTTCATAATTACTACGTAATAATGACGGATTATATTGTGAGGATTTTTTACGCCGAGAAAAATATTAGCTTTTAAGTGAACGTGATTTGGTTTTAACTTTGCACTTTGATAAATGGATACCTTCAATTATCTTCGCTTTAGATTTTCTTTAAATGGACTTATTAATATAAATCATTTTTAAATCTAACGACCGAGTAGTAAGGGTGATTTTTGGGAGAAGGTTCGTTTTGAGCTACCCTTTTCTCGTATTCAAAAGGAACTGTTTCGAATTTGTACTTGAACTTGCAGATGGTTGTTACAGGAAGAGTAATTGAATTTATGTCGTGCTATGTTACTTTTATAACATCCAACATTGGTCAAGTCAACTTTTTGTATTTTCTATGAAGTCGGGGTGACTACGAACGTGCACTTGATGAATTTTGTAATTTACACGCACAATGTTTTCTTTCTTGCATCCTATACTTATTGTTATGCAGTATTTATTGTGCACACTTATTTTTTTGAATCCTTTTACTTATTGACAAACTCGTTTCTTCACACAAGTTTAAAAACATCTGCAAATTTTTGCTATTTTGCAAGTGAATCGACATTTGCAACGATTCGACTGAAACGAAACCCGTTTTGTATGGGAAAAGAACAAGCTGAAAATGCTTTAAGTTACACGATACTATAATAGAAGGCTTGAAATTCTTTGTTGTTTAATGCGAATTGTGTTCAAACCGAGTTTTTCAATCTAACTTTATCTTTTGTATTTATTTACAAATTTTTTCGTCTTTTTCTTTTCTTTTTCAAATCGAGAGAGGGTATGGAATTATTGGGAAAATGTTTCGAATTCTGGCTGACTGCTGCATTGCAGATATTGTGTGCTTTTTATATTTACATATTATGTAATATCTATCTATACAATACAGTAATGTTTTGTCAATAGTATTTTAACAGTTTGTATAAGAAATCGAATAGACTTTTGCTTAGTCATTTTGTATTTGAAATATTTTAGAAAAAAATTTTTTCTATTTACCCTGCACAATAAAATTCATCATCCATATTAAAGGCTTTGCCTAACTCTACCAGGCTACAAAACGTATCTTACATATCATAGCTGTAAGATATAGGTAGGGCTAGGAAGAAGTGGAAAACCAACAATTTAGAATTTTGCAACAGGATAGACTAACCCATACTTTGGGTGATGTGCTACACTGATACATACTATTGATCAAAAATGAATTCTGATTATGGAATTTCCACGTTGAGTGACAATCTTGGTTAAGAAGTCCAGGTGGTCTAGTAGTACGGCGCTAGACTACGGAGCAATAGGCCCGGGATTCGAATTCGGGCTCGGACGTGCCATGTTAACTTGGCTTTTCAGTCTCAGGGTGCTCTCAACCTTTGTCATTGAGTACACAACTGCATTACCTGTGGTAATAATAGGGCGTAGTGCTTGCCACACTATCTCGTATACATATAGCTATACTCTGTTCAAGGAATAGAAACAGCTAAGCCACTCTCCACAAATTTCTGTCAAATAAGGTTGACGTATGTCAATTCTTGGGTAAGGTACTGTCGCGCTTTTACACCACTGTGGTAGTACAACCCTTACCGTTAGAATGCAACACCACCGGCACCGGTCAGTTCATCGTTGGTCTTCACATGGTCTTCACGTGAGTTCTTCGTCAGTCGTGAAACTGTATACTGGCTCCCCGTGACGCCTTAGTTAAACATGTGTGTATATTGTTTTATTATTTAAAACAAAGTTTTAAACCGCATTTTCAAAATTCGACAAATAGAAAAATTCTATTCGAATTTTGGGAATGGCTTAGCTGTTCCCTGAACAGAGATTATAGTAGTAGCGATCGAACTCGCTATCCCCTGAGGCGTTCGACGCTAAAAAAGGACCCCATTATTGTTATTAAATCAAAGAACGTCAACGCAATAAATTGAGTAGATCGAGATCTTTAACTGCTCTCATTCTCACCATTTACGATAATCAGTGCACTCTCTCAACTTGTCTTCAATGTTATTAGGATTTTTGTGCAAAATTTTTGCCAGCGACGATCCTAAACGTCCACAATCGTGGGTCGATCTCGGCCAGCAAAGCCAAATTTCCATGATCTTTTGTGGATCTTGAGTAACGTGAAAAGTGAGCTGTGTTATAAGAGATCGATCAATAGAGTGATATAGATGTATAGTTGAAATACAAAAATGGATAAATAGACAACTTCATGTCCTTCTAAGCCAGGGGTAGGCCTAGAACTCTTGACTCCACTCAAAAACATTCTAAAATTCAGTCTTCAAGCATTAAAAGTTCACCATCTCTGTTATAGGCGATTTGTCTAAGGAGATTGAAATATATATTCCGTTTGTTTAAAGGCCAGTCCACACATACAGGCCTTTGGGTTTGGTCCGACCTGTGCAGGCGGCCTGAACGCTGTCCAGAGGCCCCGGTTTGGCCTGTGCAGGCTGCCTGCACAGGATGGCAAGCCTGTGCGTGTGGCGCCACCGTTATTAATTGTGAACCTTTATAAAACCCTTATAAACACAGCTTGCGTGTGTGGCGCGGCATACAAGTTCGAAGACCATTCTCGAATAATTGCACTCTGATAGCCGAGATTTGGATTTAGCGTTTTTGTTCACTTTCATATTACTCTGTTGTATTACTAAAGAGCAGTGACTTATTTATTGGGGGGGGGCTTATATTGACCCAATAGTAATAGTCTCAGGGCAACGGTGTAGTCAGCTTCTAGTGAGTAACGCCACCACGGTTACTCGTTACTCGATGTTTTCTTGGGAACCTTATTCCTTTCCTATCGCTTGCCTTTAGCAACCGGCCGGATTGGAGAAGTGGAAAATAAAGCCCTATGCAGATAAAATCGGAAGTATAACGTTTGTTGAAATTCCATCCATCACACCGCTCAACGCAACTTAGTCACTACGGCTATTGTTTTAACTCTGCTTTCTGAAGACCTATATTAGGTTATCTCTGGAGCCCACCTTAGTGAAATTTCTCAATACACCACTGCTAAAGAGGACTTGAACTTAACTTTTGTATTTTTTAAGAGCCCATACACGTACATCAAGCATTTGCATTGTTCCAAGTTTCATGACCTAGCAATCGAGCTGATAAAGCTCAATAGCCCTGCGTGTGGAACTTAATAAATGCCACTCAACGTTTAGAATTTTTATATATTTTTGTAATCAGTGACAATTGCCTAATAGCTTACCTACTTCGATGTTGACATTTTTTACTTCAATATCATTCGTTAGTTTGTGTGATCACCAATATATTACTATAATCTCATCCTAATTCGTAAGGTATAGATAGTCAAACGCGTAGGCTTCAACTTTGATGTATTTGTTTAACAATTACCTCATTTTAGCTTGCTTATTTTATGATATTTTTCTAATGTCCAATTAAAGTATTAAGTGTTTAATTTTCTTTTTTTTTGTTGCAGGTGAGTCAATTTTTGAGCACTTCCACTATACATTGTGCTGGTATCCTACACAATTACAATCCTAAAAGGTTAAGTACACTTTTTAACGGCTATTAAAAATATAAGTACTTGTCATAAACTCATAAAATAATTTAGTTGCCATTATTGCCATCGAGGCTCGTATTTAAAAAAATATACGGAGGCTTTTTGGAAAATGCGAGCTGGGAAAAAATAGAGCATTGTTATGCGAGTAAAATGCCAACAAAAGCAAAACAGCTGCGCTTTTACTAGTTTCCTTGGATAATAATTTGAGAGAATGTTTATTTTGAAATTATTCCAAAGTAAAAAGTTTCTATTTTTAACCACTAGGGGACCCATAAATTGTTGATGTATCTCTTCAAAGTTTACACGACTTTTCAAATTGTTTTATTCTCTTTGAAAAAGGACAATTTTTATTTAAAAATGACAAATGAACCTATTTCAATGCACACCATATGATGTATGAAACGTTTAAGTTATGAACTTTGTGTTGGTTATTCATGTCTGAAATATCCATTTATCATTCCATAGCGGGTAGCTTAATAAAACAACTTGGTAGTAAGCAAGAACATTTATGAGCTATTTACCTGTTATAGCAACCAATATTGTGTAGCTACTTTTTATTGTTTATAACGGGGCGATATAATAAATTTTAACTTCATTTTTCTAGTAAACTGTATTACCGACTTTTGATGCTTATTTTATTTAAGAGCTCAAACCGTGCTTCGTATACTTTATGTTTCGTAATTTTTTTCTCTCGTTTTTCCTAACCCACTTTTGAAAAGTAAACCAAATTTTTGATTTGCTTAATTTTCTTCGAGAGCAAAAAATAATCACGTTCGACGAACGTGCGAGCTAATTTTATTAAGTATATAGGTTAGCTACTTAATTTACATTTTAATCAAATTTTGAAAACAAATTATCAGGACCGCTGTTTATAAAGTGGCCTTTCAAGTATAGAATTTTTATTTCGAGTTCCGATAGGTGCACTCTTGTCAGTTGATTAGATTATGTACTGGTGTGTTTGAGGCGCTGAAGTATCATCATTGGGGTCTTTAATCGTTTGATCAAGTGTGATATGCTCCTAGAATAGAAACTTTTGAGCAAGTTGCTTCTTTATGGTCTTTAAGCTCTGGATAGCCTTTTCTAGCTCCTGCAATTTTTGCGCCCATTCTTCTGTTTTAGTTGGCACCTTTGAGAGCAGTGCCTAGATCTCAACTCTTGATCTGTCAGGTGAAAGGATTTCCTTAGCCCTTTTTACAAACATTGCATCAAAATCTGCGCCTGTCTTTGACCAGGCGTGTTCGCCCAATAAAATAGTAATACCTTCCATAACTTTTTTTTCTAGCCTCTTCATTTTTGTTCCCTTCAATGCCTTCGTTTTATGATCCGCACACCAAGGAGTGAACACCAGGAGAGCATTGAACAATCCCAAGCAAGCTTGGACTCGAGTTTAGAGCCTTCGGTACTGTTTGGCTCCCTGACAGAACACACAGCTTCTTTTCTGTTTTAAAGACTTGCTGATATTCTCTTAGACACTGATACTTGTTCTGAAGTATTATTATTGAAACCTTTAATCGTTTGATCAAGTGTGATATGCTCTTAGCATACCCAGGTCTAATCTTAAAACTTTGAGAAACTTTTTACAATTATTGTATCAACATCTGCGCCTGTCTTTGATCAGGTGTGTTCGCCCAAAACAAGAGTAATACCTTCCATAACTTTTTTCCTGGATTGTCTTCAATTTTGTTCCCTTCAGTGCCTTCGTTTCATAATCTGCACACCAAGGAGTGGTTGGAGAGCATTGAACAATCCCAAACAAGCTTGGGCTCAAGCTTAGAGCCTTAGGCGCTGCTTGGCTCTCTGACAGAACACACAGCTTCTCTTGAAAGACTTGCTGCTATTCTCTTTGACACTGATACTTCTTCTGAAGTATCATCATTGAGACTTTTACTTGTTTGATCAAGTGTGATATGCTTCTAGAATACCCCGGTCTAATTTTAAACTTTTGAGAAAGTTTCTTCTGTAATGTCTTTAAGGTCTGGATAACCTTTTCTAGCTCCTGCAACCTTTGCATCTATTTTTCTGTTTTAGTTGGCACCTTTGAGAGCAGTGCCCACATCGTCGGTCTCAACTCTTGAACATCTGCGCCTGTCTTTGACCAGGTGTCCCTGTCCCACTAAAATAAAGTAATAACTTCCATAACTTTTTTGTTAGGCTATCCTCATTTTTGTTCTCTTCAGTGCCTTTGTTTCATGATCTGCACACCAAGGAGTGGTTTGACAACATTGAACAATCCCAAGCAAGCTTGGGCTCAAGCTTAGAGCCTTCGGTACTGCTTGGCTCCCTGGCAGAACTCGCAGCTTTCCTTCTGGTTAAAAGACTTGCTGATATTCTCTTGGACACCGAGTTCTCTAGCAAAGTTTCTGCCTGAAAGATAGATAGTGAGTGGCCTAAGACTACTAAGAGGATAAACTTGTTCAAAATTGCTTTAGGCCCATTTTATGATTCATTTAAAATCCATCCATAATTCCATACTTGCAAAGTACCCCTCTTTCGAACCGTGAACCACCTGTTATCCGTTTTTGGGGGTCATAGATGACCGCTTCAAAGCAATTAATTGATAGTTGCATATTTAATAGCAACTCTTTGCGTTTCCTTATATCCACTTTTTGCTCTTTTCATTCGACTTTTTGCTCGGTTTGTTTAACTCTTCTAATTCAATTAAAGTGTCAATATTTTTTCTAACAAAACTAATTGCAAAATTGAATCACGTGCTTTTTATTTAAGAAATTTAGAACACTTAAAATGATATCACGTAATTACATTTCTCACCAATTTGTCGAAATTCGTTTCGCACTTTTTAGTTGTTAAGATTTTTAATGGTACAATGATTTGGCATTTTTCTATTATTATTTTATAGGCGTGTCTTATTAATTTTTATAAATATTGTTTAAAGTTTTAACACAGTGGCGGAACCTTTTTTGTTTCGTTTAGCTCCAAACCATATTGTGTCAATGATGTCAAAATTCTTTTTTTTGCTTCGCGATTTCTTCTTAGATATACGCGAAGGTATTGATAAATAATAATACGAAGTCATTTGTATTTAGATTTTTATCTTTTCATTAAATTAAATTATTGAACATAAGCGATCCATAGGGGGTCTATTTATTATTTGTATGACGCTGCGAAAATTATACTTCCATATCAATGCGATGTAATTTTCATTTTTGTTAAATTACTTTATGAAGAATATGTTCATTAAGTCGTAATTTTACTTTTCCTGTAATTTTCTTCACTCGCTTAAAATTGCAGACTTTCTATGCATAACCAATTAAAAGATGATTGTATTGCAACAACAATGATTAAATTTATGCTATGCTTTTGTATATGTATGTGCATAATGTTTTTTTTATCGTTTATCGCTTAATTAGTCGTGACTAATTGTTAATAATTACTCGGTAACGCTTCGAACGTACCTGAATGTCAACAAACTAATTTTTGAATCATCCTGTAGTATCTGTATTGTCATTGAAAAGCGTTTTATGTTATGGTACTCGTATCGTAAAGCTTTCCCTTTAAAAAGTGGTTGTTGATTTTATCAAAATTTGTGTGTAGTACTTTAAAATAATTTATTTCCCAAATTCTGCGTATCGAGGGTGCGAAGGTGGGTTAGAGGCGTCGCCGGCGTCGGGATCGATAACAATGACTAGTGCTGCTATTGAACGACCGTGAGGCAGGTTCTGCCGTCGATGGTCAAGGGCAAAAGACGACGCCCAAAATTTTAACGTGTATAGCTTTTTTGATACTTACGTAAATTTTATTTTTTTTATTTTCGTCGCTTAAGTGACGGTTTTATAACGATTTTTAAAAGGTCAGTTATCAGTCTGTTAAACTTACCTTCTTGAAAAAAGTTTTGGAAGTTTATGTTTATTAATGACTTCGTGGCCCAAATGAAGAGAGAAGACTTAATTTATCGTTAAAACTACATATTTACGTTTTTTAAAATAAATGTATCCCTCTTTTCACATCTATGACAAGCAGTGGTAGTTCTTTCGTTTTTTTCTCTTTTTTATACCATATGGTGGAGGCGGGGAATACTGGATTCAAAAAGTGTTAGCATTCAAGATACTTCTTCTACAATCGTAAACACTGTAGATGTAGATACTTTTCAATAGTATCATTTTTTAAATCTGTATTCCGTATCTTAGTAACAGAAACGCAGGGAGGGGTCATGCGTGAGGGAGGATGGCATCAACATTTCAACATGGTAGTCATATTTGAGCCTTGAGATTTTGTTTTGAGCATTTTATTACAATATTTGTATTGGGTCGGCCATGTCAATGATAATGTTCCTATAACATTAAGAAAAGCGTTTTAAGACTCTGATCAGCGAGCATGGCAACAAGATGAGTCGTCCATAAATGGATAGATCGGTAAAAGCGTAGCCTGTTTTCCTAATAACCATAATATTTCGAAATTCATTTTCTGCATAATACAAAAGATAAAGATAAATTATTAAGTGTTAATTGGAAGGCTATTTTAGTACCGTGGAAGTTACAGAGAGTGAGAGAGAGAACAGTAATCTAATAACATAACATTCTATAATATTAAATTGTTTATAATGAACCTGTACGGGAAAGTTTACACCCATCTTCAATACGAAAACACTAACTTAACAATATTTAAATAATTTTACATTTTATTTTTGCATGCATAAGTTATGAGTGATGTAAATGAGAAGATGACTTCAAAATTATCTCGTCGTATTTATAGTTTCTATAATTCAGAAAACACGAATTTTGTTGAGTTGGAGTTGTAGTTTTAATATTTAGGAATTCGTGCTACAAAACGTAGGATTTTCCGAAATTAACTTCACTTTATTATCTTTGTATTTTGTCAAGGCAGTATTGGAACTTGTCCGATCAATGTGGATAAAACTACTCGATCGTTTTGAAAGAGAAGAAAAATACTTTCCTTTGAACTTGATTAGAAAAATTTTTCAAAGAACTACGAGTAATAGGAGTGTTGTTAGGTAGGGCGATCAAAATAATAGTATATCGAGAAGGCTTAAAATTTTTTATAATAACTCATTATGACTGGGTTGTAGAATCAATTACTTATTCTTCAATTATCTTGAAACACTATAAAGTCGAAGATCGTGGTGTAAGATTGTAAGATTCTTGGGATTTAAATAATAAAATAAAAATCATTAATTAAAGTCCTGTATACAGCTCCGCCTCTCGGAAGGTAACGGCAAACTACAGAAAATTAAATTGTCTAGTTATACACTTCAATTTTGTAATTTGGAGTGTTCGGGCCCCACATTCGCTATATGAAACTAGATCCCATATTTTGATATCTTACTACAGTAGAACTCCGTTATCACGTATCATGAGGGACAGAAAAATTGGTACGTTATAACTAGAGCTGAGATTTTAAGTTTTTTACCTTTTCACATGAAAGTGAGGTAACGAAAAACAATTAACGACAAAATCCGTTTCAAAGATTTCCTTTCAAATTACCATATGAGCCTATTTGTATTTATTTTTTATTGCCGTTTTTCGTTTATAGAACCTTTTTTTTACCTAAAATCACAGCTCTAGTTATATCTGGAATCCGTAATAAAAACAATAGATAAAATATTAAAATGGGATCAAAGATTTAGTCCGGTGTATCCCGAAAAACGGTATAACGGGGTTCTACTGTATTTTAAGACCCTCCAGAGACACCAGACTCTGCAGAGAAGTCGTTTACTCCCGTTCGCTGTATGCTGTAACGACTACTTGTGAAAGCTTCTAAAGTATAGCAGAAGATGAATTGAAGTTTCCTCATCCTTTGCACATCTTCTGCATAGTGGGTCTTCTTCTAGTCCCATCGTATATACGATAGGTGCTTTTTAAGCTGGCAATGGCCTTTATTATTGCCGTTGTCAGTTGTAGTTAATCTCTAATCATTCTGAGTAAAGAACGAGTACTTTTGTCAGAGGGTTTCTCCAGTAGAGTTTTAGAATGTTTCGGTTCAGGAGTTTCGCTTCGGTGTTTAATATATCACTTGTGACTCTATTTCTCTCTTTGACCAAACCGTCCGCTTTCTCCATAGAAGATTGACGAAGTTTTTCCTCGCTAGCGCATTTAGCCTGCAGATGCAGTCCGGGCCTCATCTCAGGCGTTTGCTTTGAGGGCTGCTTGACTGTCAGGTACTACGAATATTCTTTGGTTGTGATTCTTTCTTCTCTTGGTGAATGTGCAATTGCGTTCTAATCACTCAACTGACTAAATGCTTATTACTTCTTGTTTCGTCACCTCAGGTGTTTTCACTGATTTAAGTTCTGTGAGTGTACCTTTTCAATGATTTGATGATTGGTCTTTTAATTGCTTTTCCTAAATGTTTTTTCTTTTGCAGTTTTTCTTGTCTTCCAGGTCAGGTCGTCTGTCCCTAAAGGTATGTTGGTCTGGGGATACGCCAATCCCTTCGGTGTCTTCCAGGTCAGGTGGCCTCTCCTTAAAGGACTGATAGGTCTTGAGAACAGGTCTAGTGGTCTGGGGATACTCTCATCCCTTCCGTGTCTTCCAGGTCAGTTGGCCTCTCCTTAAAAGTCTGATAGGTCTTGAAAACAGGTCTGTTGGTCTAGAGATACGCTCATCCCTTCCGTGTCTTTCAGGTCAGATAGTCTCACCTTAAATGTCTGATAGGTCTAGAGGACAGGTCTGGTGGTCTGGAAGAACAGTGAGTCATAACGTAAGAGGTTTATATCTAGTTCGTCAACCTATTGATTTTTTCCTTAAGTAGGTTTTTTTTTCATTTTATAATTTAATAAATATTTTGTTTTTTTTTATTTCTTACTACGACTCCCCCCCCCCAAGCTCTAACTGAGCGACGCTTAAGGGAGATTCAATGCAACAGTTACATTTGACAATGATGAAGGAGAGGATGAGATCGATTGACAACCAACGCTCTTGGAATAGAGAACTGGGAGTAGGAGCGGTCCGGCAGGCCAGTCGGCGATTACATTTAACAGGCCACTAAGGACTAAGATCTCCCTGGATAGACAGACCTGGAACCCAGGCCAGGAGCAAGACAGGCCAGTCAAGGATAGCCGACCGGCCAAGTCCGCCCCTCACCTGGGAGAGCAACAAAATCACCCATTTCAGAGTAATTGCATTTCTCCAAATCGTTTAATGGATGCTTTTAGAGAACCCATAACTCTTTCTGACTGCATAGTTATTTCAGTAGATGACTTGCAAGAATCAATGGTATTATTTCTAAGTTTTTCATTCTGTATTATAATAGAGGAAATTATATTTATGGTAATGGCTCATAATAATATAAAATCGATAAGTAATTTTTATTGGCTTTTTAAAATTTAATTAGTCAATTTAAAATCACTTATTATTATCAATATTGATAAAATTTATGACCACAATAATAATTTCACGTTAGTATTTAAAAAAATATTATTTGATGTTCGTTCTATTCATCGAGTTAACCATTAGTTGGTTATAAATTGGCGAAATGTCTATAACTAACTGTAAATTCGTCGAGTTCTACTCACACACATTCGTTTAGCTAATAGCGTATTCTTTGTTGTCGTTATATAACAGTACTTGAAGTTCGTGAGAAAGAGAAGAAATTATGTGCTATAACACGAGGGCCTTTTTTCTGTCGCTGTCTACGCAAAATAACGGTTCGCTTATATAGGTACTTAGAGACGCATGGCCCAAATTACCTCGTCTAACAAGTCCTAAATTATGTAAACTTCACTTAATTTCGAATCATATCGATTTCCTGTTCTTTTAATTTTAATTTAGAAATCGATACGTCAAATTTATTTGAATAATTTCTTTATAAAATTTATTTTGCTTTGAATTCCCGAGACCCCCTACGAAGTAACATGCTATATTTAGTGAACAATGAAGAAAGGTGAGGAGCGAGGACTTTTATAAAATATTGTAATAAAGGGGGAGGGATGATTTTTTTAATTATAAAAAAATGTAGTTGTTTTTGATCTAAAATAATTTACATCTAACATTTTTAATTGGCAATTATGATATTTTTAGAAGTTGCTAATTAGAAATAAAAGGGAAAGGAAGACTATGTGTTTTAAGTAAGCGAACAAAAATTTTATTTTGTAGAAAATTGATTAGTTATTAGTTCGTTCCTTTTAGAGCTCATTATCGTAATAATTTTGCAACGCCTATTATTATAGGCATATTTTAAAAATATTAATTTAGAAAAGTTTTTATTATCTGATCTGACAACAAATTTTGTTTCCACCTACTTTTGGCAAAATTGAGTACGAAAAACGGTTTAATTTGATTCTGTTTAATGTTATCGATGTATTGCCCAATTCACCAGCTGTATTTAAGCCACACCTTCTTTCCGAACGAATGCTTTGGCATTTGTATCTTTTTCTAATTTAATTAAAAAAGGTTTGCTTTAATATTAATATTTCTATGAATTTTTTTAATAAACGAAAAACAAAATCCATGGGTTTTCCAAGGAAATTTTCCCATTAGTACTCGCATCCTATTGTTTTTTGTGAATTTTGTTACTGGGGTAGCTAACTCTAAATTGTTTGTAATGCTCGGAAGGCATAATACGAAGAATATTGAGATTTTTAACTGTTTTTATAGCGGCCAATACCAACGAGGTTGAAGTTTCTTATCTAAAATGCACAGGGTTTTTGGACGAAACGGAATAAAAATTTGTTTTTCGTAAAATTCTTGGTCTAAAAATCTGAAATTTGGTAGCCTGTTCATGGACAAACTTAAAAAAATTTAAAAAAATTTTTTTTTGCAAAAACTGGTATTTTAGGGATTCAAAGTTAGCGCCACCCCCTGAAGAGGTAGTTGTAGTACGATATTTATGAAATTTCTACCACGTGATGACTTTTATAAGATAAGTCTACTGTATAAAAAGCATTAAAATATTTCGAGTACTTTTGGAGATAAATAAATAAAGCGATTATTTAAATTTTAACCCCAACTTTAAGAGCCTACAACTATTTGGGGATGCATTTTTTGATAAAATTGTAAGAGGAGCAAATGTCCTATTTTGGGCCCAGGAAACCACTGTAGACTTTTGTCAATGTTATTCGGTGTTATTCGGGTATTTCTAGCTTTTGCAGGTATTATTTGTCCATAAAAAGTTTCTGATGAAATGGAATGACCCATTCATAATTATTTTTAGGGTAAAATTTTAATGGTTTAAGTTTTTTTGTCCATCACCATGTTATCTACCGAGTTTCAGATTTTTAGACCACACATTAGTCGAAGAAAAACATTTTATACCGTAATATCCAAAAAACCTGTGTATTTTAATTTTTTTTTTATTATTTGGATTCGATTGAGGAGGCGTCGGAATTAAAATTTGAAAATAGGTCAAATAAGAAGCACCCTATACTGTTCAGAACACAAACCACGCAAAACCTACGCGTGGGGGGTCTAGGTGCGGCCTTCTCTATAAAGGGACCCGGGTGCAAGAAACTTTTTGGGGTCCTTATGTATTTTTGATTGGTAAAAAGAAAAGGATTCGAAATAAACGTATATTGCGTAATATGTCTTTATTTAAATGGGCGGGAGGGGAGAAAAAGTAGTCTATTTTATGACCGCTCAGTAGTAAATTGTATTGTAATAATTGGGCCAAGTGAATAAAACAAGTAAATACTTAAACTTTTAAGGTATTACTTATAAGTACTTACTTATTTCGAGAGCTTAGTGATACCTTATAAGTATTCGCTATGGAAATACTATACGAATTAGAAATAAGTAAAGACTTTACTTGTAAGTATTACCTTTAATTTATAAGTAAAAGCTGTACTTATTTTTATTCACTTGGCATGTTTGACAATTTGAAATCATAAAAAAATGCTCTTTTAGAAAATATCCAAAAATATCCCTCTTGCTATTATAAAAATTGACCCCCACGCCATTACTCTGAAGATCTAAATTATAAAAATTTTTAAACTTCGTCAAAAAATAGTAAAAATTACTTTATTTACCCCCTCCAAATTTCATTCCATTTGGTCAAGTCGTTTAGAAGTTATTAAGGCCGTTCCACACTTGTAGACTCTAAGAATTTTTAATTTTTTTTTAATACGAACCTCAACTAGTAGCACATGTTTGAAATCAGAAAAAAATGCTCTTTTAGAAAATACCAAAAAATACCCCCCTAGCTATTTAAAAAAGTTGAGCCCTACGCCATTACTCTGAAGATCTAAATGATAAAAAATTTTAAACTTCTTCATAAAATAGTAAAAATCACGTTATTTACCCCCTCTAAATTTCATTTTATTTGGTCAGGTCGTTTAGAAGTTATTATACTATTAAGACCATTTCACACTTTTAGACCTCTCTGTATGTATACGGTGTCCATCTTGATTATTGGTCTGAGGTAGATCCTAATGCTCTACTCGTAAGAATATTCTGTTTTTTTGGATCAATATACGTAGTTATATTCAAACCCTCACCCACTACATAACACATTGATCACTTTTCAAATAGTTATTTAAAGTAGCAAACTATTTGGTTAAACGTAAATCTTAATATTTATACCTATTCAGTAAAGAAATAAACTTACGTTTCTAAAAATTCTGCGTTATGTTGAAAAGATCAAGTGGGTTGCGAGCTATGATAAAATATGATGTTATATCCGTTTCCCGTTTCTCAGACGACTACAAAATGACAAATTACGAGGATATTCTAGTGGATTGAACATTTTTATCATTGCAATTTTTATTTTAAATTTAAAAAATGAAGACGCATTACATTTATAAGTAAAACAAATATCTGACAAATGACAAATCCATCTTTAAAAAGGATTTTCCTCTTGCAAAATTTAAAGACGAAACGATCGTCGAGAATAATCATAAGTTGATCCTATATTCTTGTGGAAACCGTTTGACCAAGTATAAAATAGGGTAATTTTACGTAAAGCACCAATTTCTCGAAAGAATATGAAAAATAATAGAAATACATTTATATTTAAGAGTGGTATCACGCTTGAAGTGTTTCACGTGAAGATACCATAACGAATTAATGTATAGAACGATTAAATTTGACACTGACTTGTTTTGATTCTACGCCAATGAACGTGAGCTGCTTTCACGACTAAGCTAATTATCTTTGCGAGCAAATTGTTACCTAAACAATGTTGTAATGAGTTGATGATATCATCGTAATGAATTTTACAGATGTTGTCTTATAAAGGAACATGAAATTAGCAATTATTTTGCTCTTGATCTCTCGTGGATGAAGAATAATAGATCAATGTCTAACGTTGCTTACCTATTTTTATTAAATATTTTTGTATTCGATTCTAAAATAACGTGAGTGACACACTTATTTTCATTTTTATTGTATTTATTTTTATATTAAAGAAGTGTAATCTCGCGTTCTATCTCTTGAAGGTTTCAGGTTGTAGTTGACAGCATCTTCATGACTTCATATTGTATAATAAAAAACAATGTAGGTTGTCTAAGTAAATATATTTTTTAATAAATATTGTTGTTTCCTAAAAGAATTATAAATGTAGGTTTTATAAATATAGCGATAAGGACATAGGACAAGGATGTTGTGGAAAAATTGAGTGTCGAGGTTCTTTCAGCTTTGCAATAGCCTTCTTCTTGGAGCTAAACATCTAAATTTGGCTGTTCCTTTTATTATTTATCTTTCGTTAAATTCAAATATGTATTTAAGGAATGGACTGGGCCGCGGATCTGGCTGGTATATTACCTACATCGATTAACTTCGCAACTTTTTTGTGGGCTCCATCTTAAACCTTAACCCGAAGATATGTGTCTAATGGAGACCTATCGGTTGTAACCCTTAACCATCCCCTTTTAAGATTAATGTTAATCCATTAAACAATCCATTGGAATCATTTTTTTCATCAGTGATGTCTTCTATTTTTTGCTTGGGTCCTAACACTAGTTATTCCAGTAGTTGCTCTCATTAGGTGTTTTTGTTTTGACTAATGGCTTTATAACACTCCATTTGAATCCATATTTACCTGTAGGTAAATATTTTAATACTGAAGGAATTTTTTAATCAAAAGATGTTGATCTACTTTGATCCTCTTCAGATTTATCGCTCGTTTAGTCGTTCGTATCTATCTGTTCCGCGTTTCCTCTTTAATTCTTCATGAATCTTCACCTCATGAATCTTTGATTTGAAAAAAGATTAGGCCCGGCGCCTCCATCATATGTCACGAGGGGGATCGTGACCCTGCATTCTCTCAGGTTGTGCCAAGGTAAGTAATAAATTGTATGCTTTTGATTTATTTGAGAATAATTCTTAACCAATGATAAGAGTGTATATTCAATCACAAAACATTTTAATTATGGGTTGTAGCAAAGACTATACAGTGTAAGACTGGCAAAGCTTACGTGCCGAATGTGACTAAAAATCCCCGCTACAGAAGATGTCGCTAGTCATCGGGGCATTTTCGAGTGAATAAGATAGCTTGTCGAGGCGGGAGCAACGAAGAAAGGGATAAAACAAGTTTACCCTTCGAGGGATTTTAAGCGATTTTGATCTTAAAAACCCTTTCACATTTTTTAACATAGGTTTTGGTAGTCTCTTCTATATGGTCTTTGGTTGTAGACAGCAAGGGCCGACTGTGTTTAACGGAATTACTGACTTAACTGATTAACTGTAATAATCTACTAATAGTAATATTTCTACACGTGGCTTAATGTATCACGTTTCTGGAAGTAAGTGTCTCTGCGACGCTGAGTTGGGAAATTCTGCAACTATTAAAAAGTAGCAACTGAGCGTGAGTTTTATGATCTGACGAATCAGATCAGAGAGGTTAGACACTAGACAGTAATGTCGATTACTGTATAAATAGTTGGGAAATTAATATTCAAGTCTGTGCTATAAGTCCCAACGTAAGTTGAATCCACCACGTGACCAAACCTGCGCGAGGCGTGGTTTTAGAGCCCAGTGGCGGAGCTAGTTATTTCTTCTGTCAAAAAAAATTATTTTTAAAAGTTGTCAAAATTTAAAATAATTACTTAATTTAAATTTTTATTTGAAGTACTATTACACAAGGCGACAAATTTAGAATTGATAATTTTTTTATGGATTAAACTGTACTTAATCGAAAGGGTATGCATATTGAAGCTCAAAAATAAAAAAATAAAAATTTTTTTACGAGTTGTTTTTGAGATAATCCACAACTTGTGATTTTTTTACCATTTTTTACCATTTGTTTTTCTCAAAAACTACTAAAGGATGCTAAAAAATTCAAAGTTTATGTTAAAGAAAACATTTCAATCTTTCCAAAAAATATTTTTGAATTTTTGAAAAAAGTTCCAAAAGTTCAAAAAAAAAGTTCTAAAATTTTATTTTTAATTTTTTTAGAACTTTTTGAACTTTTTTTTTGTTTTTTTACTTTACCTGAAAAGAGCAATTTTTTTTACACAAAATAGTTAAAAATTACGAAAATCCTACGAGTCAATAAAATATGAAGCTTAAGATTAAAAACAAAAGAAAGATTTGTATACAGGGTGTCCAGCATAAACCTCCGTTCCTTGAAGTGGGTGATTTGTGAGCTCAAAATAGAGTGATAAAACCGAATTTACCTTAGTCCAAAGTTGTTTGCCTACCAAGTTACAGCGCTTTGAAGTTCTTCAAAAAAAATCGACAAATAAGCGTAACTTTGGAATTAAAAGTGATGGAACAATGAAATTTATGTAATATACTTTTCTTGATGAGAGGAAAAACTTGGTAATCAGTAAAAATCGATATGATTCTTCTGAGGTGGTTAGTTGCCCCTCCCTCGATGTTAACGCACCCTTAACTTTTTGTTTTTAACTTTTACTGATTACCAAGTTTTTCCTCTCATCAAGAAAAGTATATTCCATAAATTTCGTTGTTCCATCACTTTTAATTCCAAAGTAACGCTTATTTATCGATTTTTTTTTGAAGAACTTCAAAGCGCTGTAACTTGGTAGGCAAACAACTTTGGACTAAGGTAAATTCGGTTTTATCACTCTATTTTGAGCTCACAAATCACCCACTTCAAGGAACGGAGGTTTATGCCGGACACCCTGTATACAAATCTTTCTTTTGTTTTTAATCTTAAGCTTCATATTTTATTGACTTGTAGGATTTTCCTAATTTTTAACTATTTTGTGTAAAAAAAATTGCTCTTTTCAGGTAAAGTAAAAAAACAAAAAAAAAGTTCAAAAAGTTCTAAAAAAATTAAAAATAAAATTTTAGAACTTTTTTTTTGAACTTTTGGAACTTTTTTCAAAAATTCAAAAATATTTTTTGGAAAGATTGAAATGTTTTCTTTAACATAAACTTTGAATTTTTTAGCATCCTTTAGTAGTTTTTGAGAAAAACAAATGGTAAAAAATGGTAAAAAAATCACAAATTGTGGATTATCTCAAAAACAACTCGTACAAAAAATTTTTATTTTTTTATTTTTGAGCTTCAATATGCATACCCTTTCGATTAAGTACAGTTTAATCCATAAAAAAATAGCAGTGTCGCCTTGTGTTAATAATTAATTACTGGTTTAATATACTTTGTGAATGAGATCTTCACAATTTTTAAAATGCTTGTAATTATTTTGCTTCAACCAAACCAAAGTAATGTAATAATTATACGACGGCACTGTCTACGTTCGTTTCTAAGCAACGACCGCATTAATCTACTGCGCAACTTTAACGGTCATCACGTGGTGGATTCACCTTATGTTGGGTTCCCTCTAGCTGTGCAGTTCCAGGATAAGACATCTTTCAGTCATTTGTGTAGTAACCGATTTTATTTGGAAATGCTCTTCTCTCTTTTTACTTGTGACCTGTGTGGTTAATGTACAGTCTCGTGCATATCTTTGGCAACCCCGGCAATACGTTAACCCGAATTGTGGGTGAAACCATCATAACACCATCCCAGTTTGTTGATTTACTACTTGTTGGCAAAATAAAGTTACCCACCAGTTTAAGTAGGGGGGGGGGTTATCGATGGTTTAACCCACAATTCGTGCTAAGCGTATAGCCGAGGTGGCCAAAAGATATGCACGAGACTGTACAGTCAGCCTCACAATTATTGACCACTCTGGCGTATGGCCAGGGTGGTTATTAGCCAACTACGACAAAAGGGCAGAAGGGGAGGTTGTTGATTTACTACTTGTTGGCAAAATAAAGTTACCCCTCAATTTAAGTATAGAGTGTTATGATGGTTACATCCACAATTCGTGCTAAACGTATAGTCAGGGTGGCCATTAATTGTGAGGCTAACTGTACACAATGTATCACACTCTACTAATTCATAACATCTAGATTACTTCCAATTCATCCCTGTTCTATTGGATTACTCGATTGGCACAAGTCAAATGGATCTTCCAACCTTTTCGGAAGGAGCGATTCTAAGCACACTTCACTCTCGGTATCGGTTTAAACCGGAGCGTCTGGACATCCTTCAGGCTCCGGTTTGGTCTGTGCAGGTCGGCCTTTACGTGTGTGGCGCGGCCTTTACGTTTTGACGTTTGTCGGTTAAGCATTACAATTACGGTGCCCACAACAACTTGCAGGTTACTGAAATTGATCCCCCTTTTTTTACTAACCATAAATTCTGTTTTACACCTTCTCTACGTTCAACCTAAATCGACTCGACAGTTTAAGCCGGAAGTGTTTAATTTTGGCGAATTGATTAATTTGATAAAACCAAAAGACGCGACGAGACCGTTCACTTTTGCTAAATATTTTTTAATTCCCGTAATTAAAATTTGGCGAATCCTAATAATAAGATTAAATTACTTTGTTAATTTTAAGTGGTTGAGGGAATGTTGTATAAGAAGGACACGTTTGTTCTAGTAAGTTTAATTATTTAATGCGTTTGGTGTTTCGGTAAACAACGTTACTATGGCAAACTCTTGCGTAATGAAAGTTTGTAATAGACGAGGAGGAGGTGAGTGCTGGTGCGACTATATTATTATCAAAATTTGTACACAAGCGCCACCATTATGTGGTTCAATGCAACGCGCACGTTTGACGTCACATGTTTTTTGTTCAATATTATCATCCTCACACAACTTTCGAACCGACGATGGTCAGTACGGAATGTGGGCACCGTCCGTCCGACGACTATGACGTCTTCCTCTATTTATTACCTTCTCTTCCACAGTCTATAATTTAATAAATTACCAATGCATAAACCGATTTAAATAAAAACCATTTGATAAAAAAAATTCTATGCGAAAAATATTCAAAAAGTAAAAAAACAAAGTCGAGCTACCGAATTTATCAGCTTAAATATCTCTTTTTTATCCTTTTGCTTTTTTTTTGTATCCCAAAAGATGGTTTTAGATCAGATTTCCAAAAATTCAATTTTCCTTTCAACCGTAAAATTTAAAATGGATGCACAAATCCCAATCCGACTTTGATAAGTTGAGATGAGAAGTTTCATATTTCTGACAGTTTCTTAAATTTCGAGACAACCCATAAGTGTTTGATGGTGTTACCCTTTTGTGTTTTCTTATTTTTATACCTTTATAGTATATAAAAACTGCTACTTAATTTTACTAATCGATTTTTTTGTTTTAGGTAAGATGAGATTCCATAACGAAATGTTTGTCCAATTTCTGCAAAGCTCGACCATGGTTAATAATAAGGGTAGGACATTTGTTATTTTTTTTAAATTTTGTACCTTGGGCTTTTAGCTTTATTTAGTATTTTTTTAATTCTGGGGGTGATTCGTTCGCAATATTGGATGTAAAAGTCGACTCGTGCAAGTCGTTGGCTTTACCCCGTTTCCATAATTTGTCACTCGATTGCGGTAGGACGTAGTGTTGTCACGTAAAACTATTTTACTTTGGAGCTAGATTTTGGTATCTTGAACTAGATTAGAGGTTGTTTATAACAAATCGATGCCCTATTTAGCAAAATTCTTATCCACCACCGTTACATATTGTTTTGAAGTGGTGGTTGAAATGTTTTTAGACATGCTCGGATCTAATATTGTTATACAATCGCTGTTTACTCTCTTTGCATACGAAAATAAAGTAACCAAATTTCATAAAAACGTACAATTTATATATTTATCGATGAAAATAACGTTGTTTTTTTTATTAAATGTTGGAGAAATTCGAGTAATAATCATAAAACTTGGCGATATAAATTTTATTTATTTTTATCATACCACACTCGAGTGATCGTTAAATACTAAATAATTTATTTATAAAAATATTTATTCAACAATTACAATTGTTCGAGAAAAATGTAGACGAAACCGCTCGGAGCAGTGGCTAAAGTATTGACGTACCTGCGTGGGGTCGATAAAAAGAAAAGTTCATTATAGGACCACTTTTGGAGTTGGAAATCCATACTTTGGATGAGTGAGGTTCAGATACTCACACAAGTTATGGGTTCACTTTGAAACAAAATACACTGGTATTTTACATGGGACCGAGTGCAATGGTAGTTTAAAAGCGTCTTCAGCATTGTAGCACAGCTTCTGAATTGTTGTCGTTTTTGTATAAATAGATATTTTGAATCTCTCTTGTGGGCCACCCAGTAGGTATAGGAACTTTTAAATGGACCCAACTGAAAATTTATAATGATTTTCCATTATTAGAAAATTTGTGTAATAATCGATTTGGAACGTTATTGTCAAACTTTGATGAATTTCAATTTAATTTACAATTTAATTTTTGTTACAAGAGAAGTAAGTTTTAAAGGATTTATGTAGCAATTATTTCAAGTAGATTAAGGAAGATTTTATTAATTACTGTTTAAACTGTTTGCTCCTCGAAACTGACAATGTTGCGGAATTAAACTAACAAATAGGGACGTAAGCCGTTGATTAATTAATTCCGTAAAAGATTTTAAAACATGATAAACGAGCCCTTTTTAGAAATAAATACGGCGCCAACGTTGTGGAATTACTGTTTAGTTGAAAAGATTTTTGTTTAGTGGTCAGTTAAGATGAAAAATAAAACAAGGGTAATTTACAAAGGAGCTTCCCCTTAATGAAGTAACGTTCATGTAAGAAAAAAGATAATTGAATTACGTAACTCATTTTAGCGCTCTTTTATAATGTCTCTAAAAGAAGTTGTTATTCCGAGTTTTTAACTTTGTTCTGTGCATTTTTCTTTAAATCTCGTACTGAAATACGTGTAATCTTCGGCTGTTCTTAATTTCCTTAAGTATCCCACTTCTGATAAAGGGTTTAAAGTGGATCCAAATAACACATTTATTAATTAGTTCTAGCAGGGGGGATGTAAATGTTTCAAGTTTTTTCACCTTTTTTTTACCCCTGTTGTCATATTGTTGGTCTGATTTATCGTAAGATCAGTTGATCTTCAGATACGTAGGCCCCTAAAGAAGCCCCATTTGCACCTTTTGCTTCGTCTGTTGCTATTGACACCACATGGTTCAATTATCTACCCATTAGGACTTGGATAATTGTAGACCGATAACTCTCGGCTCTTGTAATTTCCAAAATCTTAACCTTTTCGAGGAAAAGATAAGCTTTATTTTGTGCTGTTGCTGTTGACAGTTAAAAGTTTTAGACATTTTCAAATCTTTGACTCAATAATCTGTCCCGTGGAAAGAGATAATCATATGGCGAAAAAACTTTCACCCTTTTGAATCTTTCAAAGTGTGATCTTTGTTGTAGTTCTGTTGTTGTTGAGAACGGAAAATCTGAGTAAGAGTATCGATGGGGATGGGACTGTTCTTCTATAGTGAGAAATGGTATCATGGAGAGAGATTGTCCTAGGGCGAAAACTCGAGCCCCTTTTAATCTTCCAAAGTGGGACCTTTCTTGTCGTTCCGCTGCTGTTGAGAAGGGAAAATGTCGATGTCGATAAGAATATTAATGGGGAAGGGGATGTTCTTCTATTGTCAGAAATGGTAACGTGGAGAGAGATTATCCTTAGGCGAAAACTTAAACCCCTTTTAAACTCTCAAAGTGGGACCTTTCTTGTAGTTATGTTGTTGTTGAGAACAGAAAATGTGAGTAAGAATATTATTGGGGAAAGGGCTCTTCTTCTACTGTGAGGAATGGTAACGTGGGGAGAGATAATCGTAGGGTGAAAACTCGAGCCCCTTTTGATCTCTCAAAGTGAGACGTTGCTTGTAAATCCGTTGCTGTTGTAAACGGAAGATCTGTGTAAGAATAGTAATGGGGGGGTAGAAATGGAAGATAACTCTATAGGATGATAACTAGCGCCCTTTTTGATCTCTCAAAGTGGGACCTTTCTTGTAGTTCTGTTGCTGTTGAGCGCGGAAGACGTGTATACGAATGTAAATGGGGAAGGGGCTGCTCTTCTGTTGTAAGAAATGACAACGTGGGGCGAGATAATTCGAGGGTTAAAACTCGAGGCCCCTTTTCATCACTCGAAGTGGAAACTTGCTTGTAGTTCTGTTGCTGTTGAGAACGGAAGATCTGTGTAAGAATAGTAATGGAGGGGAAAGAGACTGTGCTTCAATTGTATTAAATGGTAACAGGGTAATGATAATCCTATAGGACGCTAACTCACGCCCTTTTTATCTCTCAATGTGGGGGCTTTCTTGTAGTTTGGTTGCTGTTGAACATGCAAGATCTGTATCAGAATATTAATGGGAAAGAGACAGTTCTTCTATTGTGAAACATGAGGGGTGGAGATAGGGCGATAACTTGCGCTCTTTGTGATCTCTTAAAGTGGGACATTTCTTGTAGTTCTGTTGTTGTTGAGCACGGAAGATTTGTATAAGAATGTAACACCACAGTTGCTGCCCTTTAGCGAAGCTCAGTCGGAGTAGGGGGGTTCGGTACGAGGAATAACACTTACCAACACTTTTAACAAAATAAAAATATTTATTCAAAATTAACAACAAAAAAAAAATATGTGGAAAACAAAATAAGTATTGATAAGGCTTCTGCGAAGGCGCGGTTCCTTTGGATGCTGCTCCAAGACGGGCTAATGCAGCTATTGGGCTCCAAATCCGGGACTACTATTAAGGACAAAACACCAACAGCTGGTCAGCTAGACCAAGCTGTTTGGCTAGGGGAGGAACAATTGGTCAGTTAGACCGAACTGCTTGGGCAAAGCAAAATAATTGGTCAATTAGACCTAACTGTTGAGAAGGACAGGAACGACTGGTCAAATAGACCGAGCTGTTCGGGCAAGAGGAAAACAACTGGTCAGTTAGACCGGACTGTTGGGCAAGACAGGAACAACTGGTCAAATAGACCGAACTGTTCGGGCAAGAGGAAAACAACTGGTCAATTAGACCGGACTCTTGGGCAAGACAAGAACAACTGTTCAAATAGACCGAGCTGTTCGGGCAAGAGGAAAACAATTAGTCAATTAGACCTAACTGTTGGGCAGGACAGGAACAACTGGTCAAATAGACCGAGCTGTTCGGGCAAGAGGAAAACAACTGGTCAATTAGACCGGACTGTTGGGAAAGACAGGAACAACTGGTCAAATAGACCGAGCTGTTCGGGCAAGAGATAAAACAATTGGTCAATTAGACCGAACTGTTGGGCAGGACAGGAACAACTGGTCAAATAGACCGAGCTGTTCGGGCAAGAGATAAAACAATTGGTCAATTAGACCGAACTGTTGGGCAAGAGATAAGGCAGGGTTAAAATGTACTCGGGTAGATGCGATCAGCTTCAACCCTACAACTGCAGCTGGTAATAGCCGCTGGTGCAGGGACGCCAGACCATCAACTACCCGAAGCACAAAGGAATCACTTTACAGGAGAACGAACAGTCGATTAGCACGGACTGTCACGGACTCTGCCACGGACTCCCCACACGGACTGCCTTCCCATAGATGCACCTCGAATATTTATTAATTCGCCACCACCAAGTTCGTAGCACCAATCAGAACTCTGTTTATTATTTGGTGGGAGTGTACATCTTACACGGTATGTTTCGTACTCATATCTGCGATTATCAACCATCTTCTACATCAATGCTTTTTATGCGATTATGTAAGTGGTGATAGATGCGGGCTTGAAAGAGGCGTCGAATGGTCTAAATTTCGATGGGGTACGTGAATTAGAAATAACTTCAAAAAGCATTTAAAATATTAATAAAATATTAAATATTTTAAATGATTTTAAAATTAGATAAAAATGGATGAAAAATTAAGGACATTAAAAAGGGAAATTAAAATGATGGAAAAAATGTATGGGGGATGCCTGAAGGGCCAAAAATAAATTAAAATTAAATAAATAATTTTAACTGACCACGGCGATGGAATTTAAGCGGGTCGACCCTGAGCATTTTATACTACGCTAGCTCGGACGGCCCGGATAAAGATTTATACCAATGCCTCGCAGATGATACAAACAACAGATGATCTGATAGTTGCTGGTGGATTACGTACGAGTTATTTTTAATAAAAAAAAACTCGGGCGTGAAAACGATGTTAATTTTTCCAGTATCAGAGGCAGAATCTTAACAATTCGTAACACTCTGAGACGTGTAGAAAAACACATCGTTACAAGAATATAAATGGGGAAGGTCCTGTTCTTTTACTGTGAGAAATGATAACGTGGGGAGAGAAACCCTAGGGTGAAAACTCGAGCCCCTTTTGATCTCTTAAAGTGGGACCTCGCTTGTAGTTCTGTGGGGGGGGGGGTTCTTCCATTGTGAGAAATGGTAACATGGGGAAAGATAATCCTATAGGACAATAACTCGCCCCCTTTTTGATCTCCCAAAGTAGGGCCTTTCTTGTAGTTCTATTGCTGTTGAGCAGGGAAGATCTGTGTAAGAAATAGTAATGAAGGAGGGACTGTTTTTCTGTTGTAAGAAATGGTCACATGGGGACTGAATATTTTAATTCGCGCACTTCTAGGCGCTCACCTAACTGTTCGCGTCTTATCATTAAGTGCGTCATGACGTTGTAACTTCAAGTAGGTTACATATTACGTTACTCGAGTATCTTCACATACATAATATTAAAATTAAAAGCATATTATATCAACTCTCTCAACACTTTAAATTAAGTGAAATAGGTTAGTAAAGTTAATTCATTTTTGGTTCAAGTTTACTAATTTTACTTTCGAGTATTTATCTACCGTTGTTGCCACTTTTTTTCGTAATAAGTTGAGTTAAAAACCGTTGGTTTTTACCTGTTATCTCGTGAGTAAACCACCGACTGACTTTTTACACGCGTAGAATACGCGTTAATAAAAGTAGGGCATAGTTAATAATGTTATTATTTTACATAGGTTTGCTTGCAAATAGTTGAAAAAAAAGTTTGATTACGTATTAAACCGTGACGTACGTTTTTATTATTACACGCAATGTAACTTTTCAATTGAAATTTAATTAATTTATTTCCGGTAGTTCCTTTTTTTGCTTGTTTCACTTTTTGATTGCTTCTCAACTTCTCGATGTTTTTTTTTAATTAAACCACTCTTTGTGTAATCATTCGCCCTTTAAAACAAAACCAAAATTTCCTCAAGTGTTTGATTAGTTGATCAAATTGGCACTTTGTTTTGTTAACGAAGGGGATGTTAGGACCTTTATTTCCAACAAAACTGAAAATTTGTTACGCATGTCAAAAGAGGATGTAGAAATGGTCAGTTTGTTTCAAGTTCAAGTTGAGGAAGGGGTTATTAGGAACTTTACGAAGAGACGTCTTTCGAATAAAATTGAAATCGTTACGCATTTGATAGGACGTGGAAACTTGAAATTGTCAGTTTGTCTCAAGTGCAAGTTGGGGAAGGAAGGGGTTATTAGGAAACTTTCTTTAAGAGTTGAGTTCACTTGTTTTGGTGGGAAACAACATAAAATGGGCGTGGCTTCCAGTGGTAGTTAGTTTTCATGTTTAAATTCACATTTATTTTCATAATTTTTTTCTATTTATGTCACGTAAAATTAACAACAAAGTGTGTGTGTATCATAGTTTTATTTGTTTCCACTCCCATTTTGAATAACATTGTTCTACATTCTTAAACCTGAGGTAGCATAACGTATGAATATGTTAATGCTCATGTTCGTTTGTTTTAGTTGAGAGTTTACTTTTTAGGTTAATACTTTTTAGTGTTTACCTTTATTATTAAAATTATCGTTTTTTGCGCTAATTGCTTATCAATTATGTCAATAACGTGGCCACCTTGGTTTTTGATGAGCACGGTGAGCTTGGCGCGACCGTCACTGACTAAACGCATCAACCAGTTTTGTCACAGAGCAACCTTTACCAAACAAAGGCTCTGAGATTTTTGCACCCTTAAAACTTGCATAAAGCAAGTCTGGACGATTTTGGCAACCCCATCTTTGCTTTGCAATTTTCTATTGATTATTTTCTTAACAATGGCTTTCGAACGTTTTAAAATGATCTTTATGTATGTACACAATTCTTTTTAAATTCATTGTTGTAAAAGTACGTTATAAATAATATAATTATACAAGAAAGTGATTACGTGATGTTTGCAATCGTAAAAGACAACCACAATTAATTTGTTAAACTGTCAACTCGAGTTTAATAAGAAATTTATAAAGTGGATTTGAAATTTTCAAGTTTAATGTTAAAACTTTAATTAGATTTGTGGGCGCTTTTGAGCCAAGTTGTAATTTGATTTTTTTCCTTTCGATTAAAGCCAACATTTCTTGCCTCTTTTGGGAATCAACCGTCTTTTAAATTTGAGCAAAAAGGCACAAACTCGCCGGTTCGTTTGCTTTAAGAACCAAATAATTGCGAAATTAATCAATTAATTACGATGACGTCCTTCCTCGATTATATTTTTTTGTAAATCTTTGTCAGATTTGTAGGTATTCGTAATAAACCAGCATATTGGAACAGAGGTCGACTTGATAAAAAAATTACTATTTTCGAAGCAACCTTGTTCGATTACGGTAGAATACTTGAATCGGCAGCGTTCGCAAATTTTCACGACGTCATCGCGACCTACTAACCCCATTTGAGAAGTTCGCGGTTGTAGTGGACGCCGCTGGTTGCCATTGAGTGAGCGACCGGCTACGAGTGAATATGTACGTGTATAACGCGGCATTATTTAAATATGCAAAAATTAATTATTTGTTTAGTAAACGAGCGTGTTTTATATGAAATTTTGTGCCTCAATGTGCTTTTATTAAACCAAGTACGTGTTTCGATCCGTCAATAATGTTGTTCAATGTGCGTGACGTGTTTTCGATTTTTGTTACTTTAATAATGTGCACTTGTGTTCGGGTCCTCAAACCTATGAGGAATAATTAAAAAAAAACTTGTGATTTATGTGTTCATCTTAACGCCTTATGTGTCTTAATATTGCCTAAAGCCTGCCAACTGTTCCGTTCTAGTCATTGACTAACATCTGTTCACTGTGATAATGTTGGAACACAGCATGTATTTCAACGTGCCTCCATTATGTGAAGAAGATTCTTCATCCAGCTTTCTAGATTTTTATACTCGGTATGAACACATTTCCATAGTTTTTATTTAAAATGTCGCTTTCGCGAAAAGGCGCAGTCGGGATGATATTTCTTATAGCAACATTTTGTTCAAGTTCGACGTCGCGTCGTATGGTTTTGCGCAATTTATCAAATCTGCGATACAAGTTACGGTTCATTTAATATCAATTAATTTAGTGCTGACAGTGTGGTAACACTTTGAAGAAAAGACGTCAAAATTCTGATCTCATTTTAGTTAGTTCGTTCCAACTTGATTTAATTCAAACTGATTAGGAAGTAGCGCAACTTTTGATTTAAAACTTAAATAGATATGCATATATTTGTGTTAATTTTCTTTAAATGAATTGTTCGGAAGAATGGTCTTTTGGAAGAATAAACGAGGACCCCAAAAACTGCTCATTAAAATTCATAAAATTCTACTTTTAGTCCAAAATACAATTAGTCCTTTTAGGAAACAGAAGGGTTGCTATTATAGTTGTTATTTTAGAAGAAAATGTTGCAGCAAATTCAAGAAATTGAAAAGCTGAGCATTTCATTTTTCGCTTAGGATCTGAAAGATTGTGAAATCCTCAAATGAATAAGATATTTTCGATATCTCGTGATTTAAGGGTTGAGGACACTGGAGTCGTCATCTCCACAGTAACAAAATTTAAACTCTTTAATTATAGCTACCATAAGGATGTAGCTAATGATAGATGATGGCTCTAGGGTACTCAGCCCTTAAGTCGAGCTTCAGGAGCAAGTCGATTATGATGGTTTGGGATCTGTAAACCTAATGGCGGTACCCTGAATATTGAGCAAAATTCCATCAGCGTTTCCCCAAGTTATTCCAGAAACTACATCCGGGCAGCTGGATTAAAGGCCCTCGGCTTCCTCTTTACAGCTTTGAGAGTTTTCCAATCATGGCTATTCTAAGATCAGCGCCTAAAGACTCATTTTTAACACTAGAACACACTAAAACATCTAGATAACTAAAATGAGGGGCGGGTTCCCTCCGTTTGAGAAGCAGGATCACTTTGCAGCTGTTCCCTTTCCAGATTATGTTAATTGTATGTTTTATTTTTACGGATAAGAAATTTTCACAATTTTTAAAAAATTGAAGTAGGTACCATAAAAACTTTCTACTAGGAAAAGTCTTCATTTTCTTTACATCCTTCGCATGTAAATATAGTCCCTAATAACAACTGTATAGTGTGTATAGTTTTATTCCTAGGAGCCCCCTCATAAGGTTAGTTGCTCCGCGTGTGAAAACACTCCCTAATAGCAGCTGTAATGTGTAGAGTATTATTCCTAGGAGTCTCCTTCATTAGGTTAATTGCTATTCTGTTGTGTTCTTTCCACAGACTGCAGACACACAGAGGTAGACTTTCCACTGAGAAAATTCTTTCTTTTCTTCACATGCATGTGAAAACGCTCCCTAATAGCAGCTGTAGTGTGTAGAGCTCGGTGTAGAGTTTTATTCCTAGATACCCCCTTCATTAGGTTAGTTGCTATTTTGTTATATTTCTTTCACATCTGTGGCAGACTTTCCACTGAGAAAATTCCTTCTTTTCTTCAAAACAGTCCCTAATAGCAGCTGTAGTGTGTAGAATTTTATTCCTAGGAACCCCCTTCATTAGGTCAGTTGCTATTTTGTTATACTTCTTTCACATCTGTGGCAGACTTTCCACTGAAAAAATTCTTCCTTTTCTTCACATGCTCTGCATGTGAAAACAGTCCCTAATGGCAGCTGTAATGTGTAGAGTTTTATTCCTAGGAACCCCCTTCATTAGGTCAGTTGCTATTTTGTTATACTTCATTCACATCTGTGGCAGACTTTCCACTGAAAAAATTCTTCCTTTTCTTCACATGCTCTGCATGTGAAAACAGTCCCTAATAGCAGCTGTAATGTGTAGAGTTTTATTCCTAGAAACCCCCTTCATTAGGTTAGTTGCTATTTTGTTATATTTCTTTCACATCTGTGGCAGACTTTCCACTGAGAATAAAACATAAATAAACAGTCCCCAATAGCAACTGTAGTGTGTAGAGTTTTATTCCTTAGGAGTCTCATTCATTAGAGTTGCTATTCTGTTGTGTTTCCTTCACATCTGTGGCAGACTTTCCACTGAGAAAATTATTCCTTTTCTTCACATGTATGTAAAAGTTCTCCCTACCAGCTGTAGTATGTGCCGAGTTTAATTCTTAGAGGCCCCTATCACTAGGTTAGGTGATATTCTGATGTGTTTCCTTTACATCTGGAACGATGACTTTCCACTGAGAAAATTCTTCCTATTTTTCACATCCTGCTCACGTGAAAATTCTCCATAACAGCTGTGCCGAGTTTTATTCATAGGGACATCCATCATTAAAGTTATTAGCTTTTCTTATGTGTTTCCTTCACATCTGGGCCAAAAGTTTGCCGCTTTTGGGACAAGGTCTATGCTATCACTAGTACAACGAGTGCGATACGGCTTACTCAGCTGTAGCTTAATTGTATTGTACTGTTGTTGTCGCGCACGCATGTAGTATGTGATTATAATAATATCGCCCTAGATTCGTCCCAACACATTAACATCGTAAATATCTCCTCCTGAAAGACTTGTATTTCTGGGTCAAAAGCTAAGGTTAGCTAATCTTTTGATCTCGGTTTGTATGTACCCCAACTCTTTAATAACAAATCCTTAGATTTTAGATTTAGTTCATGTTTTGCATTTGTGAAGCTTCGGAAGCTGACTTCCAGACGCAATAATAAGCGAAGTTTAAATTTAAACGAAATCAAATAGTGGAAAAGAAGACAAATGTATCGTAGTTGTAATTTTTATCTATTATTGGTATCCAAAAGTAAAGAAAGAGAATTGACAAGGTATTAGTCCAACAGTCCACTGTCTAGATAATAGGATTTTACGTCTGGTGGGCGCCAAAGTTAAAGCTCTAGTAAATCGATAGTCGCACACAACTTGCACGATTCTCAAGAAACAATACGGATAAAAATTTAGTTTTATCATGTAACGGAACTGCCTACTATTAATTTACTTGTAGGTACCATAAATATTTTCGTAATACCCATTGAATTTTAGGTAATTATTCTTCTCGGTATATAAAATGACGTGGGTTTAAAATGCGGTTTTTGATCTGCAGGCAATTAAGTTGGGGAACTTGAAATTGCAGCTTAACACTGAAAATGTTGCCCAAGGCAACTACACCCATAATAGTATCTGACAATCATACAACCTTTAAGTACTACTTAAACGTCGTTATTATCCATTGGGGATATTCTTTTTTTTTTAGTTAATACTGAGGTAAATAATTTATGTTTATAAAAAAATTTATTTATTATTATAGCCAAACAAAAATTTGGTATCAAGCTGGCCAACTACTTTTAGCGTTTTATTTATCCAAGTCGTAATTTATACTACTTGATTCCATGACCCACTTTATTTTGTCTAATTAACAAAATTTGCATTTTCTTCAAACAAAATTTGTGTGCAAAATAGTGTTAATTTTATTATAGTCAAGTGTAAGCGATTCAATTGGTTGTTTTCTTTTAAATATTTTTTTCTCCTTTTTGATGACGATTCGCCTACATTTTGGCAAAAAAATGCAAATTAAGTTACGTTCAAAAGCTATGCCGCCCAGACTGACTTACGAGCTTAGGACTAGACCAAAACCGCATCCATGCGATGAGTTGGGGATATTTTCGCAATTTATTATTTTTTTTAAATCGAAATAATTTCTTAGTATTTTGTTTTAATTGTGCTTTGTTGCGTTTTTGGAGACCGAAAAATTTCGGAGAATTTAATTCTGATTGTTGTTCTCTTCTTGTAAATTTATTTAAACAAAAACGGAAGTTGACCGATCATATATGAACAACGTCTAACAGATAAAATCTACATTTTTTTGGATGTACGTATTTACATAACATTGCGAAATTGTTTAGCGTTAATTAAATTATTAAGTTTGTTTGTTTGTTCGATTCAGGTAAAATCCTGCTCACCTGACATAAGTTCAAAGGAACTTGAACTTTGAAAATTAGTAGAATAATGTTTGTCGATTGCAAGGCCACTTTTAAAAGGACTCATCCGAAGCTCCTAAATGTGGGGAGAAAACCTCAGTGACTGTGTCATGAGAGTTACTCAGCCGAACGCTTTTCTTTTTTTAATTTCTTTGAAGTTTCAGAACGAGACCTCGTAAATTTTTTTTCAAGATCAGTCGAAACTTGAAACAGTTATGGAATTATAATTTTCAAGTTGTTTTTAAATTAATTGATAATTTATTAAAATATTTATCATCTTATCTCTTTAAATAGGTTAGAATATTTAATTATATATTATGAGGAATTATTTTATGCTTAGATACTTTACACAGTTCTGACATGTTATTGCTTATTTACATAAAAGTTTGTCCATAATATTATGTAAATGAAAGTATAAAATTGTCAACTATTTAATTACGAATTTAAAAAAATTATTCAAATCTTAATCGTTTATTCGTTGTTGTGGTTAAATTTAACATTGTAGCGTCGATTAAGCAACATTGAAGTATGGAGATGACGTTGAACTTCATGTGCAAGCTTTCTCGGTGGTGAATTTTAGTGGATTTCGATCTGCCTGCTTGTCTTGCTACGAACTCCTCTCTTATCTCTTTATACGTTGGGCTAGATCTATGCCTTTATCTGTCTATTGGTAACTGTTCGTCTGTCTGTACCGTTTTCTTATAGCCTTTCGAGTAAATAAACGTGACTTTTGTGCCAATATGGATTTAATAAGATACAGGTGTGTTGATTAGTCGATAACATAATTTTTGTAGCTCATTGTCAATTTGGAGACTACTCATTAAATGAGGACATCACTTACGTTTAAGATAGAACATGTGTGTGGTTATGACGGTCACGACGTCACTAGGAATTTTTCCTATTGTCCTTCTGCATGATAGAACTAATTTGTTGCGACATTATTTGTGTCGCATCTATACCGAGTGCCCTAGGGTAGGACAGCTGTAGTTTGAAAAGCTGTTTTTTACATGGTGGCAGGCATGGTAAATTTTCTCTCGACTATCACTGGTTTCGTGGTATCGACTGTTATCGTATATACTCGTTGATTCAACCAATAACAAACCTTCGTCATCTTGTGAAGAAATTTGTGAGCAAGTGAAGCATATCACAAACCTAGGCATGTGGAATTTTCTCTCGGCTATCATTGGTTTCGTAGTATCGACAGTTTCATCTTGTGAAGAAATTTGTGAGCAAGACAAAGCTTATCACAAACCCATGCATGGGGAATTTTCTCTCAGCTATCACTGGTTTCGTAGTATTGACAGTTTCATCTTGTGAAGAAATTTGTCAGCAAGTGAAGCTTTTCGCAAACCCAGGCATGGGGAATTTTCTCTCAGCTATCACTGGTTTCGTAGTATTGACAGTTTCATCTTGTGAAGAAATTTGTCAGCAAGTCGAAGCTTATCACAAACCCAGGCATGGGGAATTTTCTCTAGGCTATCACTGGTTTCGTAGTATCGCTGGTTTCATCTTGTGAAGAAATTTGTGAGCAAGTGAAGCTTATCGCAAACCCAGGCATGGGGAATTTTCGCTCGGCTATCACTGGTTTCGTAGTATTGACTGTTTCATCTTGTGAAGAAATTTGTGAGCAAGTGAAGCTTTTCGCAAACCCAGGCATGGGGAATTTTCTCTCGGCTATCACTGTTTCGTAGTATAGACTGTTTCAACTTGTGAAAAAATTTGTGAGCAAGTGAAGCATATCACAAACTTTAGGCATGGGTAATTTTCTCTCAGCTTATCATTGGTTTCGTGGTATCGACTGTTATCGTATATACTCGTTGATCGAAAAAATAACGTGCCTTCGTCATCCTTTGAGGAAATTTGTGAGCAAGTTAAGCTTATCACAAACCTAAGCATGGTGAATTTTCTCTCAGCTGTCACTGGTTTTGTAATAATTCTCAAAAGAGATGCAGCGTTAACTATCTCTCATTTTGCTGATCAGTTATTATATTATTATTACATGATTCTGAGGTTGGTCCCTATTGGTTCCTTGCATCGCGTCCTCTTGGATGTATTGTGCGCCTCGGATTTGGTCTTCCCTTATGGGAGTTCTGTGGTTCTGATAAAGTCCAGAATTTTCCCTATTGATAAGTTGGGCAGTTCTCTTTGGAGTATCTTCCCTTTCCCGAGAATGCTGTAACGACTTCTTGTGAAAGCCTCACAGTGTAGCAGAAGATGAATTGGAGTTTCCTCCTCCTCTGCACATCCTCTACATAGTGGGTCTTCTTCTAGTCCCATCGTATGCAGGTGCTTTTTGAGCTGACAATGACCCGTTAACATTGCCGTTGCCAGTCGTAACTCATCTCTGCTCATTCTGATTAGAGAGCGAGTTCTTTTGTCAGAGGGTTTCTCCAGGAGGGCTTTAGAGTGCCCCTGTCCAGGAGATTCTCCCTCCAGTGTTTAATATGCCACTTCCCTAGAAGTGACTTTATTTCGCTCTTTGCCGTCTCATAAGAAATGCTTGCTGATTAGTTCATTTCTAGTTCACTTCCGATTAGACTGTTTGAGTGTCTCCATGGATAGTAATTAGTGGGGTTAAGTTATACCCTCGGTAACCAGGCAACTGGTCCTCACTCTGTAGTTTTGCTTACCACCATTTCGGGAAAATAAACTTCATCCTGATCTTTAATTTTGTTATGTTTTGTGGTATACAGTGAAATCTCTCGTAAGCGGACAGCACTGGTCGCTTTTTAATTGTCCGCTTATAAGAGGTGTCCGCTAAATAGAGATAGAAATATAAACTACTTCAATAGTTGGCTCCTAAAAAACTGCCCGTTTATGAGAGGATTCCGCTTATTGGAGGTGTCCGTAAAGGGAGGTTTTACTGTACTCGCATTCTTCGACCATTCCCACATAACCAGATATCACAGAGGTCAAGTGATTTTGTTGGTGAAGACAAAGCTCCACCTCTTTCGATTCAAAGTCTCCTAAATGTGTCGTCCAAGTATCTAAGGTGCATCAGGTGCACCATTTTGTTGAAAGTAACTACTTCTTAGAACAAGCAGAAGCAGTTTGTCTTCCAAACAATTGTGCAACATTTAGAAAGCAGTTTAACCATTAAATATGGGCCAATTATTCCGAGCTGAGAAATAGCGTACCATGTTGACCTTGCCAGAATCTTGAACTTGCTCTCTAATTAGTTCATGGGTATTCTTTCTTCGTTGCCCAAATAACCCACTTGAGACTTAATCAGACATAGGAAACACTAGAAACATGTCTATTTCTACTAAAATTTGTGCTGCTTGAATACGCGAGGAATTTTATGAGCAACAGCGAGTTGTGCGCTAGAGAATTCTGCAAACGCTTGGTTCAGACGTTTTGGTTTCTGTTAGATGACTTTCTTGGGCTATTTAGAATTGCTATGCAGGATCTTGAACATGTATGAGGTCCTGCATACGAACACTATAAGTTGCTACAGATCTTGTGAGCACAAATTTTCATGAATTCGGCTTGGTGGATCCTTCTATCCTTGTATTACCATTTCTGAAATTTATTTCATACTGCTGATGGTGCGGAAGATAATTTCGTTGCAACCAAGCTGCAATCTTTCTTCTTTCTTTAAGAGTAAATTGTGTCTCGTCTGCTAATAAGTAGAATTGTACTATCGCCATATTATTTTGGCGAACCCTGTATATCTTTCGATACCTCCATACGTCGATATCGCGCTTTTCGATATCTCGGCTCGATGCTTTGGTATCTTATTATCGTTACTCGATACCGTCTAAAGGCAGTGTTTCCTAACGTGGAGCCCATGCCCCACAGGAATTTCATTGTTAAAAGGGGGGCAATTCAAAAGATACGAATTTTAGAAAGGCTTAGGTACGCAAGGCACAAAAAAGATTGGGAAACACTGGTGTAAGGTATCAAATACTTTAAATAAGTACACTTAAATAAGATACTTTGCTCAGCGTAGAGTCTAGGCTATCAAAAACATTATCACAAGAGTGAAGATTAATTTCCAAAAGTATATTACATAATGATAATCCTAATTAGGAGCTTAAAAATGTTCCGCAATGATTTGATCGTTTAGTTCCTCAACTTGGGTGTAAAGGTCACTTAGGGAGCTATTTGTCGAAATTTTCAAATTTTCAGCTCGTATAGTCCATTTCCCAATAACAAATAACTGATTAAATTTACGTTATCGTTACTTTGCATTTAATCAATAATGTGTTTCCAAGGTAGATACCTTAAAGTGTTTTATCGTTAAATCAAAGTAGCTTGTGGTATACGTACGTAAGTTGGATAAAGAAAAGTATCCGAAGTAACAATAAAAATCCATTATTTTTGTAACAGTATGCCTTAATAGAATATCCACTAACCATCAAAGAGTCAATATAGAAAAATGGATTATTAAAGATGAGAAAACTGCAAATGCGTCGTAACAACGTTAACGGCTTTTAAAATTTTCGATAATCGTTTATGGCGAGATAAGTGACGTTTGAGAAAATTATCTTGCACTATTTATTTTTTCAAATTTCATTACATTAGAGTGGGGTTTATAGATTAATAAACTACGTATATTACATTAAATATTTCCAATATTCGACAATAAATATTAAATTTTAAGAGCGTATGTAGTTGGCAAAGTACAATAAAATCTTAAAAGTTTAACAGCTTCAACAGTGATAAAATGTTACAAACAAAACCTGCATTATTATACAGTGATAAAGTTAACTCGACGTAAGTTTTTCAATATTATAGTAAATTTTTAAATAATTGTTAGTTAATTGTGTTTTTATAGTCGGCTATTTAAATTCTAAGTACCTACATAATTGTGAAATTAGAAACTTTATTGCATACTTTTTACATAAAAATACAATTTTTGTCAATTACAAAGCTTTATAGATCATTATTAGTTTTGTAATTTTACCATTACTTTCCTTTGCGGTTTAACCCTCCATTTATGACTTACGCGACTTGCGCTAACTCTTTTGAATCCTGAAAAAATCTATTTATAGTGCCTCAAGTTGATGAATTTTCAGTGGTACGTTGGAAAATGATTAAATTGTTTTGCTTGGTGTTTTTAACAACCGTCGTAATCGATTTTATGGCTGAGCATAAAATTATTATGCCATGACAGTAAATTTGTTTTGTATTTGCCTTTTTTTATCACTCTGTATTACTGCTTTGTTTGTAGCTTTACATTGTTCATAAAAGATTACCAACAGGATGTTTCGGATTGAAAGTACGAATTAAAATTCTGTTATTTGCTATTTTAGAATTGAAAATAGTAAGTTCGAGTGTGTTCTGTATACCTATGTTGTTTATTCCTGTTGTTCGTCGATACGATAATGTTTTGAATAATAAGCTTTGAAAGCCCACTCTATAAGAAACCATACAATTTGCGTGTGTATACTAACCTAATCCAATTTTACTTCGCATATATTTGAAAACGAAATTGCAAATTGTTACGTCATGTTAAATTTGTCAAGTGTCTAAAAGCGCGCTGAAGTGTTAAAGTTCTTTGTCGGTTCAAGTCTTAATAAATTACTGACCTACCTGAAGCGTAAGTGTTTTTAATGCGAAGAAATTGAGCAGTCAATGTAGACTTTAATAGTTGTTCTTCTTATTACAAAGCCTTTGGGCTTTACTCGACCTACCGACCGACGTGTAAATTGTTTTTTTCTTGATTTAAGTGTACGGTATTGTAAATTAAAGTCTTCACGTTCGACCCAAAGTATAACAATAATGACCATTTCGTTATTACCTCCGACAATATGTAGAAGATTAGGAAGAGTAAATTGGCATGTAAAGTAAATTAGAAATGTTTCTATTATACCTTTTTGTTTATATTTCAATTATATCAATTATATCGGCAACTCATTGCTTTTGTGTGGTTTCAGAAAAAATTTGTGTGAAACTTGCAGCCATTATATCGATTTCAAAACTCGACAAGTTTGTATATGAATGCTCGTATGACGTATCAGTGTGTCTGTCTAGCTACCTGATGGCTGACTGGTCATTTGTATGTCTGATCGCTTGGCTATCTGTCTGCTTCTTATTGCTAAAAATAGGAGCGAAGGAAGGAGCTCATAAGGTCTTGAGAGCTCCATAGAACAGAGTCACAAGTCTTAGGATTAGGGTGGAAGGTGGATGATAAACTGAAGTTAACATGCCGTTAGGCCATTTCGTCGGACCCTCCTTATAGCAACCCTGACCTTTCGGTCTTGAATCTATCCCAACTCGGAATGAACTGAAAGTTCCTGAAAGGTGAAGTATCGCAGGTGATCTGCCTGGATAGCTGACTGTCCAGTAATTTGCCTCTCCAACTAGCTGACTGGTCATTTCTATGTCTGCTCGCTTGTCTATGTGTCTGCTACTTATTGGTAAAAATAGGAACGAAGGAAGGAGCTCTTCAGGTCTTGAGAGCTCCATAGAACAGAGTCACAAGTCTTAGGATTAGGGTGGAAGGTGGATGATAAACTGAAGTTAACATGCAGTTAGGCCATTTCGTCGGACTCTCCTTATAGCAACCCTGACCTTTATGTCTTGAATCCAACCCAACTCGGAATGAACTGAAAGTTCCTGAAAGGTGAAATATCGCAGGTGATCTCCTGGATAGCCGACTGTCCAGTCATTTGCCTCTCCAACTAGCTGACTGGTCATTTCTATGTCTGCTCGCTTGTCTATCTGTCTGCTTCTTATTGGTAAAAATAGGAACGAAGGACGGTGCTCTTAAAGTCTTTAAGAACTCCATGTAATAGAGTCACAAATCGTAGAATTAGGCTTGAAGGTGAAGTATTGCCGACTATTCACCTAAACAGGGATCTTTTGATGTGTGCTAACGTAGGACAATGGCATAGCAGGTGTTTCATTAGGCAAATTAAGACGATAGAACAGTTGAATTCGTCCATTGTTTCGTCCGATTCATTACCTTCTTTGCAGCTGGGGCTAGTATAACAGAGTAACACCCATCAATGTTTTGTTTTCTGTAGATAGATTAATACAAATTACAAACCAATAAACTCCTAAATTCTTACTGTAAAGTTGTAGATTAGCAACTGTGTGCTGAAAATTTGAAAAAAACAATAAATAAATTATACAGAGCGGACCTAAATTAAGAAGATGTTTATTTGTGAGTACATGCAAATTATGTGTGTGACGAGTTAATGGGCTTAGCGAGAAGCACTACATGTAAAATCGTTATTATAGATTGGCTTACATAATTGTAATTTGATAAAACGATTGGCGGTAATCAAATTAACGTGACTGAGGAAAATAAAATCGTTGTTAATAATTATTACGTGTTGATATAAACAATAACCATTGTTAATTAACTAACTTGTTTTATGGAAATGTCGAATTGCCTTTTTAAATTAATTAATCTGAATGACCGCCTATGTGTGCATAATTGATTATAATTGAAACAAATTGTAATTATAAAAGTTGTCAAAAATATTTATATTTTGCATTATTTCAAAGCAATTTGCTAAAAATACATTTTTTAATTATTGGGCGAATCTTCTCTCGGGCAGGGGGAAAAAACGATCGTTTTCAGTGCAACGACCGCATCCTTTATAATTTCTTAGCTATTAGGTTCGTGTTTCGTTGCATTGTTATATGCTTTAAATAGATGCAGTAAGAGATAATTCCATTATGTACGATTTTTGGAAAGTTGGTGACTTTCGGGAATAGTAGATGAGGCACTTGCCCCCAACGTGATTCATATTGTTTTCTTGTTTTGTTCGTTTTGCAAGCGGGGATTAATGGACATTTGGCCGACTGGCATCCCAATAATCATATGGCCTAATGATGAAAGTTCTTAAACTACATTTCCATTTACTGTGGTTTCATATGTTCGTCCATGCTGCTAATTGTTCGGCCGAATATTCATCCAAAAGTCTGGTCAATGATCTATCCAGATCCAGGCCCGGCTTTTGGAACTGTCGATGTGTTTACTATTACAACATCATCGCCATTGACTGTCAAATTGGGCCAAGTTATGTAACTCTCACGCATACGAAGGAGGTTTGAAAATTTTTATTAAAAATTCATTCTTTTTTATTAATGGTGGTTTAATTGTTTTTGGAGAATTCAAGCGTATTCAGGGTCGCCCAACAGAACTAGTCTAACTAGTTGCTATATTTTGTTAGCTTGCAACAAGCATTTTTTTGTCCTTTTCAACCTTCGGGTGTGTGGACAATTTTTTTCTGATAAAAATTCAAGTTTGGGTTGAGCAACAATTAATTAGCATTTTAAAGCTTAATCATTGCAAGTGGTTTTCCCTTTTCCTACCGTTTAGGCACTGTAGTTCCTATCTCTCGAGTGGAAGTTTCCTTTTTCATTGTAAAAAACATTAATTTGTGTCAAGTTTAAATAAACAATTACATAATTGTTATTGAACAAAATCAGATTTACTTTAGTATACAGAGTGTTAAAATCACCAACACCACTGTAATCTCCAGATTTTAACTCGCCCCCTGTAGATAGCTGACCAAAAGAAAATGTTATTTTAATTACTTTTGTATGTCTGTGTGTATGTGCGCCATTATTATTTTGTAAGGTTTCTAACTGAACTGTTATACATAATAGTGAATCTTAAATCTTTTTTGACTTATTTGCATTTAGATAGCTTTAAATTATGCCCCAGTCATTATTATGCAAAATTTGTATGCAATTTATGTTCCGAGTTCTGTTATAATTTGACTCGTTTGGCTTGTCATTAAAATATCTTCTTCTATCCAATTATTTTATTATGAGGAGCAATCGTTCGGTACAAGCTTTTCATGTTCATTATCTTGATTGTGGTTTATAGATAAACGAATTAAGTAAGTATTAATTAACCTCGCGTATTGTTAACAGTTGCAACAATTTTTTGATTGGTACGCTGCGATTAGCTTCCAATAACCTTCGCTCGTGGTTTATGTTCAGTCAGCAAATTGCCAAGTACGGTTTCAGATTTTAAAATGCATTTTCGATCGCTCGAACTGGTTGTAGAATATTTATGAAGATAAACGACGCTTATCTAAAGCGAATCATACCGGTTGGTCCTTCGAGCCGGATGAAGATTACAATTACTAATGCCAACTTTTATATAGTTTGCATTGTTGAGTATCGATTTTCGAAATTGTTCATCGGTAATAGTATATTAAGTAAAACAATTGTTAAATTTGAGACTAATTAAGAGCGATTGGTCCAAACATGGTAATATAATTCACAAAGTTTCAATTTTATCTCTATTTTACTTGTTATCCGACTCGGCTGTGGTTACTTTTGTTGTTTGAATTCGGATGAATAATTTAAGTTTAATTGTTTATAAATGCAACAATCGTTAATTTCATATCGAATTGCCTGTACACGAGACGATTTTGTTGCTCACGCTAAGCATTTGAATTTTTTTTAAAAAAGGGAAAAGTTTCTCGTGCTCAAACGTATAGTGAATATACGTTTTGGCTCAATAAAATTAGAAGGTAGTTTGCTGTAACTCAAAATCGATAGGAAAACTTTTGAATTTTTAAAGGACTCTAGGCATGTTCCGGTTACCTTTACTTTATGAATAATAGCTAATTCCACTCTTGTAATTTATTATTTAGTGCTTTCCCCAGTAGTTGTCCACCGTGTATAATAGCTCGATTTAGTATTTTAGAAAATTACGTAAAACTTTCGACAAACCGAGCGCTAGTTTTATAAATCCTGGAAAATTACTAGTGTAAATAAATTGTTACGGAAATAATTTTCAATAATATTGTTGGTGTTAACTAAGGAAGGCAAAACGGGAAATATTTTTGATTTTACGATTATTAAAACATTCAACTTTATGTACTTGAAATCTTACAACTTTTACTGTTGTTTTATGTGTCTATGCAGCTGTATTTAACGCGACCTATCTCAACCGTAGAATGTTTCGTCGTCGTCAAGACGCTTTTCCCTTTAAAACGTAGGTTTTGTATATCACTAGCGCATGCGGCAAATGCCTGTTGCGTGACGACGTCGAGACGCCTCTACTCCAAGTATTGATTCAAACTTTCAAAACCACATTTGGTTATTTAGAAGTTTGTTACTATGGAAAACGAGTTTATAAAAAATTTACCCCCCTTCCTCCCCCTATTTTTTGAACATTAGCCAAACTTTTTTTTTGATAAATTGAATTAACAGCTTACGACCACTCCAAATTTCTTAACTCGACAGTAATTGGATTCTTATTATGAAAAGTGCAAATAACGTTGTTCGTAATGTGTTTACGTATACATTACCTCATAGCATCGATGCTAGGGTGCATTTATTAAAAAAAAAAGAAAATTTAATCCGTGAGAGTAATTCCAAAAAAAGTTGTTAAAACGACTGAAAATTCACTTGATGTTCTTTTTATGACGTTTTCAAACTCCTCTGTACTTTATGGAAAAATTAATTTAAGAGTTGTTGTTGTAAGTTTGGAGAAAACTTGAACGCTTCTCAGAGAATTTTCATTCAATTAGTTAATTTTAATTAATTTTAAATTAATTCGTGAATTAAAACCCATTAACGCCCAGCGTCGTCATATGACGACAAACACACTTTATATTTGATGACCTGCAACTTTTGATTTTATTTTTTTTTTAATTTAAAAATTTGAAATTATGTGCTTGGACGTTAATGGATTTTAATTCAAATGCATTTTTCAAAAAAGTCATGAATTAAATCACACAATTTAATTTCTATAATTCCAAAATCAAAAGTATATATTTCCAGTATTTCTATTTACTGTTGAGAACGCAATAAAAGTTAACTTCAAAAATTTGAATTATTTCAAAAAAGTCTGAATTAATTCAAAAACTTTGAATTTGACTTTTTTGATTTTTTTTAGAAGAGTCACCACTTCCAGCTCTGATTAAAAGTAGTATAATAATATTTACCTACTTCTGTAATTGTGGGAAGCCATAAACTGCTCACAACTTACATTACATAAATTATCTTGCATATTGATGTCATTTGGGTTGCATAACTTAACACAATAAAAAAACTATATTGAAGTACATACACGCAATTTTACATTACGTAATCCTTTTTATTACAACGTTTTAATAATATTAAGCAAAATCATCAGTATTATTATGTTATTAATCAAATAAAATTGCTTTATATTCATTAATTTTCTTCTTCTTTTCAGGCTCGGTCCATGTGAATTTCAGGACCCGGTGTGGGCCAAGATGAGTGGCTTGGCCGCCGGCGTCAACAAAAAGAGAAAAAAATCAGAACCCAAACCTCAAGCTCAAATGTAAGTTGTCTCTTTCTTTTTTTTTATTATTGTTTAAGTTTAATTATTACGTACAATTAAATTAACATAAATTTGATTGTTAATTTTGCCTTCACCTTGCTTATCTAATAAATTTATCTGATTTTTATTTTATGCAAAATTAATTGCCTCAACAACTAACTTACTCTTTGTCGTTTTTTAATTAAATGTAGGTCGCTTACGTGTGGTTATTATGTTTGTTAGAATTTATTAACCATAACCATTGGCGTATGTTGTAGGTGAGACTAGATCTCGCGAGACTCATGAGGTTTTCCACTAGGGAAATTACTAAATTCTTTCTCGTTATTTCCATTTACTTAATTTCATGTAGGAGAAGCCTTTGTTATTTTCTTCAATAGGCTGAGTACGAAAAGTGAGGTTAGGGACCTATTTGCGATATATACGAAAGTCGTTGGTCACCCAGGACTCTTTAAACTTTGATGTTTCATGCAAGAAAATTCATTTGAAAAACATGTATTTGTATTTGAGTTGAACTGAGTCAGTTCTGAAGGTGACTATATTATTCAAGACGTACTTCCATAGATTTCTGGTGGTGGGGATTAGTTTTACTCGATTGATCATCTACACTCAAATATTATTCACCCATCCTGTTCACGTCGTACCATGCTCTACTACTGTTTTCTCTCATCTTCCTATACAGGGCCGTAGTCGAACTGTATTATCAGGGCATGCTCAATAATGTTCAAGAGAGGCTAAAATCAGGATTTTCTCTCTTCTTTTGTTGAGTACTGTAATCTCTTCTGAGGATGGAAGTTCTTTGCCCAAAGTTCGCAAAAATTGGACTTTCTCCAAATCCATGTTTTCTTCTTCGGCACCAATAAATGAGGAACTTATCGTTTCATGAAAAACTTAAAACCTGGCGTACCCCTGGTTACAACCATTGTATGATGAAGTATTTTTCATGTCCAAAGTACCTATTGCGACGTCTATAATTATTGAAAGAACCTAAAGAATGAATGATAAACCCACCAAGTGCCACATTATGAAATTAAAAAGTCAAGAAGTGAACTTTCAGATAATTCGAAATAGACTATACTAAATTGATTTGTGAATCTCTTCAAGAATTCATAAAATCGTGATATTTGTTTCGTTTGATTATATTTACAAAATTGTGGTTTTTAACCAAAACTAAATTTAGAAATGTAGGGCGTTTCCATCGTATGAGAATATATTTTGTATAGGCCTGTCCACTCAAATAAGGTTGCGTGAAGCCGAAGGAGTAATTGAAAGTTAACTTAATTTTCTGAAAATTATTCAATAGTAACGAAGTTCATTCAAATAACGAATAAACAAGAAAATTTGGGAAAATTGCTTTAATTTGAGTTCTTCTGGATTTTCATTGAAAATTATATTCATTTGTTACAAGATCATTATAACGTGGCTTCGACGATTGAAGAAACAGGACCGTATTTAAAAAATTTAATAATTTCATTACTTCAATGGGTTCTTCCAATTTCACGTCTTGGAAATTTTTCGTTTTTTGGTTATTAATTAACGATTATTCATAATTACACTCCAGACTTCGTAATGATCTCATTAGTGCAAATTTGGTTGAGGTTTTCAACTTTAATTGCATTACAAAACGTTCTTAGTAAACATGTATTGTGATGCTCGTATAAGTTTCTTCATAGAGCGAGTTACTCATGTGACCTATATTTCTCTTTAATTTCCCAATTTTTGACACAGTTTTTTTATCATTTGTTATTTTAAATTCATTTTTTAAAAATTGATTATGGTTTACAAAGTTTGCCGTGTAATTAAGGATTCTGGTGGGGGGCAATATTTGAACTTGAAATAGAACTGTCGTTCCAAATAGCCACCTTGTGTTTTAAGCTCATCCAGAGCAAATTAAATTCCTAAATTGCAAAATTTTGGTAAGAAATATTTAAATTTCGAAAATTTCTTGAGTTGGTGGTCTCGAAGTTTTGGTTTTGATTTGGTGAATGTGTCTGCGTTTCCGAAAATTACAATTCTCACAATTTATAATATTTCTTTGGTTCTTCTTCATAAAATAATCAGCTTTAGATTGACAATTACGTAGAAAGGAAATTAGATATGTGTAAATTATCGCTATCGCCCCACCAACACTTCAACTCACTGTATAAGTGTCGAAATGCTTAGTAAGTCTTTTTACTTGATTAGTAATTTGTGTAATAAACATGTAATAATTAAATTTGTTTAGTTTGTAAAATGCTAAGTAGAGTGAGTTTGTTTAAATTAGTACCATGAGTATGACCGATTTTAATCGTTTCAGCAACAAATGTAATAATGAAAAACGTCGTCGAGAACAAGAAAACATCTACATAGAGGAACTGGCAGAGCTAATCTCCGCCAACTTCGCGGACATGAGCTCTCTCTCGGTAAAACCAGACAAGTGCGCCATCCTCCAAGAAACTGTTAATCAGATACGTAGCATCAAACAACGAGAGAGTACTTCGCATTCGTCTGATCCAGTTCAACAAGGTGAAGTTTCCTCATCTCGACCGAGCATATTATCCAACGAAGTCTACGGACCATTGTTACTAGAAGCTTTAGAAGGTTTTTTATTCGTCGTAAACGCCGAAGGTAAAATAGAACACGTTACCGAAAACGTTTCGACGTACATAAGGTTTACCAAAGAAGAAGTACTAGGAAATAGCATATATAATTTTATTCATCATGGCGACCACGCCAGATTTAGTTCCAGTCTTCTTCCTATGTCGATAGGGTGGGCGAGCGAACCGACCAACAAATCGCGTTCGTTTAGTTGTCGTTTATTAGTGAAATCGGACGATCAGGACGAAAGTATAGAAGAAAAACAACAAAGAATTAGTCGGTACGAACCTATGCACATTTCTAGTACACAGTTACGTGATCACGTGATATCGGACGAAGAAAGTGGTGATAGTGGACCCGGTTTATTGTGCGTTGCTAGTCGAATATCCCATCGCGATAGTGTTCCCGGACCATCGATAGAACAATTTACTACAAAACTCGATACTACTGGCAAAGTGATAGCGGTCGATACTGCCGGTGTATCTCCGACCTTATCTCAGTTCCTGAAAAAAGACCTTATGGGTCGTAATTTACAGGACGTGTGTCCGCAGCAAGAAACACAAAAGCTTGCGTCTCACTTTAAGGACACGTTACGTGCCGGACAATCCACTAGTGGCATTTATAAGTTTCGCATTAACTCTTTAGATAAATACATCAACGTTCAAACCAAGTCCAAGTTATTCAAATCGAATCCCAACGCCATCGCGGATACGGATTTTATAATGTCAACACACTCGATCGTATCGTAAGTATATTTTTTTATTCTTCTTACCTAATTTTAATTCCTTGCCGTAACAGTGACCACGAATCGAGTATCTTGGAAAGTGTGGATGGAAGAAACAACGGTGTCGGCGGACCTTTACTCAGTAGTGGCTTGAACTGTACCAGAAACGGCGCTTCAAGTTTAGCTAGCGACGTTTCTAATACCTCGACTAGTAATGCTCTGTTAGCAGCCAATCCTAGTTATACTATAAGTGATAATAGTGAACTAAACTTCGATATGTTCCCTAGTTCGACGTGGGACTGGAACAGCGACAATAGGCCAGAATCGAGACAAAGTGTCACATCCGTACCGACACCCACACCTCGTCCTCCTAGTGCACCAGCTTATAGTCCGGTAGCTTCGGTAGTTCCGAGTCCGTTAGGTCATTTCGTTACGCAACTTAGTCCAACAACTGTCAATAATCCTTTAACACCGACTAATCCTTACTGCAACAACTTTTCCTTTAGTCCTACAACCGAACCTCCTTTCCACTTAGAAGAACAAAAAGATACCAAAGCAAACGTTTTAGAAGAATCGTCAAATATTATGGCCGATTCTGGCCGATTAAGAAATTTATTAACCAAACCAACAAATTCCATCGATTCTTCGAACGACTCTGAAAACAAAAACAAAAATCGAATTTTGAAAGGATTGCTCAATCAGCAGGACGAAGATGATGGTAGAACGGATAATAGAAATAGTCCTAGAGGCATGGCCATGCGTGGTGCATCTACGTCGGGTACTGCGGATGCTGCCAAAGCTACAGGAAACAATATGTTGCTTCAGGTGAGTTTTTTTTTTAATTTAATAGGCGATTTAAAATGTCTCCATGGTGTGCTAACTTAGAGCTGCGTTAGCTTTTTTTCTTTGCTCACGTTTTCAACTTGGGGAATACGTTAACCAGATAGTGAGAGACTTTTATTGCTCACCACGATTCCGATGCTGATTCTCACGCTACGTGATTTTTCTCAGGTAGAGAAGCCCTAAAGTGAGGTTTATGAGGTAGTAGTGCCTTCTTGGGCATAACACGACTTTCAATCCCCACTTGCTTCCATAGTCTGCATACCAAAAAATCCCATAAGTATTCGCCTCCTCGTATTTTAAAAAAGTTGCACAATTTTACCAAACTATTTCGATAGCTCCTGCATTTGAGAAAACAATAAGTAAATTTTTCAAACTTTTTTTTTACTTTTGTCTAATCTAGTTTGTTTGTGTACTTATCAAGTGCTTAAGAAATCAGTTATCCCCATACTTTAAAAGATAAGTTTACCTGCTGTTGTTAAAGGATGAGTCAATTTTAGTTTATGACTTGTCTTTCAACTATAAACATCGTGTTCGAGTTTACATTTTTTCAATACCTACAAATGTAATATATTTTTTAAATATTTGCTACTGTGTGCTGTGAATCACGTTGTATGCGATGCCGGTGAGATAATGCGCTTTAATTACTTTTCAAACAACACATTTAATTTCGATCGTTGCTTAATGTTGGGTGATTAGTAAAATAGGAATTTGATCTAATAATTGAGTTGCCATTTTGTTCTTTTTTCAATTATTGGTTTGCAAAAGTACACGGATTGGTTTGGGAGCTAATGGGAACTTTTAAAACCAGCAAACTTCACGCATTATTATAATCAGTCACTAATTATAATTTTTTACAAATCGCAGTACTTTTGGCCCAATAGGTTATCAATGGGTTAGTCGATTATTTAATAAAAATTTCTCAGCTTTTCCAAATTTATATTTACGACAATCGTTAATTTTGCTATTACATTAATGTGGTTAACTTTCTAACGAGTAATGTACGAGCAAAATATTAATGTTTCTTCCTAATTAATAGGGTTTATGTTTCCTCAGTTACTTAATGAAAAAAATGATGACGACGACATCGAAGCTCGTGCAGGAATCAAAAAACAAAGTGAACTTTTGCAACAATTGTTGAAAGAAGACGAAGATTGTAAAACCGAACCACCCTCTCACGACGATTCGTTGTTGCGTAGTCTCGGCTTTACGAATTCACCTTCGCCACCTGCAGAACCTGGACGTCCTAGAAAACGTCCCAGCGAAGAACACGTCGAAAATCCTCCCGCAAAACGACCCGTAGAAACTGTTAGTTCGACGGGTGTCATACCTGTAAATCCTTCCGGTAGCAAGTTATGCGAAAGGAATAAAATGTTAGCGTCGTTATTAGCCAAACAACCCGCTAATAACCATCTACCTATACCCCCTGTACCTGCTAGTGTGATATCTGCGACTCCACAGGACATTTTACCTAAAGTAGTGGATTTAAACAAAAACGTAACTACAACAGCTCGCTTGCCTACGGCTCCTCCACAAGCTATGAACACAAACGCAAGAACTGCACCACGATTGCCTGGCCCTGGTCGGCCTCCAAACACAAACTACCTCAACCAAATGCTTACGCCAGCAGATAACATGCAACGAACTCAAAATCGACAATTTGTTCCTCAAGTGGACACCCCTGCTTATGCACCAGCAGTAGCCAACAACATAGATCCGTGGTCTGTTAGTCCGAATCTCACACTATCACAAATATTAGACGAGGTCATAGATATCGATCCCGAACCAACCATGACAAAGAGTGCCACCGAGTATTTGAGTCTTATAGATTCTATGGAGGCGGTCACTCAGAATAACAACAATTACGATCAAAACGAAGATATTTGCGAACGACTGGCAATTAACATCATACAAAAAGATCTTATGCAATGTGAAGCTGCTTCGTCAAATATGTCGCTACCTGGGACTCCACCTGCGTACTCGCCAACAGCGGTAAGTTTTTTAATTCTTAATATCTACTCATCTAAAGGTCCATCCACATACACAGGCTTTGCCTTCCGGTTTGGCCTGTGCAGTCCGCCTGAACGTTGTCCACACGCTCCGGTTTGACCTGTGCAAGACGCCTGCACAGGCCAAACCGGAAGGCAAGTCTGTGTGTGTGGAAAAGCCTTAATACTTACTCATGGCCTGTCCAATCACAAAGGCTTGCCTTCTGGTTTGGCCTGTGCAGGCCGCAACTGTAGCGTCTGAACAGCGTTCAGATGGCCTGTGCAGACCGCTTGCACAGGCAAACCGGAAAGCAAGTGTGTGTGTGGACGAGCCTTTAGAACGAAAAGTTTATAAATCGTTTCTTTTAGATACCCGCTCAACCTAATCAAGCGAATGCATTTCAACCACCTCCACCTAACTATCCTAGAACGCCTTACAACAACGTTCAAAGGAATTCAGTTAGAACTGCTGCGCCTCAATATGGTTTAACAGGAAATACTCCATTAACTCAACAACAGCAACTGTTACTGCAACAAAAGAAACAACAGTTTCAACAACAACAAGAGCACCATAAACGCAGATTATTGCAACAACAACAGCAACAACAATTATTGATCCCGTCCAATGCAGCAGCTGCTGAAATAAACTCAGGCTTACAAAACATTGATAGTTTGTTAAAAAATAGCGTAGCTCCAAATGTTTCTTTACAACGTTCTGCTAGTGTGCCTGAATCTCAACTTTCGCCTAATTACTCCGGACAAATAGTTCAAACGAACCAGAGGCTTGGAAATCAACAACAACAACAACCTCAACAATTTTCACCTCACGCTCAATTAACTTCTCCTATAGGACAACAAGCTAATTTTCCTCAGGCAAACGCAAATAATTATCAGCAGGCGAATAATCGCGTTTCTCCTCACCAAACCTATAATCAACAGTTGTCGCCGAGGCAAGGATACCCACAAGCTAGTCCTCAAAATAATTGGCAACAACCGCAGCAGCAGCAACAACAACAGCAGCAGCAGCAACAACAACAACAGCAGCAGCAGCAGCAACAACAACAACAACAACCGAGGCTTACGTTGCAACAGCAACAAAATCCTATGTTGAACGCCCAGCTTACGGTAAGGGTTAGTTTATTTATGTTTTTATTTATTTGTGTCTTATTTTCAAAAAGAACTGTTAATGATTTTTAATGTAATAGGGTTCGTACGTGTCTGGACCTAACGGAAGAACTTACTCCGTGCAAAGAGCTGTTCAGCAGCAACAGAGAGCATTGGCAAGTCCTAGTGGAAGTGGAGTACCTAGACAGGCTTCATTTTCTAACGAAGGATTTCCACCACCCGTGTCGCCAAATTCTGCTTTCAATCAAACCCAGTACCTGAGATTACAACGCACTAATAGTGCACCAACTGCCGGCGCTCAATTGCCAGGTACGATTTAGTAGATTGATAGTTTTGATATCAGTTTGGAAGTTTTTTGCAGTTTTTTGTTTTCAAATTTTTTAATGGTTATGCAAAATGTAATTTTTCTGAAACTTAACAGGTTGAGGTGATGATTTTGTTTTATTCAAGTTTATTAATGTACAGACTGAGGCAGTTACTGGAGCACAAAAAGAGCTTTTGACTATTTTTTAGTTTCACAGTTTTTGCTTTTCTAAATCACTTTTGGGTGTGTGACTTTTCTTATACAGGGTGGGGAAAAAGTAACTCAACAAGGTTATAACTTTCTTATTATCGATTTTTAGAAAGAAAAGTTTTAAACAAAAGTTACTAGGCTAAAAGTGCTTCACTTGTTCGTGACCTTTAACTGCTAATTCGTAATTGCAGTTAAAGAACACGAAGAAGCGAAGCACTTTTAGCCTAGTAACTTGTTTAAATCGTTTTCTCAGAAAATCAATCTTGTTGCGTTACTTTTTCCCAACTCTGTATTTTGTCAATTCAAAATTTGGTCAATGACTTTATAGTAACTGTGTCACTCTGTATGTAGACATTAAATTACACATTTACGACACTTCGGCATGATTTAAATTTTTGCAAGTATAGTAGGCCATGCATTTGTAGAGGTTTTCTAGGTTTGTGCAGTGGTGATACAGCATGGTAGTATTCTATCGATAAATTTTTAATTTTCTCTTTAATTTTCGAGTGCATTAGACTTAATTTGCAAAAATTGTATCGTTTAACTTTTTTTTCTTTTTAATATTAAAAAATAAATGATATTTCTAAAAGGTTAGGTGAGTTGAATTCGTCGAGTGTCGAGACTAAGCATAAAATAGCCAAAATAGTTTATAGAGAATTTCGTTTCTGAGTGTGGCGTGTGTTTACAGGTGGACTAGGATCCCCCCGGCCATATGGCAGGGATCACAATACACACCCTTATTCCCCAATTCCTTCCCATCACCCTATGATGTACCAACAAGATTCCTCCCAGTACTGTTACGATCAGACGAGTTTACAGTTAGTGTACAACGGTGCAGACAGGGGTCGTGCGCCCCCACACCTACCAGCTGGTAAGTGGGTGGTTAGATCAGGGGCACATCCAATACACCAAAACAATTTTTGGACTGGCTACCATTTGATATTTTAACAATTGTGTTTACATATTTACATTAGAACGTAGGCTATTGAGACCTTTTTTTAGAAAAGCTCGACCAAACATTTCGCCCAATGGGGGCAAACGTTTTCTACTATCTTTCACGATAATGGACGATGTACTTTTTGGTTCTCACAGTATATTTCCTTTTATTTATTGTGGTGGTTCTTAGTGTGGGTTTGACCACGAACTCGTGTTGGTTTTTCGACTAAGGCCGAGTTCTACATAACACATTTATCCCCAGGATTTAATTTTAGTCTCAGTATAAAGAGGTTTTAACAATAGCGTGAACCGGTTTATACTGAGACTAAAATTAAATCCTGGGGATAAATGTGTAAAGTACAACTCAGCCTAAGAACCACAACAAAAACAGCGATAGTTAACTTTTTATTTGATGAATACTTAAGCGCAATTGTAATTTTGGCAATAAAATGGTCATTCCAGAAATTGTAATAGTCATTTCACCAGCACTCATACCGGCACATCGTCCTGTGTCTAACAACACTCATATACATTACATGTGCTCGTCTCATGGCTGTGCTAAAATTTACCAAATGGGGATCTCTTTAATAAAAAAATCCTTAAAAACCCATGTGCTTCCTGTATAATTTTTGTTCCAAATGATCACAATCGTTATCATTGTTATGTTGTTCATAAAAATTTATGTTGCTTTGTGTTTATTTTCTTTTTGGCTTTTATTTATGTGTTGCATTTGTGTCGATGTTTGTTTTAACCGATTCTTTTTGCTAGATTTTTTTGTGTTGCATCCAAATTACTTTTTAGTAAAATACAGGTCTTTACTACTGTAATTTACTAATAGATTGTTAAAATTAAGCTCATTGTACATAGAAATAAAAAATGATTGTGTTTAAATGTAAAACTAAATGTTCATTGTTTAAATCAGCAATGTTTTGGGTTGTACTTCTCCAAAAACTGCTTTGTTTAAAGTGCAATGTGGGCAGCTGTGTCTTAATATGTTTTTAAGTAAGATCGAATTAAAATTGAAGCTTTTGGTGGTGTCTCGACTTGTGAGAGAGATTTCTTCAATTTTAGTGGAACGCCAGTTCTGCAACTTTTAAGAGGGCGGTTTTAAAACGAAAAGTTGATATGTATTTAGACATTCCGCTCGTAGTCATTAGCGACTTGAATATCCGGTTGATATCACTAATGTTCATAATTTCTGATAGGGTAAGGTTCAAAGAAGGTAATGACATATTTGTATATAGGAAATAAGAGGATGTTGGGTAAAAACAACATCCTCTGTTTTTTTTAAATTACACCAAGTTCAATTGGACTATTCTCACTAATTAGGCTATTATTTCTTATATACAAATATGTCATTGCCTTCTTTAAACCTAACTCTATCAGGAATTATGAATATTAGTGATATCAACCGGATATTAAAGTCGCTAACGGTTACGAGCGGAATGTCTAAATATCAACTTTCCCGCCCATTTCTTAAAAACTACCCCAGGACCGTAGCCATGGGTACGTTAGGGCAGGCTAAGCCTGCTAAGAACAGGCTCAACTTTTTGAGCCTGTCCTGATAACACAGTGTGACTACGGCCTTGAACCGTCCTCTTAAACGATCTCAGATTTGTGTGAATTTCTCAAGCTCTCCAATTACGCCCAGTAGAGTTTTGAAATACGAGTACAAGTTTCACACGTTGAGCGCTACTGTGCTTTAAATTCAAAGTTGCCTTTGAGTTATTAAAAAATTGTTGCTTGAGCACTTACTCAATTTTTAAATAAATGGGCGCAATCATTTTTTACTTTCAGTATGAAGCATTACTACTTTTGTACTTTTTAAAATTTGTAGTGATGAACAACCTTCACTTTAGTTCATCGCTACAACTTTTTGTTCTGAGATGAAGTTCTGCTATTGAATGCGAGCATAAAAGTAGTAAATTTGTGCATTCTAAAGTAAGTAGTAGCTTCTACTCGACGTTACATAAAAATAAAATAAAGCATGCTCCTCTTTAGTTTGAATTTTATTTTTATGTAATTCTTCTACATCGCATGTCTTGCTGCATTGGGCTACTGCTTAGCTTTAATTGACCGGTCTTTCGAGCGTGCAAATTTTTATTAAAAGAGCACTCTCGAAAGACTCATGCTTTGTCTAAAAATGAAGTATGGTGAACGCAATGTTGTTAGCGCGATTTGTGACAGGTGTGTCAGGCGGTGGTACAACTTCAGAATATGTGAGGCAAGAATTGAGGGCCGTCGTTGGTGCAAGAACGGGACAAACACAACAACAGCAGCAGCAGCAACAGCAAACGACGGCGAGACCTGCGCAATTAATTAATCAGCAGCAAGTCAACGCATCTGATCTCGAAGCATTAGGCCTCACTTTTGAAATGCCCCCTAGCGGTAAGTAGCTTTGGATTATGTAATCGTTTATTTTTTTTTGAATATACAAATTGGGCTTTTTTGGGAAATGTTTATCCAATTTTTTGTACATAAAAGCTTTGTAATTGCAGATTAAATTGCTTTTTTGTGAACATTTAAAGCGCGAATTGCAGCATTATGTACGTCTTACCCTGAGTCTTATAAAGCTCTGGATTAGCTTAATTCGACAACTAACCTTAAAATGGAACTTTGTATTTGTTCTTCCGACTGTTACCGCTTTACTATAACACTTTACTGTCGAATTACAATTAATTTAACCTTCTCACAGCTGTTTTTGACAAAACAGTATTGATTACTATTAAATAAACAGTTCCATTTTGAGGTTAGTTGTCGAACTAAGCTAATCCAAGCTTTATAGGACTCAGGGTAAGACTGGAAGACGAAGTTTACTCCTAGATCCTTATTATCTCATTAGCACCCTACTGTGTGTTTGGTAGTAATGAAAGGTAAATTAAAACTTCCAGAGACAGGTAAAAATGAACTTTGATAGCAGCCCTTTTAATGTTTCCTTACATGAAAAGGGCTTATACCTGCAACTGCCATACAAAGTTCATTTTTACCTTTCTCTTGAAGCTTGTACTCATCTTTTATTGCTACAGAACACAGTAGGGTGCTAATGAGATAATAAGGATCAATCAACTTCGTCTTCCAGTACTGGACGTACTATACAGTTACTAATGTAATGGTGCAAGGATACGCAAAAATTTGCTCTGCAATTCATTTGGGGATTGGAGAAGTTGTTTGTTTTTTTGTCAGTTAAATTCAGTAACGTTTGGTTTTGTACAGATTTTTTTTTAAATATTAACCTGTTTTTTTGCACAAATACTGTTGGATTTTATGTAAATGATGAGAAAAATTCTATCTCTTGTATGTTTCTACTTTAATAGTGTGCCTATGTGTACTACTAAACAAATAAGGGGTAGAATATACGCATATTGCCTTTAGTGACTTAAATTTATCCTCAACGAAACGTATTCATTGTTGTACATTTTGTTTGCTCTTGTCCACTCGCGTTCAATGCTAACGATAACTTTTATTTTTACCAAACAATTTTAAAGGTGCTTGTGAGGGCACGTAAAGCCGTCAGGCCCAATTGATAACGCCCGCCTATGAAACTATAACAAAAAGATTTTCCGAAATTACAACACTCACGCCTTATGTACGTTTAGTGTTTTTCTCAAGTTCTCTAAATTCCATAAAATTAATGGTTTCTAAGGTTTTTTTGACAAGTCCTTAGCGTGTTTTACCTGTCCTACGCTGCTTTTTAAAATTGTTAAATTAAATTTTCTTCCAAAAGATTAATTTTTCATGTTTTGTATACGCTGTGGCAACAGAAGCACAGTTTTCCATTCATAATTTTAATTATTTTTCAAATTAAATTCGTTCATTCAGAATTTCGCTTTCTTACACAAGAGCAAATAAATCTTAAAAGACGTAAAATTCGCGTTGCAAATTAATTTTGATAAAAGAAATTATGTAAATTGTACAAAAATGTTTTCTGTTAAATAATTAGTTGGATTTTGGAAATTAGAAAAAGATGATTGATGATAATACTTAAAGGCAATAAGCGTTATTCTGCAGGGAGTGCGTACAATGATGTCATTGTTGCGTGCAGGTGCGAGTGAGAGCCCAAAACTTTGGGGTACGATGGGGTCAGATATGGGCTCAATGTCTCCACAGCCGGCAACCTCCAGGGTAAGCTACACACCTGTCCACACTCACGCTAGCACCCCCCCAACTGCTTGCAAATACTAACTCAGCTTGCATGCCATGCTAAAATACATCAATTAATCAAAACTAACTCGAAATCTTTAAAAAAAATGAAATTTTGTTGTTAGTATCGTTATAATTTGGTTATATTGCAGACTATTATGGAGGAGGCCCGACAAGGTGATCACAAATCTTCTCTGTTACAAAAGCTGCTATCGGAGTGACTGCATGTACATAATAAATAAGTTTAATCTTTATATTTAATTATATACTACTAGGTACCTCAACGGTTTTTAAACAAAAATAAATAAATACCGCAGGCTGTAATCTTAGACAGGTTAGCTGTATTCAAGTGCATTACTTCGTTGCTTGTTTCGTTTCGTTAGGGTAGTGCGGAGCGAAGGAAGAAGGTGCAAGGGGGGTTCGAGTGCAATTGTAAATATATATAAATTTTTTGGGACTCGTTTATATTTATATATATTTTATTACTATTATTATTATTTTTAATTATTGTACTTGTTTAAATTTACGTAAAACGCCCTCGAGCGTAACTGTTATTATTTTTGAATGTGTTTAGTGTTGTCTTCCTTTCAGTGAGTGTTCATGCTACGCATTACCAAAAAATATGAAAAAATAAAAAATAATAGTAACTGTTAATATTTTATAAGATATATATATATTATATATTATTATATATAATTTAAATCGCGTTATTGGAAATACGTTTTGTTGGACATTGTGATAGGCGATCGCCATGTTACTGTTGCTAGGAACGTTCCTAGACGTTATATAAATATTAATTAATTAATTAGTGCTAGCATTCATACTTGATTGATTATATTGTCAATTACACCCCAGCCACTAAATTATAAAATAACTTAAAAAAAGAACAATGAACAAAAAATTACAGACAAGAAATAACATTATTTAATTACTACACAGATATTTTTTGTACATTATTGGAAACTTTTGAAATATATCTATATATTACAATAAAATATAATTTCTATGTCTTTATTTGATTTTATCTATTTCTTTCAGCTCTTGTTAAAATTTACTTTAAGCCAACCAAAAGGAGAATAAGTAAAAAAACACCCACCCTTAAATTTATATGGTGTTCCAAAAGAAACTATTTTTAATTTCACAACGAAAGATAGCTTAAGATAATTAGATTCTAATTACAAATGAAAAGAACTTCCTGATTGTATAATGTTTCCTCTAAATGTACGTAGTTTATTCTAACCTTCAAAATTTTATTAATTAGTTTGTAATTAATTTTAAGTTTAATAATTAATTTAATCAATTTATAATCCATCTAATAATTACTCAGTTTATAATCCATTTAATAATCACTCATATTTTTGAATTTTCAAATTTAAACTAAAGAGCGCTGAGCGCCATCTACACGTTCCAAAGTGAACTGTCATTTTTCGTGAATCACAAGGCAAGAGCCAACGGTTTTTATCAAAACGGCGTTAACTTGTTAATTAGCTAGCCATAAAGTGAATAATTAGTGTTAATAGTAATTTTAATTAATTTATTAATAATAAAACCTTTAAATCGCGGCTCACTTAGATTTTTGCTGAATTATGCGATTTGCTTATCAATTTTTGTAAGTTTCTTAATGATGGTTTTAACCATCAAATTTGTAATTAAATCATCGTAATGTAATTTGTTTAAACATTTTAAATAATTTTCAAACGTCTTAAAGACTTGTGTAGTGCTTATAAACTTTCGAAATGGAGCGATGAGGTTATTGAAAGCGGAAGAGAAGAGTATGAAGTTATGTAAGTTGCATGAACTTTTAACACTGTATCATCGTAAGATAATGTTCACAATTAGATTTTAATGAACTTATTCTATTTCTGTGGGTCATTAAAAACCATTCTTTGTGGGAAGTTCCAGTAGGGATTTAAATACTTGTGCCGTACCCACACTTTACCATTATTTAAAATGATCGAACTTGAAAATTGTAGGAATTTTACCTCAAAAAAACAGATTGTGTAACTGAATCGTACAAGTGTCTATTTGGATATATTTTAATAATACTGTCGTTATGCAGTGTGATGCAGTTCTTACTAGGCACTGGTACCTAATAGCTATAGTATTATATTTTGAGGGGAAAACTTATTAATTAGGTATTAAATAAGTAGAGTATTTCAATGCAACAGTGCACTTTTCTATTGCACGTTAAAAAAAGTATTGAAAATAAGGTAACAAGCGATGCAATTAATTACGCATTCCAAAAAAAATTATTCAGTACTGCTTTTAGTTTTTATGATCTCCTAATACAAATTGATGCCCAGTGTTACGTTAGCGCTTATACGATTGGCGCATTTTTAATAACAAGGAATTTATTTTATTACACAGTTATTTAAACTAAAATAAAAGCTTTATAATTATAAATATAAATTTTCAAAAAAATATGTGCCCAAAATTCTATTAATTTCAAATAGAAACTTGAAAAAGCCCTTTCTTATCAATTTTTATTTTATTTTTTTATACTATTTGACCTTGTATAAATTTTGTCGTAACTCCCAGTTTGATGTTCAACATAACCTCACATTTTTGTTTTGATAAACGTCAAACTTGCTAATTATTAAAATACAAAAATATGCTTCTTTTTTTTCAAAAAATTTGTGCCCAAAATTCTATTAATTTCTAATAAAAGGAACTTAGAAAAGCCATTTCTAATCAATTTTTGTACTATTTGACCTTGTATAAATTTTGTCCCAACTCTCAGTTTGATATTTGACATAACCTCACATTTTTGTTTTGATAAACGTCAAACTTACTAATTATTATTAAAATACAAAAATATGCTTCTTTCATTAAGAAATGATCATAAAGAACACTTAAGTTTATTATTTAATCAATCTCCACAAGGTAAATTTACATTTCGTGCGTTTAAAATTAATAACCAACATTTTTTTGTAGTCGTGGTTGATTTTTGTAAGCTCGCAATTGATTTCTTACAAAATGGACCTAATATTAAATTGTACAATACGGCATCACAAAAATTACAAGTTAACCCCGAAGACGTACAAAATTGTGTGTACGGTTTAGTTAATTTACTTCTCGAAAGTTGTAAACACAAGGTGATACAGAGATCGACTCACTGTACATATTATAAAATTTAATATTTTTAGCTAAACGAAAACGACTTTCGAGATTCAGTTCTAACAGTTGGTTTTACACAAGATCAACAAAGTATTCTTAGTAAATTTTATTTATCTAAACGAAAAGATATTTCTGAAATTTTATCTAAACTTACTGTAAACGAACCACACTATCGTGATTTAGATTGGCGTTTTGAAGTTCAAGTAGGATCACGTTCTTTATTACATCAGGTGACACCTTTAATTACAATGGATCTAACACTTAATGAGCAAAATCCAAATGTAAATGAACAGGAAAGTAGTCAAAGGCATGTTTTGCTTCAAACAGATCCTGCTAATTTACAACACTTGACTAATGCACTCGAAAGTGCTTTAAACGAATCGAAAAGTAAATATTTTAGAAGATTACAACGAGCTTTTAATAATTAATTAAAATAAGAATTTGAATACGTATCTGTTTTTTAACTTTCCAATGTTTTTAAAACATTTTTATAAAAATATAATTAAAAAAAATATTATTTTGATTTTTAATTCAACCTTCATTGTGAACATGTAAACAGAGGTTCTTTTGAACTCGATTGTATTGTTTTTAAATTAAGAATTTTGCTAAAATATAAAAGACAATTAAGGAAATGATGTCATCAGGCGACGAAAGTTGAATGAATTAATGAATGTCATTAGGTTAAATATTGCCTTAGGAATAATTCATTATTTTAAACTAATTTTGTGTGGAGCACTACTCTCTATAATCAAAGAATTTGGATTTTTCAATTTTTTTTATTAAACAAGAATTTTTAAAACAAACCCCATAATTTTCCCAACAGATATGGATCCAGATGCTTTGAACTCTTTTAAAAGAGAGTTTTATATTGAGTTCACAAATTTAAAACACAATGACATGCACAAAATCCGCTTTCTTTTTTTTACATATTTGAATATGTAAAATAGTCTTATATAATTATATTTGCATCCATTCCTGCATCAACTGGCCCCTATAAAGTAAAAAAATATTTCTAAATTTTCATAATTTATTACGTATTGCAATTTCTTTTATTTACTTCCACCACCTAAAATCTTTTTTCTTTGTGCAAACATATGCATATACATAGGTGGAAAAACTAGAAAGAAAATATTTTAAATTTGCTACAAAGATTGAAATAATGGACTTACGTGGTGCATATATGACCATTACAAACACCAACAAATAGGCATAGTTAAATGTGAAATTTAACGAATTTGGTAATTCAATCGTCCAGAGCTTATTCGTTAAAACTTCTCCTTGAGCCGCATACAAACACAACAATTCACCAGTTACCCCAATTGGATACAATGCAATAAAAGTTGTATACCTAAAAGAGTAAATAATAATTGATAAATAAACAACAGGAACTATTTAAAAGTGAAATTGATTCATTTTAAAATTAGATACTTTCACTTATTTTTTTGACTAATTATAGTCATGTGCCTATACAAAATTATCGAGAGATACAGGAATGCAATAGAATATTACTTTCTTTAATTTTTTTTTAACGTCATTCAATATCATTATAATGATTGATAATAATTATAGGCAACAATTATAAAAAAATAATTATCTACGCACTTCATTAGATAATAATAATTTTCTTACCTAAGCCAAACAAGGAATTGAGGTACGAAATGAAGTAAATTAGCGGCATAATAAGCATAACGAATAATCTCGGTAACTGACCAAGCGAATAATGCTAATGGAAGTCCGATGGATTCCTTTGCTGCAACTGTAGGTATAAGTACACCGCAAACTAACATGACACGAGATGCAACTTGTTGCGCTGTTATCATAACGCCGGAAGGTACAATTCCAGTTGCTGCATGTACAACTTCCAATATAGCGGCATTTTGAAAAATAATGAGTGAAAATTGCACATTACTGAATAACGATACGTTCTTATCAACTAAACCTAATTGGTGTGTCAGCAAATTGTAAAATACCATCGACCAACTGCAACAAACAACAATAAGTTTCTTAGTGATAAAGTAATTGCAACTTACCCAGCTGTTAATATAGAATTGTATAGAATTAAGTAAATTTTGACTATAGTTGATGGTTCCCTTTTTTTTTCTTTAGTTTTAGGTTCGGAAGACATTGTCTTTAATTCTTGTTTATATGCAAATGTGTTAATGTAGTACTCACAATTAAACACGTAACTAACTAACCGGTTTGTATACTGGACTATTAGATAATGAAAACCATGAAAGCATTTATAAAACGCTAACTTGAACTTGCACCTCTGTTTACAAAGAGTAGTTGTTACAAACCGTCCAATGAATGATCAAGTTGAAAAAACGATGTTCACGGACAGGAGGGGATTAAGTTTATAACTTCGTTAGAGAATGTGGTAATTCCAATTTCGAGCTATTACAAAAATATTCTTTTTCTATTGAGTGAAAATGTCAACCTTTCAACAAAATGCAGAGTGGGGCCCCTACCGATTCCCGTATATTTTTATTTTATTTCACCACAAATCGATTTTATAACGAAATTTCATACTAAACGATGTTTCGGGGACCCTTCCTATCCTTAAGCCCTCACGCAAAGCGGGCCAAGCGTAAATAACGCCACTGACACAACCATTTCCATCTAGATTTTTCTTTCTAAGATGCCTCGTCTTCTTTGAAGAGAGATATGCAGCTAGCCAATTAGTAATATTCCTTGTGAACCTTGGACCGTTGTTCCGTTCCCATTACATATCGCCTTGTGATATGTATCCATATCTCGAATATGGGATTATTGGGAAAAATGGATTGTTTTAAGGTTGATTTATCAATGCAAAACCAAAAAAAAAAAAATTATATACTCCAAATACGCCTTAAAATAATTTTTAAATCAACTTTGGCTTATAAGTTTTATAAGACAAAAAAGGCACCCCTTTACATATTCAAAATGATTACTTCAGTTGTCACCTTAAAAATAATATTGATAAGATATTAATTAAAATGAAAGTTATACACACAATAAAAATAAATGGATCATCAGAAATGCGCAGTAATGTCTGAAAGAGACAGAGATACAAATAAATAAAAGAGATAGAGATAGAGTGGGGGAAGTTGGATAGGGATTGGTTTATAGAAATGGGGAGTGGTCTTTCACCATAGTTACCATGTGTCAAATGTTACATCATAGTTACCATATGTCGATGTCGTCATCTGACACCATATGTCAATGGTCAGCTGTCACCATATGTCAATTTTTGTCTGTCATTTCATATGTCAGGTGGAGTTATCTATCAATTTCAGAGATTGGTTTAGAGAGATGGGGAGTGGAGGTAATCAGTCACCATAGTTACTTTGCTATAAGTCGAACGTTAATCTTTCATCATATGGGAGGGGGGGTCATCTGTCATGCCTTGTCATTTTATATGTCAGGGGGGGTCATCTGTCAACCCATTATGTTATTTCATCTCTCATTCATTCCATATGTATCTGTCATCCCATCTGTCATAAAGTCTGCCATGCCATATATGTCATCTCATCTCACAGATGAGTTTGAGTGACGATGATGAAATGAGAAGACAGAATGATAAGGTTGACATAATTCATAGATAGAAGAGGCATAAACTATAAAAATCATAAAGTTCAATTTGACTTTTCTCACTAATTAGGCTCTTATTTCTTATAAAAAATATATCATTGCTTTCTTTGAACCTTACCCTATCAGGAATTACGACTAATTAGTGATATTAACCGGATATTAAAGTCGCTAACATTTTACATTTAATTGTGCAATAAAGAAATATAAAAATCTTTTGGCAAAAAATGTTATGCAGAAAAACCTAAACCAGTTGTACATAACTAGCGCCCTCTAGCGACTTTAACAAAAGTAGGCTAAGGTACTTATGTCAATTCACTTAGATAGTTACCATACCATAAGGGGTTTCTAAAATGTTAACAAAATAGTGTTTTAGGGGGCCCGCGGTTAGGGGCTCCCACTCTGCTAAAAAATTGCAATTGACCAAAACCAAAAAATACGGGTGCCGTAATTTTAGGTAAGGAACGTACTCTGGACGTTTGTTCACCTATTTCGGACACACCCTGTATTTAAAACGCGAAGCCTTTTCTTTTCCGCTAATTTTAGCGTACTTCTACTGGGCCGATTTTGATGATTTTTTTTTAAATTGAAGCTCTTGACCCACAGATATGTCACCACTAATTTTTTTCTCAAAATTATTAATTTCATACATTGTTTTATATTTTATAATATAAATAATAAAATAATCAATTTTATAATTTAAAATAATCCAATTTTAAAAATTATAAATGAGAATAAATGTAGATAGTATTTGGTTTTATACGATAAGGCACACATTATACATTTGGTCGTGGTGATAAAATTTTCAATACTTTTATTCGACCAGTACGTTTCTAATACGCGATATGGTCAGGTTGGTGCGTGCATTTTTAATTACGTTTCGTGCTTTTGTGAGTTTTGGTTTTTTGAGACGGTTTTTTATGTTGCCCTCTTTGGCTTAGTTATCTTTAAGGTTAGTTTTCTTATTTTTTATATAAAATAGTCATAGCTCATTCATATCTTCAAAAACTTCGTCGATTTCGACGGGGTGACCGCTATTTTTTTTTAAATTGAAGCTGTCGACCCCCAGATATGTCAGCACTAATTATTTTCTTCAAATTACCAATTTCATAAATTTTTTAAAAATAATAAATTAACAAGCAATCATCGGTGTAGGAAGTAAGTGCATTATAATAATTTTTGAAAATTTCATTTTTCTAACGCATTCATCTCTACAACTACTTCGTCGAATTTCGACGGAGGAGCCCGCTCGTTTAAATTTAAATTATAAAATATTTATTAAGTGGTAAGTGCCATTTAGTAAATTTATCAATTAATTTATCAACAATTAGGGATCATGCATGCTGGCCGTTAACTTAAGCTTTAACCTTGAGTTGACTATAGGGAAACCAATGCAACGTTTCAAGGTTAAAGCTTAAAGCTTAAGTTAACGGCCAGCATGCATGATCCCTTTTAATTAACTAAAATCGCAAACTTCAAGCTCGTCTTACTTCGGAACTTCGGTCATTTTAGGTCATCTATCAACATCCGCTTGTAATATTACTTTCCCTCTCTAGAGAAGAAAACACTATTTTCGTAACGAGTAAATGGTTACAAAATGCTTACTTTCACATATGAGAGTAGAAAAAAGAGTATTACCGATTCTACTAGAGCTAATGGGGCTAGTAAAATATATAATAATCTTGCACTGACTGTCCTGTCTAATTTATTTATGCCCTCTAGCTGACGTAGAAGTATTGTACGAGTCTGGAAAGAAAATGTTAAGGGTAAGGGAGTGGGGCTCCTATCTCTATGGAAACCATAGGCGCCGTGAGTTTGATTTTTACTGCTATCTTAGTAATTAATTTTTATTAAATTAAATTCGTAGCAACGTCAATGGAGTAGACGGTAAAAAACCAATCGCCCAAACCAGTCGTCATTATAACGTCGCGACGTTATCTTTATAATTTATTTGTGCAACTGCATTAATGAAGCGGCACAATTAATACAGTAAAAATAATTTTACTTGTTACTCAATTGTAAAACGTCATTTAACCAAGCTGTCTATAACCTTTAGTTATAGTGTTATACTGTCTATAGCCAGTTTTACCTGGCTTGTAATGTTAAATACTATAACTTGAGGTAAGTTCGCGAAGGTTTGGCCACGCCCCTTTAATAATTTAAATACGTTGACTACTGCGTTGGTGGGAATAAATACCAATTTAGGTATCTGCGCATTGTCACCGCTCGTCTACTTAAAATATTATTACAGTATGTATGTAAAATCAAGGAATGCGCATTCTTTAGATACTTTTTCTTTCCAGATTCGTACAATAGGTGCTACAATTTAAATCGGTTATTTTGGTACTACATAAACTCGAAAATTGTGTTCTCTGAGGGTTTTGGGATTCCTTATGTGGGTAAAATGGTCAATTTATTTGAGAAAACCACTCTTCACTGATCCCTGTATTACGGATGTTTAAAAAATGGTAATAACTTCTTAAAAAGCTTATTCACAAGAGCTTCTTATTGAATTTGAAATTTGTAGGAAAATGGAAACTTAAATAATTATTCTCTTTAAGTTGTTTATATCAACCGTATAATTTTTTGATCTAATAAAAACCAATCTTATGATGTAATTTTCCTCATGCCGGTCCTGGCAAATCAGCGCTTTAAATGTCAACAACGTCAAACGGTTGGTGGTTGCACATAACCTCAAAGTGTGTGTCGTATAAAAATTCGTTTTAGTATCAACGTGTTTTTATGAAATACTAATTATAATTACAAAAATATTGTTAAATATTATCTTAAAATCGCTATTTAAAAACATAAAAATGATTTCTAACCTCACTAATTTAAGAAAAACGAACTTGAGACGTAATTTAACAAAATAAAAATGTAACTCGAAGTGTTGTTATATAGAAATCGAAAGCAATTAATGCAGTATTAAGGTATAACTCAAGATGTCTTTGTTTAGAAAACCTAAAAAATCAATACAAAGGCGCGTTTTTACCGAAGATGACGATGCCGAAGAAGAAACTATCGACATAACCCCAAAACAAGAACCCAAAAAGAAAGACAAATCTAAAAATGTATCCAAAAAACAGTCTTTACTCAGTTTCGAAACTGAAGAAGAAGGTGAGGTGTTTCAAGTAAAAAAATCGTCCCATAGTAAACGCATGATGCGCTTATACGAAAAAGAACGACATAAAAAAAAGGAAGTTAAAGTTGAAAAAGAAGTAATCAAACCTAAAGACATCCAAACTCAAATTATAACAGACGATTTAGTAGTTAAAGTTAATCACAAACCACCGTCTCCACCTCCAATATTAAGTGGAAGAGCTGCTCTCTGTGCCGGCAAAGATGACTTATCATCAGAAGACGAGGAATCTAATAATTGTCATCGATTTTCAAAACCAGATAACGTTAAAATAGTTTTAGAATCTGGAATTATTCCTGATGCTGCAATGATACACGCTGCTAGAAAACGTAGGCAAAAAGCACGAGAATTAGGTGATTTTATACCGGTGGATGATGAAGAACCTGAGGATACAGGTCGATTGCGTCGACAAGATGATCAAGACGAAGTAAGTGACGAAGAGCGCATCGACATGGACGCTAATCCGGTAATTCGAGATCAAGAACGAAGAAGGGAGCAGTTTTTAGCTGCTCAAGAATCCGATGAAGATGATTTGGAATTGGACGAGTGGGAAAATCAACAGATAAGAAAAGGAGTAACAGGGGCTACTGCTGCAGCTATTCAAGCCGAATATTCTTACGACGATTATAATGATACTGTTACAAACCGCGTTCAACAGAGAATTCCCGCTTTTGATCCTAATAGTCGATGCACTCCCGAAGATGTAGTAGTGAAATTACGTGAAAAGTTTGATGAAGTACGCCAGTCTAGAGAGTCTCATGAAAAACAGTTGACACAAGTGCAAATTGATCTTGTACGTGTAAGTGAGGAACTTGAGGAATTTAAAATAAAGGCTCCTAAAGCTGCAGAGCGGTTTCGTTTTTATCAAGAGTTACGCGGTTATATTACAGATTTAGTCGAGTGTTTGGACGAAAAAGTCGGAATAATTACCGAGTTAGAACAAAAGGCTTTAATTTTGATGGCTAACAAAGCCGAGTGGCTGATCGAACGTAGACGTCAAGATGTTCGTGATCAAGCCGATGAAGTTACAGTTGTTGTAAAGGGACTTCGTCGCGGTTTGGAAGACGAAGAAAAAACAAGACGCGCAGCTGAACGTGAAGGAAGACGTTCGAGGAGGCGTAGAGCTCGAGAGCAACAAGGCCAACCTCCTCATGTCGAAGGAATGTCGAGCGACGATGAAATTATGCAGCAAGATATGTTAAATTTTGATAAAGAAAAGGAACAACTCGAAAGTGAAGTCCAAAAAATCTTTGAAGATGTCGTTGATGATTATTCGTCTGTTGCTAACATTTTGATTAGGTTCGAGCAATGGAGAGAAACTGATATGGGTACTTATACTGATGCTTATGCAACTTTATGTTTGCCACGTGTAGTTGGACCATTGTTGCGGCTTCAGCTTATTTTTTGGGATCCTCTTACAGAAACAACAGAGTTGGAAAAATTGGAGTGGTATCGTACTTTAGCTTTGTACGGTTTGCACGATGACGAAACTGAAAACGCTTTGAGTCGAGATCCCGATATTAATTTACTACCAACTATAATCGAGAAAATTATTATTCCAAAGTTAGATAAATTGGTGGATAAGTGCTGGGATCCTTTATCAAGTTCACAAACTCTTCGTTTAGTTGGTATTTTAAGTCGTTACATTCGGCGTTTTCCAAGTTTAGGTCCTGCTAGTAAACCGTTACAAAACTTATTTAATGCAGTTTTACACAAACTTAAAGGTGCGCTCGAAAATGATGTTTTTATTCCCATTACGTTGAAGTTATCAGAAAGTAAGTCTTCGTTCTTTCAACGCCAATTTGCTAGTGGTTTAAAATTGTTACGTAACATTACAAGTTGGCAAGGTATTTTGAACGATAACACTTTGAAAGACTTGGCTATTAATGCTTTACTTAATCGTTACCTTTTAAGTGCTGTAAAGGTTTGTCAGCTAACAGATGCTGTAGCTAAAGTTGGTTTAATTAGTCACATTTTGCCAAGAATTTGGCTGCAAGGTAATATTTCTGAACTGCAAATGTTTAGCGGTTGTGTTACCAACTTGGCGCAGCAACTCGATACAGATAATCCTTTACATCTTGAATCGATTGAAACTTTATCGGGTGTTTTAAAAGCACTGAAAAATTAATTGTTTACATAATTTATAAAATAAAGTTGTTTCATATTTCTTCAGTGTGTTATTTGTTGCCATAAAAATTCGAGTTTGAGCTTTTTTAAATGAAGCAGTGTGCTAAAAATTGAAATAAGCAAAAACAATTTTCTGACACCAGCCTACTATTAATTAATTAATTTTTTTATAATGGAGCAAAGTAAGAGATTGGATTTGGTCAATGCTAAACGTGATTTGTATTTAGTTAAAGTGCCCAAATACATCTCGAGTGTATGGGAAAATGCCCCAAACGATGTTGACGTAGGCAAACTCAAAATACTAAGGTAAAAATGTCCAATTTGTAACTTCAATAAATTTGAATTATTTAGAGAACCCAACCAAGGCACCCAAATGTTTTTTAACTTCTCAGAACAAATTTTGAAGTCCCAAGAGTTGGAAGAACACTTAAATAGAGAATATGAGCTGAATGTAACAGAACAGAACGAAAATCAACAGAATTTGGGTGTTTTTTCTTGTAACGAGAGTAATTTCTTTAACATTTTAAACGCATTAAAAGTAAAGATATAATTTTAGTGAAAGATGGGAAAGAGTCGTACAATCAGTTAGCAATGGAAGGTACAATTTTTCAGAAATTAGAGTTTAAACCTAGTGCGCTTAATAATTACATGAAATTTAAACTCGAATCTTTTAAAAAAGCTTCGATACCTGTACGAGTCACAAAGCAATTAGATAAAATTGTTCATACTTTTAAACCTAGTTCAAAGCAAAAACACAACGTAAGTGTTAGTTTGATTTTTTTTAACAAATTATTATTTTAAACCCTTTCAGATTAATTCTAAAAGTTCCGAAGTTAAAAGAGTTAAAGCCGATAAGGATGTTGTCTTGGAAAAACTTTATTCTGCTTTTGAGAAGCATCAGTATTATAATATAAAAGATTTGGTTAACTTAACACAACAGCCTGTGACTTATTTAAAAGAAATTTTGCGCGAAATTTGCAGTTATAATTTAAAGTTACCCCACAGGAATACCTGGGAGCTCAAACGAGAGTACAGGCATTATAAAAATGAAGTTAAGGATACCGTTTAAACGTTTATTTAATTTGTATAAATCCTTAATACCTAATAAAGTTATTTTTCTTCAAACTTCTAAAAAAGTAGACGTATTGTTACTAAACAAGTAAAATTCTAACCTTAAATATTTACAACAAACTGTAACGTAAAATGATATTTGTAATGTAAAAAAGGTAATGTTTTATAAATTTTCCTTTATAATTAGTTCGTTGCGTTTAATAATTAGCTTTTTTTACAAATTAAAGTTAATTTTAAAAAATATTTGACAATTGAACTACAAGTAACTGACAAGAGATGGCGCTATTTAAAAAACTTATTTATGTTTTTTTTAAGTTTTACGTTTGAAGAAAAAATGAAATGTTTCATACGGAACTTTTACTCCTAATTAAACAAACTACTATTAAAGTAACAATTACAATTTTCAAATTTTTTATTTTTTACAATTTTTGAGTCTAAAATTAGCGTCGCATTTAAAACCAGTGTAAAAACACCTTTAGTTAAGTTCAGCTGTCAAATTCAAATTGACATTTACAAATTTAGGTTAATTGCACAAGTTAACATTTTAAAGAGATTATTGTAATTAATAAGTATAAAATGTCTGGAACTAATCATATAGATAGGGATCTAGATTTATCCAACGCGAATCGTGGTGTCTGGTTAGTAAAAGTGCCTAAATATATCGCAAACAGATGGGAAAAGGCCCCAGGTGATATCGAAGTAGGAAAACTTAAAATATCCAGGTACTAAATCCGCATATTTTATTGACGTAAAACTAACAAGTTAATTTAGGACTCCAGGTCAAAAAGCACAAGTTTCTTTATCATTGTCTCAAGCTGTTTTAAATTTAAATGATGCAACCGAAAATATTCCAAAAGACCATCGTCTTGATGTGTCTACTGTTACACAACAAACTTTAGGAGTATTTAGTCACGCAATTCGTAAGTTTTGGCTTTGAGAAACTACTTTAAATTTAAAGTGCGCATTTTAGCTACAAATTTGGATGCTGTCGTACCTGACCCTGAAAAATTATCCATGGAAGGTAGAATTGTACAAAAGTTAGAATGTAGACCTTATGCAGACAACTGCTACATGAAAATGAAGCTCGAGTCGATAAGAAAAGCTTCTGTACCTGTTAGACAAGCCAAACAGTTGGATAGAGTTGTACAAAATTACAAACCAGTCTCAGACCACAAACATAATGTAATTCGCTTTATTGTTTGTTATTCATAATTAAACTTTAATTTTGTAGATTGAGTATACTGAACGCAAAAAGGCAGAAGGGAAGAAAGCACGCGACGATAAAGATTCAGTTTTGGAAATGCTTTTCGCTGCTTTTGAAAAACATCAATATTATAATATTAAAGATTTGGTTAAAATAACTAAACAGCCCATTACTTATTTGAAAGAAATTTTAAAAGAAGTTTGTAATTATAATTTGAAAAATCCACACAAGAATATGTGGGAATTAAAACCGGAGTATAGGCATTATAAGGAACAAATGGAAGCTAAGAAAAATGATTCTGATTGTGATTAAAATTTTATGAACTAATTTTTTTAGTGTCTACTATTAAGTTGCGTTTTAAATCCTTTTATTTATATTTTTATTTGTAAGGAACTGTGAATACACTGGTTTATTTGAGCAACATTTCTACTTAATTTTAGTTTTGGGCTTCACTTTCAATTTGATGAATTTAAAATTTATTAATTAAACAAGGGAAAAGTACAACTTTACTTATTTTAAATACATTTAAACAAAATTACTAAGAAATTAAACCCTTTAGGGCATAAGAAAATATTTTATTTTTTTGGCATTTCATAGAATTTTAGTACTCTTTCGTCCATTTTATTTTGAGAGAACATCATAGGATTGTTTCCAGTTGGAAGTTTTGGTTTTATAACAATTCTTTGCGGCGTTAAATTTACTGGAACAGGACAATTTCCTAAAGGTGAACGAAGCACAGTTGTTAAACCTCCTTGATGATGTTGCATTGCGATCATTTGATTTTGTCTGTTCATTAAATCCATTAAAGGATAATTCATTTGATACTAAAGAATTTAAAATGATTTAAGAAATTTTACATAGTTGATTTAAAACCTTTGTAATGTTGGAATAGGGAGATTTCATTTTACAATTTGTTTCTTTTAAAACTACACCGGTATTTGGCAAAGCTAAACCTCTACTTTCAATATTTGGCAATTCGGTTTTATTATGTTTTCGGGCTAATTCTATGAGCTCCTGAAGAAATTAAAATTAGCGTGTAAAAGATGCATTTAGAAATAGTTTAAAATTACTTTTTGAGACAATCTTTTTGGATACTTATTGTCAATAAATTCTATCGCTAAAGTGATGTCTGTTTTATCAATTGTGGTTCGATTTGCGTGTTTCATTAAAGCGGTTGCTTTCTCAATAATAGATGTTGTATAAACTAAAATAAATTTGTAACGATTTTATAAGTTCGAAAGTAGTTTACTTACAATCAGCACAATCTGCCAAGTGAGTTACGACTTCTAAGTCGTATTGTAAAAGTCCAACTTCTGTTAACATGTTTTTAATAACTTCTAAATTAACAAGACTTTCTGGTGAATTTGATTTGGGTAAATCGTCTTTATTAATATTACTTTTGTTATCTTCCATTGCGCTTTTTACAGTATTAAATTCTTAAATTCTGTAACTGAGCACATGGAGTAAACTTTGATTATTCTTTTGTTTTTTAAAGTTTATGTCAACCATGTTAACTTGATTTAATTTTCTTTGGTATATACAGGGTGTCCCAAAGTAATAGGCCACAAGGTGATAGTTCAGAAGATAAATGGTGGAGCTAGAAAGACTTCAAAAAACAACTGGTGAAATAATATTAAAATTTCATTTAATTTAAAAAAAATTAAAAATTTTTGTTTTTTAAATTGCTTTCGTCCGGGATCGAACCTAGAACTTCTGCGTGTAAACAGAATTTTTAGACAAACTGTCCGACATATTAATATCATTATTTTTTTAATTAGGCATAAATTGAAGTTCAAAATATATATTTTATATGTTCAGAGAGAATTTTCCGAGTTTTCAAAATATTGAAAAATATACAGGGTGTTTCATTTAAATTAAGAAATTTGATCCCATTTCAAAAAAATTTTATTATTATTTTTTTCTTCTCGATTATAACTTTTTTGGACTGGAAAAAGTTAAAATTATAAGTTTTACAAAATGTCACAAATTTATTGTTAAATGAATTTTAAATCGAATTAAATAAATTGCAATACATAAAGAATAATTAAATAAGACTTATATTAACTAATAGACTAAACTAAATTAACTAAATAACTATAGAGTCTTCAGGTCCCCATTGTGACCTTTTAGTCATCATTCTGGGTGGTGTATTTTCACATTGTACATTGATCTTACCCTTTTTCTCTTTAAAAACAGGAATTTTACTTATTGCCATATTTTTCAATGGTTTATCACTAACTTTTAAAATTGGAATCGATTTCTTTTGTAGATTTAAACTACGGTCACCTAAAGGTGTACGATGTTGTAGTAGTTTATTATTACTTTTTGGACTAGCTTCAGTTTGTATATCTTCATAAATTAAATTTGTGAGCTTACGGTCAAGTTCATCAACAACAAGAGAAGCTCTGGTAGCACAATCAATAACTGGAAGTTCTTCTGGTTGCATTTCAATAGATGTGTCACAATCATTACATGGAACTTCTTCAACTTCAACAGGTGTTTTGTAATCATTAGATGGAACCTCTTGGATGTCCTCTTTTTGAGGAATTACTTCTACTACGTTATCTTCCTGAGAATTTTCTTCAATTTCTAAATCTTCTTGCAAAGTTAATTGCATTTCAGATGGCAAATAATTTTCTATTACGTGTTCAGGTACTTCAGTAATTTCTTCTTTACAACTGTTATTGTGGTCTCCTTTTCTCTTACTTTGAATCACAAGATCTAAATCGGTCTCAATATAATCCAAGTTAGTTTCCAATAAACCTACAAATGAGTTTCTTTTGCTCGTTATTTTTTCTGTAATAGGGCTGCTTTCGAGAAGTTTTGGTTTAGGCAAATTACAAATTTTCTTGGTGACTCTATTTAGATTTCTTTTGGGCTTTATAGGAGTTATAGTAACATCAGGGGTTAAAACATTGTCGAAATTTTTGTTTCGTAAAACTAACTTTTTTAATTGTTCTTCAGTTACGATAGGAGTCCGGTGAAATTCTGTTGTTGGTGAACGGGGATCTAAATCGACTGGTCGTAAACTTAAATCTTCGGTGACATCAAATGCAGAAGTTTCGTGACTTCGTACAAGAGGAGTTCTTACAATCTGTTAAAAAAGTGTTAAGATTTGTGTGATAAGAACTGGTTTTTAATTTACCTCAATTGGTGTACGAGCAATATCAGAACTGGGTGATCGTGGATCTAAATTTAGTATTTTTATTTGTGGAGTTAAAGGTATTGCTGCAACAGCAGGTGGTGTCGGATTATCGTTATCAGTGATGGTTTCCAGCATATTTGTTACTTTACTGATAGAACTACCCATTATAGAACACAATTAATTTACAAACATAAACGAATTAAAACATTTGTGGATATATATTAATTAAAACTGTTAAATTAGTGACTGACAACAGACACGATACTTTCAAATCAAATCCAACGGATGAAATAAAACCGTTTACAACACTATTGTAATACCAACGTTAATAAATACACTATGCGATGTTATGCAACACTTCGTACACTTCCGTAACGTGGGTTGCATACTTTAAAAAATATTTTAATAACAAATTAATTTAAATCTTCATTTATTGATGTATGTATTCATGGAATGTAGGTAATTAATTAAATTATAACTTTTTTGAATTCAAATTCAAGTCTTCCTCATAAACTTTTTAAAGTATAAATAATATAGTCCCATTTTGGGGTTTTTACCTTGTAACTTGGTCGGTAATTAATATTATAAAAATTTCAAAACGGCACTGTACAACCAAAATATAGGGCTTTCGTCCTAAAAAGTGGATTTCTAAAATTGTTTTAAAATTGCCTACCTTTAAGGGACCAAAGTAGGTCAAAATTTTGAAATTGATTTTCTTAAAATTTCCTCTGCCATATTTTTTCTTTTTTGGACATGTTACAGAAAACGTAATTCTCTATCGAAATATAAATTTTTATCAAAATCGCTCGAGCCGTTTTGGAGTAATGATTTTTTGAATGGCAAAACTTCAAAAATCTCTAATTTAATTTGCAATAGAAAGGACAACTTGAAAATGGATATGTATATCAATCCCATGAATATCTATTATTTGACACTATTTTCGGTTAACAAAACGCTTCCAGTTAAACCGGAAATTACAAAAATATCAAAATTGTTAGGAACGCTTTGTATATTTTTCAATTTTAAAAAATCGTAAAATTAGCTATTACACGATATCAAACACTTTATATTTTGAGTTCCGGTTTAACCGGAAATGAAATCAAATTTCTTAATTTAAATGGAACACCCTTTATATTTTTTAATATTTAAAAGCTCGTAAAATTGTCTTTCTGAACATATAAAATAATGCATATTTTGAACTTCAATTTATGCCAAATTTACAAAAACTAAAAAACTACAACAGGAAAAAGTCACATTCGCTGTTTTTTTTATTAAATAATTTATTAAATACTCCTGACTAGTTTCTACTTCACAAAATTAGCACAACATTTACTTGCTGGTAAGGTCCAGTTATACATATAAGTTACCCTTTTATTTTCTTCCATCTCACACATTATTCCAAATTTATGAATATTATTATACCGTGCGTGCATTTGTTTAGCTGCAATATTATGGGAAATCAAGTGATAGTTTTGGCATCCTCTAGAAGTCCATTCAGTATCAAATCTCGTATCGTGTATTCGTAGAACGTTGTTTACAGTAGATAACCAAGCTCCAACACTAACATCTTCCGATTTGTAGTATCTAAAAAACCGCATCGAAAAAACTCAAAACAAGTTAATACTAAATTGATAGTTACCTTAAGTTGTTAATATTGCGTGCTAAGTACACCACCAATTCTTTAGACAAAATATAACCACCGCCAAGTGCGTAAGGTAAATAAAAGTCGCACAAAATCCAATTTTTTTCTTGCCATTTACCTTTATGTTTAATTTGCGCTTTTCCATGAAAATAACCCCAATATAAATGAAGATTATTTACATCAGTTATTTCGTTTGCTTGTATATTTGTGCTTATGTAAGGAGAATCTTGGGCACGATTTAAATTTTTTGGATTTGATTTAATGTACATTAACTCGATGTAATCTAATTCGTGTAATAAATTATCTAATCTTACAAAACTATCGTCATCACATTTTAAAACGTACTTAAAATTTAAACCAACTTCCAGCTGTTCCTTCAAGTATATGAAAGTAAGCAAAACCTTATGTGTTAAATTTTTATACGTATCGAGCATAGGGATTATGATTAAATCGTCGTATTTTGATTGTTCGGAACTTAGATGTAAAATACTATCCGGTGTTAGGTTCGAACTTCCAATTACAAAATAGTGCTTTGCTTTTTTAGTATTGCGAATGCTATCCAACTTAAGCCATGAATTTCGTATGTATTGTCTGCGTTCTGAATTGTTTGGAGCCGACAAAATTATTATTATTAAGTCCGGATTATGTAATTTAGAATTTCTCATAATATCGTATTCTCGATCTCGATTATCTATTAAACACGTCTTGTTTATCGGAATTAAATTAATTGTAACCATACAGCCCAAAATAAAGGAGAAAAGAGCAATGAAAACGAACTTGATGTATCTCATATGAAATTTTTTAAGGCGTTTCATGTTTTAATTTGGTTTATTAATGAGCATTTGCTAAATTTAATTAATTTAATTTAAAATTACAATAATTACTAACATGGTTTTTGGTTATGTTTACGATTTTTTAAAACTGACAGCCATAGCACAGACATACACCCACAACTGACACCAACATAAAACATTGAAATAGTTCAGTATGTTAATAGATGGCGCTTTTATCATTGTTTTGATTTAAAATTATTTTGAAAAATTTAAGGTTTTTAGTTAATTGATTAATTAATGAATAGAACCGCGTTTAACGTAATTTTTTATATTAAGTCTCTATAAATTTATATTTTGAATTTCGCGGAAATAATTTTCATCTGATATGGAAGTAACACGTGCGGTGTTTTGCACCATTTTGAAAATTTTTGATTAGCTTATCGTGTTATGTGTTTAATCTCTTTTGAATATTTTAGTTCAATTTTGTTCGACTTAGTAAGTGTTTCGTATTTTTCACATTTTTATAATTAGTGATTTCGAGTGCTCTTTAAAAGTTAATGTTGTAAAAAAGGACAAATTTGTATTTTGTATTTAAAATTTTGCAATAACTTACAATTAATTATTATTGCATACATAAGACCTGCTTATAGGTATGTTATTGTGAACTTAATTAAATAATCATGAAATTAACGTACTCATGAAAATGAATGCCATAATGTTAAATGTCCCTTGTGTTTATATGGAATAATTTGTTCTTCATTATTAATTTTTGTTCTAGAATCCGAAGGAATTGGACAATCAATAGTCATCATGTTATGCCAATAAGCTTCAAGACATCTGATAATAAGGTAATACTTTTTACGTTACTTTTTCTAATTTTGTGTTTGCTTTCAAACAAATCGAAAATTCATTTGAACGTGAGTCATTATTTTTACATAACAAGTTAGTTGGCAATTTAAGGGTTTTGTCGTAAAGCTCAAGATTACTATTTACTTATAAATTCATCAGTTAGAATCCTATTTGTAATCTTTTTCTTCTAAAAGTGAAGTTTTCTTCCTCCAACGCACAGCCTACACCTATACCCTAGTCTCAGTTTTACATAATTTCTAAATAGGAGTAGTAGATAATTTAATTTTGAAAAATATTTATTTTACAGCATACTTGGGTACTATACAGTGTGTCCCAACGCTGCATTATTGTAAAATTGTGGCTTTGCCGTAGAATTTAATAAAGAAATTTTAATACATGGCTATAGTTCTCTTTTGTTTGTTTGCACCGCTTACAGATAAAAAAACTTTCAAAATCTTTTCACCTCCATATAACTGTAGGATAAATCAAATAACCGACGGATAAATTTTATCCGGCAGATAAACTATCTGTCAGTTAATCTGTAAGCGAAACAGCCATTAGAGCTCACTTCTTAAAAATATTCTTACATATACGGGGTGATCCATTTAAATGTACAGACCACATTTTTATTTTTTTAAATGGAACACCTTGTATATTTTTACATATCTATATTCCCCTTTCGTGGACGACTACTTATAGTAATGTGTAGGTTAATGGGTCTGGACCAAGATACTGCGCAATTTATCCTAAAAGCAAGCCAACTTTGCTTGTCCGTTGTGACCTAACGAATTGACATTTTTGAACGTGGTTAATAATTCTAATATCCATTTTTTTCCTTGTAATCTTTCTAAGCTACGTATGTACAACGTCAAAATGATACCGTGTGAGTCTTCAACGCAAAATGTCAGTTTTCTTAATTTTTTTTCATGGCACCCTCCATTTCAATCTTTAAGAAAAAGAGAGACCTCTTTCTAAGCTTCCTAATGATGTAATGTTTTCTGAGTCTATTGGCTTTTAAAAGTAAACTGCGTTGGAGACTTGGAGATTGGAGACTACGGCATAATTATAGCGGTTTTATCAACTTTAAAAAAATAATTATTATTTAGAAAGAAGACGATGTTAGAATTATTATAATGCAAACCTAAATCAAAAATGGCAATTCGTTACGTCACAACAGGTACACAAAGTTGACTTGTTTTTTCATAAAACTCGCAGTATCTTGGCCCAGGTCCGTGATATATTCATTAATACATTCGTCATCAAAAGGAGAATCCAATTATGTAAAAATATATAGAGTGTTCCATTAAAAACAATACAAGTGTGGTATGTACCTTTTCAAAGAACCACCCTACCCAGCACATGTTACAGATAAACTGACAGATAGTTTATCTGGCGGATAAGTTTTCAAAATATAATTTATTTGCCACATAAACTAAAATGGGTGCAAATGGCCATAAGTAGCAGGTACCTTTGTAGAAAATTTATTCGTCAGTTATTTGATTTGTTCTATAGTTAAGATGGAAGTGCAAAGGTTTTTGACAACTTATCCGCCAGATAAACTATCTGTCAGTTTATCTGTGAGCAGTGCAAACGACCATAAGAGAGCTGTAGTCATGCAATAAATTTTTTTTGTTAAATTCTATAGCAAAGCTACAATTTTGCGATTACGCTCGTTGGACCACCCTGTACCGGATGACTGATACTGCTTGTCCGTACTTTTTTGAGACAAACTCAATGGTGAAATCAAAAATCTGATACCTTCTTTTGTTTTCGAGTTATAGCCCAAAATTCATATTTTCGCCATTTTAAGTTTGATCAATATTTTCTTTATTTCTCGAGATTTTTTAAAACTGTAAAAACATTGTTAGGACATTGTTATTTTCGAGTTATTACACAAACTTCACTTTTTTAAAATACGAAGTTTTTAGAATACAGTTTTAAAAAATTTTGAGAAATAAGGGAGAAATTGATCAAAATTAGAATGACGAAAATACACATTTTGGGCAATAACTCGAAAACAAAAAAAGGTAATCAGGTTTTTGATTTCATCACCATTACTTACTCTTATATTAACGGAATTCCCCATACCGACAAGCAATATCAGTCAGGGTGTACATTATAACAATTATCACTTGAGAATCTTGAGATGGGAAACTTATCATTAACACATCCCAACATTTTATGATGTCTAACTGTTTATAATACACATGAGTTAATTATCTTTAAACGTTTAAACAAACTACCACCCTAACCTCAACCGCATGAAAGGCCTGATAATTTTGCCATGAAATATTTTTCTTTTTTTGCAACATTCGTTGAAAAATAAGTGTTTGGAGATAAATACTCAGAGAAGGTTTCGGACTCATTTTAAGACAAAATTAGGCAATTTCTGTTGGTAAAACCATTAGCAAATAAACATAAAAATTCTTACATACAGCTTCTGCAGCGAGAGAACAGTTCAAAGTAAAACACTGAACTTAACGTGTAAAAAAGTTTTTATATACTTTAATACCCAATACGTTGGGTACCATGAGCATCACCGGTTTCCTCAAATGGTCTAGCTATTAAAAAAATATTTATTGTATTGGCTTTAATAGAATGGTTAGATAACTTTTCCGGAAACCAGTCATTTTTACAATATTTAATACTGCAACCCCATTTTGGAAGAAATTTATACTTGCCACCCTCCTATTACGACTTTAAACCCATTTGAATATAAAAGGTCGTATTTCCCAGAATTCCAGAAGCTGATTACGTCTAGAAAACAAGCACATTTCTACATTAATAAACGAAATAATTTTGCGTTAGAAACACGGCTTTTTCTTTTCTTTTGAAAAATCTGTCGTGATCTCCCATCCACCATGGACCTTCACGTCACCCTTTAGAGTTTGCGACCCACAGTTTAAGAACAACTAATTTAAACTTTGTATAGGTATAGAACGTCTGGATTTAGCAGGATAGCACAAGCTGAAAGTGTTATCTTGCAATCCAGACATCCAGAGCGTGGCTCCATGTGGCGCACATGTCTCAAATATGTGTCATCATCAACATCAGTTAAAATGCAAAAAGGAATGGTGTTTTGGAACTCCTGACAGTTGCATTGGTGTTTCTTAATTGCGTTTGAACTATTTTTCTTCCACCTGGAGGACCCATTGTATATTTCCCTAGCGAATGCTCTATTAGAAGTTTGCCAAAGTCCTATCCTCAATCGTCAAGTTTTGTTCTAGTCTGTTCCTGTTATGGTCGTTCCTGTTACGTATATTCTTGCTACAAACATTTCAAGAAAATTGAGTTTTCAAGTTTTAAAAATAAATGTTCACCCTCCTAGTGTTAGCCGCAATTATAATTTTTTCTGCATAATTTTTAAATAACAATTTGTAATTTTTTGGACCATCTCTGATCAAAAGTCTTACAGAATATTTAAAAAGCAAACCTAGCTATTACCTAAGCACGCTCAAAAGTCAAAATTGTCCATTTTTATTATGTAAATACAGTGGAAATTGCAAATTTTCAATTAAAAGTCAATTTTTTCATTTATCGCAAAAAAATCAATCAATGTTAAAGCTTAAGAATTCGCTTCAGCTGTCTTGAGAAACGACGATCAGTCATAAATGATAAACGATATAATAGATTTTGCTTTTTACCATTACAAAACAGATTCCATTTAAATGCTTTTTGGAGACCTTAGTACTCAAAAGTCTAATGAAGGCTTTTTCAAAAGAAGTTTATTATACTTTAATATTTTTTTTGCCATTTTTGTGTGTGGGTTGGAAGTTCTTAACAGATGACTTGCATTAAAATTTCTAATGTGGCGTATTTATTAAAGGGATGCCTTTCAAAACTATTGATCTTTTCCTATGCAAGTGGCGGAAAAAAATGTTCTATTTTTCTCTCATAGTGTCACTTAAAATAATATACTTTTGACTATTATTATAGAGGTCACAATTTTAAATTTTGAAGTTGAAAAAAAAAAAAAATTCTCAGGGATTTAATTTTTTTTGCTAAAATATTCAAAAATTTTGTCGTGTGTTCGCGTACAAAAGAACCATTTTCTAAACATTTTTCAACATATTTATACAAAAAAGAGGGGCTTTTTATTCTTAATATAATGTTTCCCCTTATAGTTAAAAATAATATAAAAAGGGAAGTCGATGGGTTGTGCTTAGCGCGTGTAAACCACGTTCCAAAAAGATTCAAAAAGGGAGAATTTTTATAGAAAAAAATCCGAGGGAACGTTTTATGTGCGTTAACATTTACATAAGGGCGATACAGGATGTATTATAATACCTAAGGGTAGATTTTTTTGTTGGAAGTAAATTCGATAATGGTTTAAACGTGATTTTAAGTAAAAATTTTTTATCTAGATTTTTTTATAAGCGGAACTAAGGTGATTAAATAGGGGATGCTTTTTTGCGCTTTCGACAGGTTTGTTTATATTTACAGGTGGATTTTTTAATGTAGGTATGTGGAGTTTTTTTTAGTGTTAAGGGGGTGAGTTTATTTATACGAGTTTTTTTGCAAAAATTCCTTTTTCTTTCAGGTGTAAAAAACGTCAGTAGAAATGTGTGGTATTATGCGGTCTTTTTAAGTTAATCAATGGTCGGGTCTTCGGTAGCACCCCCAAAAGTAGCTCTCCATCACCTGCCTTCATTGACCACTTAGTAGTAATTTTAGCAAATTTTTAAAACTTGTCAAAAAATTAAATAACTCAATCAGTTTTGAAAAAAATATTTTTCTCCTCAAACATTTTTTTGGTTCAAAATTTCAGTAGTTTAAAAATGTGTTTTACTGTTACTAATCCTGGGTATTAATTTTGAGATTTTTGCCCTATATTTAAAGCAGAAAAAACGTTGACCACGCGTTTGAGGGTTCTTAGATCAACCACCTGGCCACTATTGCAACGTTTTTATATGTGGTCTTAACAAAAGCTCCGATCACGACAACCTGGCGAGTGTCATTGATATTTTATTTATTGGTTTTTCGGACACGAGCTACTTTATTCTCAACTTTTTACTAAGTAATATCATTGGACTTCCTAAAAGGTGGTCGAATTTCATCACGAACTAGAAAAATTAATCTGAAATTGCTCACAAAAATTAGGATTAATCGAATTTCGAGAGTTTATCTTTATCAAGATTTAAGTTTCAGCTGTCCCTCTTTTTGACAAAATACTTAAAATCAGATAAACTTTTTTGGATTTGTGAATTTGCTCGAATGATATGTTTATTTGTAAACCGATGGGTCTTAAAAACATGCCTACAGTGTGTGACACATTTCATATCACAGCCAACGTTTTGAGTACCTACTAGAGGGTATCAGATTAAAAATTATTAAATATTCATTTATAAGCCTTTGAAGCCTTATTTCTACGTTCTGCCTGTCTGACAACAATAGTTTTAACATTTTCATTCTGTAGCTATCTATCAGGTTTAGGAGGGCTATGTTGTTAAGGTTATAGCATTTACTAGGATGAGGGAGGCCATGCACTCTCGTAAAGCAATAATAAAATCAAAGTACTCTGTTCTTGGTTCGTCATACGTTTATTCCACCGTTTATGACATTCGTCAAAACAGTCTTAGAAATCGTCTCTTACAGAGCTCAGAGGGCTAGGCGTTCTCTAGCAGTACATATCATACAGTGATATAATATTATACAGAAAGATCATCCAAATTTACCAAAAAAATGTGGGGTTGCTATTTAAAAAAATCTTCGATGACGTCACTGCTCGAAAGTCGTGAGAGATAGAAAAATTAAAATTATCAGAAAATTTTTGTTTTAAAATAAATCAATTTGACGTGTCCAACCGTTTTTTAATATCCCTATTAGAAAAGAAAATAATTAGATTATTCCAGACTTTAAGCGTTCACTGTATACAGTGTGAATAAAATGTAAAGAACCATTGAAATATTATTCTTTACCAATAGGAATATCGAAAAACGGTTGTACGCGTTCAATTGATTTATTTCAAAGCATTTTTCTAATGATTTTCATTTGGCACAGGGGCAAAATTAAAGCTGTTGCCGATGGAATTAAATAGCCAGTACGACCCTGTCGTTGATTGTCGTAAATCGATTCAAAACCTTTTTTTCTAAATCGATCGTATTTGGTTCTTGTAACTTTTATGTGACCGACCAACACCAGTTGTGAGGAAACTCAAATTTTCAAATTTGTTTTTTTAGGATGTTATTACTTTTTTCACCCCTTTTAATTGTAATACATTGCTTTAACCCTTTGGCACGTACCTACAAGGAAATAATGTGATTTTTGCTAAAGTATATTTGACAGTTCCAAATATGCACTTACCATTATTGAATAGAAAATTTTGACTTGTTCCCGTCTAACCAAAAAAATATATAAATTAGTAATTGGAAGTTTCACAGAAGGTTTCTAGAAGTCATACTGGAAGGGCGTAGGGTTAACTCATAATAGGGAAGTCTCTTCAATTTCAAAAGTAATTAATTATTGTTCGTCTTGTTTCAAAACGTAGCGGTTTTTTTTTTAATTTTTTGCGACAATATTTCGTATTTTAAAAAATATTTAAAGTCAGCACACAGGCACGTATCTGGCTTTAAAAAAATCAGGTGAGCACAAAGTAAGTCCAAGTGATTTTGTGTGGACTACGTGCAAATACGAAATGTTTAAATATTTATAGGTACCTAAACAAAATCTATGCACAAATAAATTTTTTTACTAACTCAAAAACCACAAACATTCCTCTTCTGCCTTTTAACTTTTTCCAATCCAAGAAAAAGTTTCTATAATCGAGAAAAAAAATAAAAAGTTTTTTAAATTGCAGTTCTGAGTCACCCTGATTCCAAAAAAAAAATTTCGAACCATTTTGAAGACCGTGTAGGTATATTTTTCAATATTTTGAAAGCTTGTAAAATTAGCTTTCTTAAGATATAAAATAATGTATATTTTGAACTTCAATTTATGCCAAAGTTTACAAAAAAATGAAATTTTTGAAATAAACAGTTTATACCTAAAAATTTTAATTACATACAAGTCCCAGGTTCAATTCCGGACGGTCACATAAAATTAAATTGATACTCACGCAATTCAATATTTTTTACGGATTTATCAGCTTTAGCTACAAAATTAAATATTACAAATAATGCGAAAACTTTCATCAACATTTTATTTTTTAAACTCCAAATTGCCAATTTCAAATTACAACTAAAGAAATTATTTAAAATACTTTTCACATACCCTATATTTTGTTTCAATAATTTGGGCTCAGCAAAAAAGTTAATTGTTATTGTTATAATTTGTTTATTACGAAGTTTGCAAAATTGATTTGTGCTATTTATATAGGTCATCATGTAAAACAAATTAAGCAATATCCCACGATCGTTGAAAAATTGTTATTTTTGAAAATTTTAAAATATGCCATCAATTAATTTAGGTATATCTGGTCCATTGATCAAACTATCAAACCAAAGATAAAATGTTCTAGAATACAAAAGCCATCGAAAAATATTTGAGGCGTCCAATTTTCTTTTGCTTATTTATATAGACGAATTATTTTTATGGTTAGTTTTAAAAAGTAATCAAGTAATTTGTTGGCTTAGTGAGCTTTAAAAGATTTTGTTTTACAATTTTTTTTTTAATTTTAGCAAAAATTTATCAAAAATATTTTTAGAAAAATTTTTTTTTTAATTTTTATCAAAAATTTTTTTATGAAAAAAATTAAATTGTAAAATTTAAAACAATTTTTAAATTTAAAGTTTCCTTGAAACTATGACTACCACAACATCGAATTCCCTATACCTGGAAGAAGCTTTAAAATTGAAGTTGATTTTAATATTTTATTATGAAATAAACCCCTTTAAATAAAAAAGTGCTCTAGCCAACAAATTACTTGTTAACCAATGTTTTTTTACTTCTCCAATGTTTGTCCAATGTTCTAAAAAAAGGTCGTCAAAAGTTTGTCCAATGTGTTTTCTCCAATGTCGAATGTTTGTTAAACAAATATATTTTCTAAAAATTGTGAAAAATATCAAATATTTTCCAAAAAAATTTCTACAAATTTTTTTCAAAAAAATTTTAAAAAATTTCTAAAAATATTTAAAAAATTTTTTTTTTTTTCAAATTTTCGTATATTTTTTAACAAAAATTATATATTAATATAATATTTTTTTTTTAAAATAGATTGGAAAACAAAAGTTCTATAACACGACAAATTATTAAAATTTTTTCACTTCTCTTGTTAAAGTTCTAAAAAACAGCTCGTCAAAAATTTCTCGTAAAGTATAGTATATTGTTTTGTTAGGATTAAAAGTGTCTTTGTTTGCTTCGCCTTGCAAATGCAAAAATTAGCGCACCAAACAAAGACACTTTTAATCCGAACGAGACATACTATTTTTTCTGCAACCGAAAGAATCGAATTCAAAATAATAAAATTAAGATGAGAGAAATCAAAAAACGCTACTAAAATCGACTCTTCTTGATTTTTGTTTTTGCTAGCCAAACAAAGCTCCACTTTTAATCCTAATAATACAATATACTATTTTTATGATAAAATTTTAATCAAAATGGCGCTCAATAGTACGATTGTCCCATTTTGTGATTTTTCCCTATAACTTGGACGGTAATTACTTTTATAAAAGTTTCGAAACGGCATTATATAGCCAAAATATAGGACTTTCGTCCTAACTAAGTTGATTTTTAAAATTGTTTCAAAATTGCCTACCTTTAAGGGGCCAAAGTAGGTCAAAATTTTGATATCGATTTTCTTAAAAACCGGCCCGAGGATTTTTTTTCATTTTTGGATATCTTATATACAACGAAATTCTCTATCTAACTCTCTCTTATTATGTATTTTTCAGACATAACAAATGCAATTCAATGCAATTCACATGCAATTTAATGAACATGTGAAATGTGACAAGTATGACGTAGGAAGTCGGGGTAAGATGGCGATGTTAAGGGAAAACGTTAATTTTGAACACAAATCGTTTTATTTAAACTATTTCAAAAATAAAGGAATATAGTTTAACATTTCTACTTTCATATAACAACAATAATTCTTTCATAAACTTAATTCGATTCTCATAAAAAACAAAATTAAAAAATGTGGCGTTTAAGTCATCTTACCCCTTAGGGTGGGTAAGATGACTAACCTATTGGGGTAAGATGACTAAACGCAAAAATCGCACTTAAAATCACCACTGTCTTCATAATTAGTGCACGCTTCGTGCCACCATGCTATACATGAAAAACATTGAATCCAGTTTTCGGTCGGAGGCTCTTGATAGACTTCATCGCAGCTTGGACACACATACTGCTTTGAGTCAAGAATCTGAGTTCGTCCATGTATTACGAACGTATTAATGTATTATTGACGAATTCGTCATCTTACCTCCTCCATCTTACCCCGAAGGCGGCAAAAACATGTTTTTTAAGGTTATCAAAAACAAAGACCTTTCACACAAAAATTATGATCGGGAAATTACAGCTTCAACAGGGTTCTATTACCTTATAAATAAAACATAATAATTGCTTACTTACAAATTTCTTAAAATGATATGAAAGATGACCAATTCTTATAACGGACTACTGGAAAACACACTTGCACGTTTTAAAGTAAGGTAAAGAACCGAACATTTTACCAACGTTGATAAATTAGTTTTAGATATCTAGGTGGCGGCATAACATTGCATTTTGTAATTTTCCCGGTATTAAAATAAAAGGCTTTCGTCGTCTTACCCCGTTTGTTATCTTACCCCGACTTCCCCTAGTAGGTGCTGTGTGATGACAATCCAAAGCATGTGTTTTGACATCACATAATCGTTTTTTTATGCCTACTGTTTTCTTGCTCACAACCAGTTTAGAAAATGCAAAAACTACGCTAAAAATTTTTAATTGATTTTAGTGAACCACATAATTGTGAATGGATTAATATTCTACACCTCAAAATTGGTGTTTGATTGTGATATAAATTTGAAGATACTTCCCTATAAGCGAAATTAGACGATATAATAGTTGAGCGATTATGGACTGAATTGCAGTTTGCAGTGGGGAAGTGAGTTTAAATTTGTTACTGAATTTTGTTACTGAACAAGTAAGGTTAAAGTTCTACTTTTACATCCTAGGAGGTAAAAGTTCACTTTGACAAGCCCTACTCACTTTCCTAAAAAAAGTGACACTTTTACTCCTAATAAAACGAACTACTATTTTAATTCTAAACCAATACTCATTTACAGTTTTGTTTTAAAATAATTAGCGAAGTCAATATTTAAATCAATTTGATTTAGAATGCAAAATTTTTGTAAATGGAACGACCTAGAAACATTTCAATCTTGGTCTCATTGTGAGAAATTTGAAAAAATGTAAAGATTTTAACCAACCGATATTTTTATTTTTTCGACAAAAGAGTTTATAATAATGGATGGTTACCTTAAAAACCGACAATTGCTTTTCTTTTGCTTTTTTGAGTTGCCAAAAATGTGCATCGACTACTTCAGCGGCTAGACCTTTTTTCATTCATGTGTTCATATAAGTACCTCTTGCATACATAGGGATTAAGTAAACACAATAGAAAGTAAAAATATTAACCCCCAACTTGCAGTTTTTGTTAAAATAACAAAAATATTTAAAAAAAAATTATTTTGGTTACAGTCTAGATTTTTGAATTTTCTTTAACTTTAAAGGTTAACCCCTTTTAGTTTTACAAGACATTAATAAAAGTTTACAAACCTTAATTAATTATAAACTTTATTCTTTCTCCAGGGGCGGGTTTAGAAACTGTTCAGGGACGATCTGAATAAAATTCACCTTATCAGTGGCGTAACTAAGAACTTTTTTTGGATGATGAGCCGTGGACCTATTTTTAGATAGGAATAGGACCGAAAATTCCCCCCCCCCGCTTCTACAGTGCTCATTTTCGCACGTTTTTCTAAATTAAAAAAAATGCCTCTAAGCGTCCATGCTCCTTCAATAAAATTAAATATTTTTTAAATATAGAAATTGTATCAATTTAATAAGTACAGACCCACTAGACCTGTCAAAAACATATCAAAACATGGCTGTCACCATATTCTGCTGTTGAAGTTTTTTTTCTTCAAATCATTGTTGACTTATTCTTCCTATTCGGTCTTTATTTATTATTCACAATTTTGTCCTTCCGTTTAGTTTAACTAACAGATACCAATATAAAAATGCCATAAGAATGTATAACAAAAAATACAATTATCTATTGAAAAAATACCAAATTAAATAGTGAAATGAACGACAATCCATCTATCAAAGAAACGTCCGCCTTCATTTTAAATGAGACTGTGACTATTGAAAGAAGAAATTTCATTGAGTTTAGTTAAATTCTAAGGACAAAGTAAATAGTTGAATTTTTTCGACTATTATTGAGTATTTTGCAAAAAGCAACCACTTTTGCTTTTCAGTTTAAGGTTATTTTTTTGGCGTATGTGTGTGCGGAATATTGGTGGCGTCAGACATATGCCACTGAAAGTTTATAATGTTAAGTCTTAACTTCCTTTTATTTTTTGGCCTGTGCGGTTCACCAACCACTTTTCTTCTTTTTATTTTTTCAACTTAATAATGTAGACGTTTCACGGTACTTACATACTCAGATTAATACCCCAGATATTGTTACCTTTTATTATTAAGATGATTATTTTGAATTAGGATGTATGGTACGTTTATTTTTATTATTAATAAGTAATAATGTAATTACTCTACAAATAATTTGTTTGTGACTTATTTGGATTAATACAATAAAATGCAAAAAAGGTTTTAGAGGTTTCAATTTTAAGGATTAATTAGAATTCTTTTAGGGCATTTAAGGTGTAATTTTTGGACGCTTCTGATTGAGGACATTTTTTATAGAGCAACGAAATTCTAAATCAACCCTTATTTATGACAAATACTTAATGCTAACACATAGATTAAAATCTCTTATCTATAAGAGAGTTCCAATAATAGGAGTAAATCGGAATTTCTTTAGGGCATTTAAGGTGTCATTTTTGGACGCTTCTGATTGCGGACATTTTTTTATAGAATATCGACATTCTAAATCAATCCTTATTTATGAAAAATACTTGATGCTAACGTATAGAATTAAATTCTCTTGTCTATAAGAGAGTTTCAATTCTAGGAGTAAATCAGAATTTCTTTAGGGCATTTAAGGTGTCATTTTTGGACGCTTCTGATTGAGGACATTTTTTATAGAATATCGACATTCTAAATCAATCCTTATTTATGAAAAATACTTGATGCTAACGCATAGAATTAAATTCTCTTGTCTATAAGAGAGTTTCAATTCTAGGAGTAAATCAGAATTTCTTTAGGGCATTTAAGGTGTCATTTTTGGACGCTTCTGATTGAGGACATTTTTTATAGAATATCGACATTCTAAATCAATCCTTATTTATGAAAAATACTTGATGCTAACGCATAGAATGAAATTCTCTTGTCTATAAGAGAGTTTCAATTCTAGGAGTAAATCAGAATTTCTTTAGGGCATTTAAGGTGTCATTTTTGGACGCTTCTGATTGAGGACATTTTTTATAGAATATCGACATTCTAAATCAATCCTTATTTATGAAAAATACTTGATGCTAACGTATAGAATTAAATTCTCTTGTCTATAAGAGAGTTTCAATTCTAGGAGTAAATCAGAATTTCTTTAGGGCATTTAAGGTGTCATTTTTGGACGCTTCTGATTGCGGACATTTTTTTATAGAATATCGACATTCTAAATCAATCCTTATTTATGAAAAATACTTGATGCTAACGTATAGAATTAAATTCTCTTGTCTATAAGAGAGTTTCAATTCTAGGAGTAAATCAGAATTTCTTTAGGGCATTTAAGGTGTCATTTTTGGACGCTTCTGATTGCGGACATTTTTTTATAGAATATCGACATTCTAAATCAATCCTTATTTATGAAAAATACTTGATGCTAACGTATAGAATTAAATTCTCTTGTCTATAAGAGAGTTTCAATTCTAGGAGTAAATCAGAATTTCTTTAGGGCATTTAAGGTGTCATTTTTGGACGCTTCTGATTGAGGACATTTTTTATAGAATATCGACATTCTAAATCAATCCTTATTTATGAAAAATACTTGATGCTAACGCATAGAATTAAATTCTCTTGTCTATAAGAGAGTTTCAATTCTAGGAGTAAATCAGAATTTCTTTAGGGCATTTAAGGTGTCATTTTTGGACGCTTCTGATTGAGGACATTTTTTATAGAATATCGACATTCTAAATCAATCCTTATTTATGAAAAATACTTGATGCTAACGCATAGAATGAAATTCTCTTGTCTATAAGAGAGTTTCAATTCTAGGAGTAAATCAGAATTTCTTTAGGGCATTTAAGGTGTCATTTTTGGACGCTTCTGATTGAGGACATTTTTTATAGAATATCGACATTCTAAATCAATCCTTATTTATGAAAAATACTTGATGCTAACGTATAGAATTAAATTCTCTTGTCTATAAGAGAGTTTCAATTCTAGGAGTAAATCAGAATTTCTTTAGGGCATTTAAGGTGTCATTTTTGGACGCTTCTGATTGCGGACATTTTTTATAGAATATCGACATTCTAAATCAATCCTTATTTATGAAAAATACTTGATGCTAACGCATAGAATTAAATTCTCTTGTCTATAAGAGAGTTTCAATTCTAGGAGTAAATCATAATTTCTTTAGGGCATTTAAGGTGTCATTTTTGGACGCTTCTGATTGCGGACATTTTTTTATAGAATATCGACATTCTAAATCAATCCTTATTTATGAAAAATACTTGATGCTAACGTATAGAATTAAATTCTCTTGTCTATAAGAGAGTTCCAATAATAGGAGTAAATCAGAATTTCTTTAGGGCATTTAAGGTGTCATTTTTGGACGCTTCTGATTGCGGACATTTTTTTATAGAATATCGACATTCTAAATCAATCCTTATTTATGAAAAATACTTGATGCTAACGCATAGAATTAAATTCTCTTGTCTATAAGAGAGTTTCAATTCTAGGAGTAAATCAGAATTTCTTTAGGGCATTTAAGGTGTCATTTTTGGACGCTTCTGATTGAGGACATTTTTTATAGAATATCGACATTCTAAATCAATCCTTATTTATGAAAAATACTTGATGCTAACGTATAGAATTAAATTCTCTTGTCTATAAGAGAGTTTCAATTCTAGGAGTAAATCAGAATTTCTTTAGGGCATTTAAGGTGTCATTTTTGGACGCTTCTGATTGAGGACATTTTTTATAGAATATCGACATTCTAAATCAATCCTTATTTATGAAAAATACTTGATGCTAACGCATAGAATTAAATTCTCTTGTCTATAAGAGAGTTTCAATTCTAGGAGTAAATCAGAATTTCTTTAGGGCATTTAAGGTGTCATTTTTGGACGCTTCTGATTGAGGACATTTTTTATAGAATATCGACATTCTAAATCAATCCTTATTTATGAAAAATACTTGATGCTAACGTATAGAATTAAATTCTCTTGTCTATAAGAGAGTTCCAATAATAGGAGTAAATCAGAATTTCTTTAGGGCATTTAAGGTGTCATTTTTGGACGCTTCTGATTGCGGACATTTTTTTATAGAATATCGACATTCTAAATCAATCCTTATTTATGACAAATACTTGATGCTAACGCATAGAATTAAATTCTCTTGTCTATAAGAGAGTTAGAATTAAATTCTCTTGTCTATAAGAGAGTTTCAATTCTAAGAGTAAATCAGAATTTCTTTAGGGCATTTAAGATGTCATTTTTGGACGCTTATGATTGCGGACATTCCTTATAGAGCATCGACATTCTAAATCAATCCTTATTTATGACAAATACTTGATGCTAACGCATAGAATGAAATTCTCTTGTCTATAAGAGAGTTTCAATTCTAGGAGTAAATCAGAATTTCTTTAGGGCATTTAAGGTGTCATTTTTGGACGCTTCTGATTGAGGACATTTTTTATAGAATATCGACATTCTAAATCAATCCTTATTTATGAAAAATACTTGATGCTAACGCATAGAATTAAATTCTCTTGTCTATAAGAGAGTTTCAATTCTAGGAGTAAATCATAATTTCTTTAGGGCATTTAAGGTGTCATTTTTGGACGCTTCTGATTGAGGACATTTTTTATAGAATATCGACATTCTAAATCAATCCTTATTTATGAAAAATACTTGATGCTAACGCATAGAATTAAATTCTCTTGTCTATAAGAGAGTTTCAATTCTAGGAGTAAATCAGAATTTCTTTAGGGCATTTAAGGTGTCATTTTTGGACGCTTCTGATTGAGGACATTTTTTATAGAATATCGACATTCTAAATCAATCCTTATTTATGAAAAATACTTGATGCTAACGTATAGAATTAAATTCTCTTGTCTATAAGAGAGTTCCAATAATAGGAGTAAATCAGAATTTCTTTAGGGCATTTAAGGTGTCATTTTTGGACGCTTCTGATTGCGGACATTTTTTTATAGAATATCGACATTCTAAATCAATCCTTATTTATGACAAATACTTGATGCTAACGCATAGAATTAAATTCTCTTGTCTATAAGAGAGTTAGAATTAAATTCTCTTGTCTATAAGAGAGTTTCAATTCTAAGAGTAAATCAGAATTTCTTTAGGGCATTTAAGATGTCATTTTTGGACGCTTATGATTGCGGACATTCCTTATAGAGCATCGACATTCTAAATCAATCCTTATTTATGACAAATACTTGATGCTAACGCATAGAATGAAATTCTCTTGTCTATAAGAGAGTTTCAATTCTAGGAGTAAATCAGAATTTCTTTAGGGCATTTAAGGTGTCATTTTTGGACGCTTCTGATTGAGGACATTTTTTATAGAATATCGACATTCTAAATCAATCCTTATTTATGAAAAATACTTGATGCTAACGCATAGAATTAAATTCTCTTGTCTATAAGAGAGTTTCAATTCTAGGAGTAAATCATAATTTCTTTAGGGCATTTAAGGTGTCATTTTTGGACGCTTCTGATTGCGGACATTTTTTTATAGAATATCGACATTCTAAATCAATCCTTATTTATGAAAAATACTTGATGCTAACGTATAGAATTAAATTCTCTTGTCTATAAGAGAGTTCCAATAATAGGAGTAAATCAGAATTTCTTTAGGGCATTTAAGGTGTCATTTTTGGACGCTTCTGATTGCGGACATTTTTTTATAGTATATCGACATTCTAAATCAATCCTTATTTATGAAAAATACTTGATGCTAACGCATAGAATTAAATTCTCTTGTCTATAAGAGAGTTTCAATTCTAGGAGTAAATCAGAATTTCTTTAGGGCATTTAAGGTGTCATTTTTGGACGCTTCTGATTGAGGACATTTTTTATAGAATATCGACATTCTAAATCAATCCTTATTTATGAAAAATACTTGATGCTAACGTATAGAATTAAATTCTCTTGTCTATAAGAGAGTTTCAATTCTAGGAGTAAATCAGAATTTCTTTAGGGCATTTAAGGTGTCATTTTTGGACGCTTCTGATTGAGGACATTTTTTATAGAATATCGACATTCTAAATCAATCCTTATTTATGAAAAATACTTGATGCTAACGCATAGAATTAAATTCTCTTGTCTATAAGAGAGTTTCAATTCTAGGAGTAAATCAGAATTTCTTTAGGGCATTTAAGGTGTCATTTTTGGACGCTTCTGATTGAGGACATTTTTTATAGAATATCGACATTCTAAATCAATCCTTATTTATGAAAAATACTTGATGCTAACGTATAGAATTAAATTCTCTTGTCTATAAGAGAGTTCCAATAATAGGAGTAAATCAGAATTTCTTTAGGGCATTTAAGGTGTCATTTTTGGACGCTTCTGATTGCGGACATTTTTTTATAGAATATCGACATTCTAAATCAATCCTTATTTATGACAAATACTTGATGCTAACGCATAGAATTAAATTCTCTTGTCTATAAGAGAGTTAGAATTAAATTCTCTTGTCTATAAGAGAGTTTCAATTCTAAGAGTAAATCAGAATTTCTTTAGGGCATTTAAGATGTCATTTTTGGACGCTTATGATTGCGGACATTCCTTATAGAGCATCGACATTCTAAATCAATCCTTATTTATGACAAATACTTGATGCTAACGCATAGAATTAAATTCTCTGTATAAGAGAGTTTCAATTTTAGGGGTTAATTAGAATTTTGGTAGGGTAGTAAAGAGGTCATTTTTGGACGCTTCTGATTGCGGACATTTTTTATAGAATATCGGCACTCTAAACCAACCCTTATTTATGACAAATAAATTATTCTAACGCATAGAATTAAGTTCTCTGGCCTGTAGGAAAGTTTCAATTCTAGGGGTTAATTAGAACCTGCTGATTATGAATATTTTTTATAGACTCTCTAAATCGACCCTTACTTTAAACAAATAAATTATTATAATGCATAGAATTAAATTATATTGTCTGTAGGAGAGATTCAATTTTAGGGGTTAATTAGAATTTTTGTAGGGTAGTAAAGAGGTCATTTTTGGACGCTTCTGATTGCAGACATTTTTTATAGAATATCGGCACTCTAAACCAACCCTTATTTATGACAAATAAATTATTCTAACGCATAGAATTAAGTTCTCTGGCCTGTAGGATAGTTTCAATTCCAATAAACTCTCCCAATTAGGAGAGTTTGCAGACACTTTTTATAAAGTATCGACACTCTAAACCAACCCTTATTTCTGACAAATAAACTATTCTAAGGCACAAGATTAAATTCTCTTTTCTGTAGTAGAGTTTCAATTCTTGGAGTTAATAAGAATTCTTTCACTCCATGCACTTAGTTATGTTTTGGCAGAGAACTTTTCTCTTGGAAGTTTGAGCAATCATTTTTGATTTTTGAAACACAAGACTATAGCAGGACTCTGCAAATCAACTATTTTTTTGGGAAAATATTTAGAAAGTTAGATAACGCCTATTTGTGGCGTTTAATAGGTAATAGATATGAGTGGGATTACTTGAAATATATCTTATACTCTAGTCCTGAGTAATTACTTGCACATTTATGATGTCAAGTTTAAGTGAAAGGGTTTAATTTTTATAATTTTCCTTAATAAGTATTTTTGATTATTAAGCATTAAATAGTATGTGGTACGTCTCAATCTCTCAAAAGAAGTAGAAATAATTATATATTTTAATAAGAAATTTTTTGCTTCGTTTTGTAGTTTGAGGGTTTGTGTAGAGGTATTGATTCTAATATTGTTATACGTGACGCGACCTTACAAAAAAAGCACGCTTATATAAAAATTATACACCTGTCTATTATACCTCAACATAAAAAACACCCCATACATACAAACGAGCCCTCCAATTTTTAACAAAAAAATATAAGCTACCTTTATATAGACTTATTAGGCTGTTAATAGTCACAAATCCCTTTGCAATACGATCTCCCTCCTAATAAAAAAATACTATTTACATAGGGGGTAGTTTTTTTCTCGTCTATTAAATAGTAAAGTTTTTTAAGTGGAGTTTACAAGTGCACAACAAATTAAATGTCGCTGTTAAACTTTTCGTAAGCAATTTATCTTGTTAACTTAGCTATTCGTTCACTTGTTACGTTAGTTAATGAACTTTTCCTTGTTTCTTACAAAAATAGCAAAACACGGAACACAACTCGTGAAATATGGAGAGCTGTCAGAGATTTAGTTTTATTGACCGCAGACGTCGATTTTTTTTTCTTAAGGCAGCTGCCACCGAGTTCCAAAACCGTTAAAATGTCTAAGAAAACCGAAATGAAGTCTATGGATTTGTTCAAATTCCCCTTCGAGAGACTTTAAACGAGATGTGTCGAATGTATATGTATTAGTAGAAAGATATACGTTTTATTGATACAAAGAACATAAAGTATCTTTTTTGTCAACAATGGACATTTGATATTAACAAATAGCAAATTTTCATTCATCTGCCTTTTTTTTCGTTTTCCACGAAAGTGCAAATTCTTATTTAAATGTCAATTTTAAGGTACTACACTGCGACTTTTTTAAGGGATACCTACACCTACCTGAACTTGAAAAGCGTGCTCATCAATTTTGTTTAATATATGCCCTAATTTAACTCTGTGGGCCTAATTATGAACTGTGTAATTCAAAGTGTTTGAACGGAAGTGGACCTCTGATCTGATCTGCTAAAATAGCTCGAATTAGACCATATCCATCTAGCACTTGAAAAATCGACTTTAAACAAAATTAGATGATCAACGAAGAGTGGTATAAAGAGTTTTCTGATACCTATATTTGAAGAAACTCAAACTTCTACAAGTTCTCCTAGTGTAGGAAGTTTTTTTAGGGGGTTAAAAAGGGGAGAAAGCTACATTCTTCTAAAAAACTCAAAAAGTGTTTAGTTTAACGAAAAATATATTCAAAAATCTATTAGGTATAGCTTATAAAATTTCCTTTAGTTTAATTTTTTACCGGCCTCTCTAGGAAAAATATTCAGCAAGTCATGGCGTTTTGAAATTTTAAGGTTTTTTTAACTCGGGATTTATAACTCAATTTTCTGAAAATTACTCCAAAAATATGAATTTTAGGAAAAAATGCACTTAATAAAGGCAAACACTCCACGGTACAATTAAATGAATTTTTTTACTTAAAATACTAGTTATACAATGGAGTGCTACCAAACAATAATACTATTTGTTGATTTTAGAACAAAAAATTATTTTGGGAGATAAGGAAGGGTAGGTACTTTTCGTTAGGAGACCCTGTATGTTAAATATATTGTTTTTTTGTATTTGGTCTTCAGTATTAATTTTTGTTTCAGAATCTGAAGGAACTGAGCAATCTATAGCCATTACCTATGCCAAAATAAAAATTGTGTAATACATCTGATAAGGTAGGATTTTTTTATATTAAGAATGATGGTTTTTCGACGAACGTGCTACGTTCATTTGATAATTAAAAAAATATTTATTTAACAAACATTCGACATTGGTCAAAACACATTGGAGAAACTTTTGATGACCTTTTTTTAGAACTTTGGCTTAGTGAGCTTATTTCATAGGAATTTTATTTTTTGGAATTTGCTTTTAATTTATTTCGAAATTTTTATCAAAACTTAAGGTTGGGTTGGACTTAGTTCTTTGTTCAACCACAGCAATTAATTGCCTGTAGGCTCATATTATGTTCAGTTAATTCCAAAAGTTATTCACGGAGGCATAGGATGTCTTTTTTTAAATTAATTCCTTTTTTAAATTTTTTCAGCTGATTAATCTGTCTCTGATATGTGTTTTAAGCCCATGGATCACTTTATTTGGTTCGTGTTTTTCGACCGCAATTTTGGAGCGTTTTTCTGTTTACAAAAATGGTCAACTGTAATAACACTTATTCTTCTTTAATTTCATAATTATTGCGTACCTGATCATGTACAACACACAACTTCCTGAAATAAACAATAATTTTAAAAATTATTTCTTAAAAGACATCTCCAATAAATATAAATTCACAAAGACAAATTTTGCTTATTTCCGTTTCTCATAAATACATTTAATTTGATATTAGATTTAAGTGTCCACTCAGCACGTATATGGGGTATAGTAATATCAAAAAGAGTACAATAGAAATGGGGTGGACATCGTCCATTATTTCCAATGTTACATTTATCACCAACAATTGTAAAGTAACCTTTTGACCAATTCCAAATTTGGACATTTAAAGAAACGTACGCGTAAGCTGGGATTACGAACCAATTTAATGCCTTTAATGATACAACTTTATATTTAACACTTATAAGGGTGAGATTTGTTTAAAATAAATGCAACATTTTTCAATTCTTTTCTTTGTACTTACGCACACATATATGCGTGGGATGTTTGTTAAGTGAAATAACTAACGGCAGTTGCAGGATTAAAAGCAATGGTCAACGAATAACTGTTTCCATTGTGGGAAAAACTTATAATTGATGAATTTTAGTTAGGGGTTAAAATTTTAAAGGGAAGCTTTTTTGGAGAAGAAAAAATATTACCTACCAAATATAAAAAATGGCGTGTGCGACCCTAATTTTTTAAATAAGAGGTTATGTATTTTTAAAATTAGGGGAAAATTTAAGATTACATGAAACTTTAGAGAGGGTTTTTTTTATAGAAAGCTAAGAGTTGATAGGTTGGGATTGGTCTGCCCTATTTACTTGTGTTGTCAGTTTCTTTTTTTAACTTAAGTGGTTTGGGATAAAAAAAAGTGTGAAGAACGACGAACGAATGGGGTTATAAGTTGAATGCGAGGGTTAAATTTATAGGGTGTTTTTTATCTACTTTTTTAACCACGCCTCTTAATTTTATAAAATGGCGATACATTTATATTATTTAGTTTTAATTTCGGCTCATGTAGGTAAATCCCCTAGTAAAAAAAATCCACCAGGGTTAGTTTTCCCTTGTACATTGGATACAAATTGCGTGAATGTAAGTAGAGGAAAAGAAAAATGTGTGTGGTCAGTCTGAGAAAATTGACTACAAAACAAAAGAAATGAATCGATATGACCGTATGTCCGGTCATTTTTGTCCACCCTTCATTTCACACCCCCCGAATAAATATCATTTATTTATCGTAGTTACAACAAAGTGGCCGCCATATTTCTTATTTTACTCCACGTCGGGATGAAGTATTGTTGAATTACTACAAAATTGTGTTTTGTTGTGAAAGGGAACTTAAGGGTAATTTTAGGGAGAAATTGGAATTTTTGTAATGAGAAAATAGTGAATGAGTCATACTGACCATTGGTCAGATGCGAGGGTGATAGGGTAATTACGCGTGCGAAGTACAATATTGGAAATAAATTAAATTTTTTGGCTCCTGCCACTAATGAGACGCCTTTTTTTTCTCAAAACAATACCAGGTGGTTGCGATAAATTTGTAATTATGGGGTAGCAGCTAGGTATAGCTTTGGCGGTATGGCAAATATCACGCGCTCAGGTAACTTAAGATGATTGATTATTTTGCAAAATTTATTTTTTATACGAGAAAAAGCACTAGGCGTGAATGTGAAAACAACTGCGACGATCCACGTGCTGTTTAGGGGTCAAATGTCGTCAATTTTGTCATAAGCGGAAGTAACTAAGAGGTTTTAAGGGTAGTAACTCCCCAGATGCGTTTTTCAACTTGTTTTATTCAAAATAGGAAATATCATAAGAGACACACTTTGTTCACATACGTGAGGGTATTTTTTCTAAAGTTTTTTTTAAGTAGAAAAATGTGGTACAAAAATAGGGGATGATGCACACTTTAAAGATTAAATATAACATTTGGTTTTAATTTACAGAAGTTTTTACCAATACATATAGATTATGATTATTATTATTAGTTTATAATTCTATGTTAGATGCAGTCGAATTTCCTGAGTTCATTTGTTTTCTAAGTTTTTTAGGGGATGTTGTAGCACAAAAACATAGCGCGTAGCATGTTTATTTCTTTACCAGCTTATGTTGAATTAGATATTAACTTTGATTTTGAAGTTTTTCTAATTACAAAGAGTAAATTCTCTGAGTTTCTTTTAAATTTATTTTCCTGACGTTTCAAATCCAAAAATACTCATAAAATCTCAAAGAACGTCTCTCTGTATGTGTGTAAGCCGTCTTAACAAAAACCGAACTGATTTAGATGAAATTTCGTTTGTGTCACATTAGCAAATTTCATCGACAAAATAAGCTTTTAAATGCATAAAATCTATACAGGGTGGCCCAAAATAAGGGGGTTATTTTTGGCTCATTTCAGTAAAGAGTCTCATGCTTTTGAGCGAGAAAATTGGTTCAGTCAGTATTGCAGGTTGTAGATTTTGACATCCTGAACATAATTTTTAATGGAGCGCGAATTCTAAAACTTTAGCCTTTTGAGATAGAGACCCTCAGAGTAGTTAGAATAGCTATTCTGTTATCTTGCTTGAGGAATCAATTAGCACATATTTTTGTTGCATAAAACTAAAAACCACAGATAAAGCTTGACATACAAAGTGACCCGTATTTTTTTGATTTACTAAAATTCGATTTTTAAGGAGTCTAGGAGGGCTCAAAATGGGTTCTGGAAATCATTGTGTTTGATTATCTCCCAAACCCTTGGCCGATTAAGTTGAAATTTTACGGATAGAGTGTTCAGGATAACTATTCTAACGACTTTTCGGTTTTCATCTGAGAAGTCCTAAAGGGTTGTTCCCATGAGGACTTCTGTTTAGGAGACCGAGAACTATAACATATCAAAGTTTAATCAAATTTGACCGAAACCGTTTCTATATCTAGTGCAGGGTATTTTAGACCTAAATTATTTAGGTTATCTTATCCCAATAAACGAATATTTTATCGAATTTTAAAATTCTTTTAAACAAGGGGTTGATTTGAAGGCATTTTTGCAAATTTAGAGCACCAACTTAATTTTTTTTCAAGTTTTTAGATTCAAAATGGTGGCCATTACAACAATAGTCCCACTCTGTGGTTTTTTCTTTACGCTAATTTTCTCAATTTTATATACCTAAACTTGATTTTTTTTATATTTAACGACACGTGACTTTTAGAATACTCAATAAATAATTAATTTTCTAAATAAATATTTAATAATCATTAAAAATAATAATGTAATACTTATCTAAATTAAATAATTAAACTCAATAAATAAAAAATAAGTTGTTTTCATCTTCATTTATACATTTTAAGATGGTCACTTGTCAAAAACATAAAAGTTTTTAGGAACACCATGTATATTTTTAAATAGTTTGAAAGATCCTAATATTAGCTGTTAAGCGATACTAAACACTTCCTACTTTGACTTCCGGTTTAACTGAAAATGGGAACGACTTTCTTAATTTAAACAGAACACCCTGTATATTTTTAATATTCTAAAAGGTTGTAAAATTAGTTCTCCAATGATACCAAACACTTAATACTTTGCCTTCCGATTTAACCGGAACTGCGACCAATTTCCTAATTTTAAAAGCTTAAAAATAGCTTTGATTCGCAGGAAAAAGTCCTGTTATGGCCACATCAAAGTTTTTTCTTTAGAAGTGCTTCTTTATTTAATTTTGTTAAACTTCTTTTCAATAATGTTGGATTTATTTTTACTTGGAAAGAAAAGCTTCTTATGCGCAAAATCTATTTTTCAAGGAAAACATTCCTTTTAAATAAAAGTTCTTGCTATTTTTTACTTTACCGATCTTCTATTTGCAAATTTTTTTTGAAATGTGGAATTAACGGAATTTTCGAAGAAAAATGTTCTAATGATTTTTTAGAATTTAGTTGGCGAACATTAAAATTATAATAATAGGCTCATCGAGTCTGCATTGTTGAATAAAATTTTTTTAAATATAAGGACTCGATATGACACGACTTTGGCTCTTTGATTTGTTCTTAATAACATTGCAACTTTCTACGTAATAATAAAAAATATACTTTACAATTCAGAATAGAAAAGAACCAAAAAAACCCTTTGTGGCTTTTGCACCACCCTGTATTTAAACCTTGCAGTCAGGGCCGGATCAAAGAACGTTGGGGCCTGAAGCACTAATTAATTTCGGGCCCCTACAAAAATAGTCTAGGTAACGAAGAGGTTATATACATTGGAAGAGGGTGAATACATGGAAAAGATGCCGGTTCTAGCTATACACATATGGCTAAAGAGGAAGGGGATGATAGGTCCCGTTTGTGGGGTTTTCACTTATATCTCGAAAACGGTGTATTCTAGAAAAAAAAAATTCTTAGCAAAACAAAAGCTCATTACATTTCTGGTACATTTCCTATAAGATTTATTTAATTCATCTTTTTCTATTCTTTATAGTTTTTGAGATACCCGCCAACAAAAATCGTTAATGTACCTATGAAAAAAAAATATGCCTCACGTTTTTCCTGAAACTTTTGCCTTTAGCACCTCAGCCTCAGCTCTTTGTTTTACAGTAAAAGTCTTCCGAAAAGAAGTTGTAGAGCATTAAATTTCCTTAAGTATTTTTCAGTCCTTCTTGTAGTTTAACAAATTCTTCTCGATTTGTAATCATTATAATCACTGATACACTAGGTGAGAACTGGAACAAAGCTTTAATAAGCTAAAGCGTTAAGTAGAGGTGATATGCCATTGAATGATCACGGCCAGTCATCAGGTCACCTGAACTAAATTTTCTGGAATTTGGGGGGGTTAATTAACAACAAAGTCCTCTTCATACAATTTAAAGAATAAAATAACTCAAATGTTATTAATAACGGGTACTTAATGGCAGTGCTGGATTAAGCCAGTTAGGGGCCTAGTAAATGTGATCAAGAGGCCCTGGATTTGATTTAGGAAATTAAATATCGATTTAAGGTGAGCAAATTTAGAGATAGCACTAGTTAAATTAATTTTTCTAAGTAAATCACATTCAATGGGTGCATTCACCGGACGTAACAGTTGTGGAGGAGCTACCAAATCGTTCGGTGACTTACTCTTGCTTTGGGAACGTGTTCGGAGCGGTCACCATTTCATCGAGCGCATCTCATTTACGTTATGTTGACCTATGTCTATACCTGCTCACTTAACAAAACTACCGCACGATAGTAGCGCTAATGATGCAACAGTTGGTAGCTCCTCCACAACTGTTACGTTTGGTGAATGCACCCAATGTTTATTAAAGTGAGGTTATTTAGTCGATCATGTTATTTTTTATACGCTTGTCGTAAAAGAACGTTCTCCACTACGCGGTGGCGGGATATTCGAATTCTGATTTTTTCTGCTGGGCGCAGGACCCCCAGAGACGCGAGGACAGTAGTATTTGCTACTGCTGCTATATGGTTAATACGGCACTGGGTATTCAAAAATTGTTGTTTAGCTATATTGGACAATTTATGAGATATTAGGCTACCAGGCACCTTGCCCATTTTTTGATTTTTATCTAAAATAATTTACCCATTAGAGGCACACATTAAAAATTAAAATTTTTCATTTTCTCAACATTTTTTTATCGAAGCTTGAAGCCGTTGCTTTTTAATGGTTATTAGCACAAAATACCCTCTCGTCTATAGATTCTGTGATATTAGTAATCAAAAAGAAAATACTCTTTCTAAAAATTGCCCTCTTGCTGACAAAAGAACCTGGATGTATCTGGTATTAATTACTATAGGAACTTGTCAAATTTTCACCTTTGAAATTTATTTCATTTTGTTTAGTTATTTAGTTTCAAAGTTCGAAGTGCTCTAGAGACTTTTAGAGCTCTTTGGTTTTTAATAGGTTTGCAAATATTAAAAAGCACAGGAGGGTATTACAAATTATGTCAAATTTAAAGTAAGTTTTTCAAAATTATTTTCTTAACATTTTCAATTAAAATATAAGTAGGTGTTAAAATGGCAACTTAAGGGTAATTTTGATGGAATGTAAAAAGAGAATAAAAGCCAAAAAAAAAATACTTTTTTAAAAATATTTTATTATTATACCTAATACAATTTATTTATTACTAAATTTTGATTGATGCTCACAAAGCCTAAAAGTTAGAATAAAATTAAATTTTCAGTCTTAATTGTATGGCCCCCAAATACTAAAAACTTTCAAAACGCATACACAAAATTTAAAAAACAAACAAATTATACAATTATTTACAAATACATTACGGTAACCCAAAATTTATTTTTTTGATGGAAAAATCAATTTCGTTTAAAAGTGTATTAGCAATTAATTTTTTTTATAAAATTACATTTTTTTAAATAAATTGCACATTGCATGCATTTAATAAAATTATTATTCTAAAGTGACTAGAATATTTTAACTTACAGAAAAATTATTACAAACGAAAATTGAAAAATCTTCTTCAAACTAATTTTCTCGTTGTTTTCTATTACCTTTTTTTTTATTAAATTATGTGTGTGCATTTCTAACAATGTGCAAGAAAAACGAAACTCTATCATTACTTTGTTCTCCACACATATTACATTTAAATGGATCCTTATATCCGTGATAACCCATGTGCATGGTATACATAACAATGTCCCCAAAACTAATATTACAATACTGGCAAAAGCTAAGCGTTTTATCATTATTATTGTTATTGTTTATACCTTCGTCTTCTTTTACCTTTTCAACAGTCGCAGGCGGTGCCGGTGGAGGACTCACATTTCCATCTTCTTCATCGTCGTCTTCCGAACTTTCGTTCAAACGTAAATTTTCCAACTTATAAGCTGGACCTTTACGACGATTTGTTTTTATTGGAACTTCAGCTGGTGCATTGGACGCTTCATTTTTACTCAAATCTAAAACTTGGGCTTCCTTGTCGGTTTCGCAAGTTGGCGACTTTTCTTCCACTTGTTCGCTTTCTTGTTGTTCGTCATCTTCGATGGAATCGTCGTTTTCGCCTTGTTTTTCCAATTGTGGAAATTGATTTTGATTTTGTAAACCTGCTAGTAGATGATATGGAAACGGTAGTTGCATCGAGTTCATCATTAAGTGAGTTAACGGGTTAGGCCACGGTGGTGTTTGTTGTTCCGGTTTGTCGCATTTCAGAGATGATTTTTGTTTAGGGCCGCGTCTGGTTCCGTATACGTCGATTATTGGTAGTGGATTCGGTGTACCGTCTGGGTTTAAAACCATGGCTGGACTGTGATCGTACTTGCGTAAATGTAATTTTAACGAATGGCAATATTTTGTTGCGTAACTACAATCGGAACAACGATATTGGTAAACGTTCGAATGCGATTTCATGTGGGAACTAAGCATCGATTTGTTAACACAAGAATACGAACATTTGTTGCACTTGAATGGTTTTGAGCCGTCGTGATTTCGTAAGTGATATTCGAGATGGTGTTTATATTCGGTAATAAATCCGCACATGTGACAATTTAAACGTTTGTCTTCTTTAATGTGATCTTTGAGGTGCTCCCAATAATCGTGTTTGGTAACAGTCACGTAAGTACAATACTTACATTTGAAAGTTTTAACTTTTCCGTGAGAGTTGATCCGTGGCGTGTGTACGCCCAATTCGTCAAAATCCTTTCCTTCGCAATCCGATTTTTTATCTTCGTCTCCAGAATGTTCGCTACTCGGAGGCGAAATCGGCGGTGGAAGCAAACCGTTTTTTTCTAAAGTAAACTGAAGGCGCTGTAAGGGATTATCGCTTTCTTCGTCTTTGTTATTTTCAGGAGGCACTTTCATATCGGTGGTTGATTGTTCACTTTGTTGATACGTTGCTGGTAAATTGTATCTCGGATACTGAGGTGGAATTGCTTGAGCGAATTGATTGTAATATGCTTGTTGTTGAAGATGCATCGATGAAAGTGGATACGGATTGGAGATGAAGTCTTGACTATTTTCGCTTCTAGGAGAAGAAGAATGAAAGCTACCTTCTGAGTTTACACCAGAATCGTTTCTATCCTCTTCCATAGGTTCCTGTTTCTACAAGTTGGGATTAGTGATTTGTTTAAACTAATTTGGGTCTTTACTTACAATTTGTTGCATTTGAAAGGTTGGATGTGGAGAAGTCGACTTATTGGGTGTAGTAACTCCGAATACATGAGGGTAAACGCGTTGAATACAAGTTGAACTAAGATCTGAAGCACTACTGTCTCTCATTTCACCATAGGCTAATTTATCTCCTAGAAGAAAAAATAAAATTTTTAATTATTAAATAATCGAAAACAATTAATTTAAGTAAATATTACATTAAATTATCGTATAATAACAAAAACAAAATTAATTAAACAACGCAAGAACGCATTAGTTGAATTTTGGTATAAGATAAGATTAAATACCTAATAATGTTTTTCTTTTTTAAATTTATCCAAGAGAGCAAACACTTTAACGAAAAGTCACTTTTTTTATCGAGCTTTCAGAAGCTAATTCGAGGAGGAACTGCTGCTCTGACCACGCCAAATCACGTTCTATGTCCGGTAATCTCCCACCCCCTAACGTTATAGCTTTACCCCCTCTCACGTAAATTTAATCCCTCACGTGACAGCTTTACAATCTGAAGCTTTTCACAACAGAAATTGCGGAAGAAGAAACTTAAAAAAAGGAAATCATTTCCCAGTTGAAAACAAAAGTTTGCGATTATTCAAATCTCAAATGGTAAGACTGGAAGTGAGAAATTTAAATATCCAAATTAAAAGTGTTTTCGCAAATTATCTTAACAATAATTCATAGTTAAGTAACGACTTATTTTTTTTTGTACTTTTGGACTTTTAATTATTTTTAAATTATGCACATTCTTCGCCTAAAATAACTTTCAAAATTCTATTTTCAACCCTATTGTAATTATTTATTTAAATGCCAGTTTTACCAAAAATAGGAATAACTTACATTAATATTTTACCCCTAATATAATACCAAAATAGAATACTTTATTTTTTCATTGATACATGATGAAATTCAAAAAGAATTTTTTTTTCGAAAAGTGTGTTTGGCGGGCTCCACTGAAGAAATTTTTAATTTTTTGCCAAGTTTAACACAAAAACTGTTACTTTATCAACAAAAACGGTTTTAACGGCTTATAGGATTTGACTACTGCAATAAAATAATTTAACAACCCTCTCATAAAAAGAGTTGTATACCTACAATTTTAAAATAAGATCAAAACGGTACAACAAAGTACAGTCCACAAAATTTACTTGAGAAAAAAATTCTTAGAAAATTTCAAAACTTTATTACACTTTTAAAACGAATACAAAATAAAACTTACCCCTAAAAGATGTAACTTTTGAAATATTTTAATTTTCTCCTCCCTTTGCAATGTGAAACTACCAAATGAGGTTGGGTAAACTTTATTACTGGGTTTAATAGATCTACCCCCTCTAATTTAATTTTTTTAAGTACTTAAATGGTAAGAAAATGTTATTTAATTTTTTCTTAGAAGAATTCTTTATTGGAAAGTTTTTAAGGGTAGTTATATAATTTTTTGAAGAAAGATAGGATTTACTTTAAAAATAAAGCAATTATACCTACTTTTTACTTTACCTGCTTAAATCTTTCATCTTTCATGGAACGAAAGTGATGCGTCATAATAGGACTTTGTAATTTACCTAACCTTAAAAAAAGTATCTAAGAATGCGTATGAAATTATTTGTTTCTCGCGTGTACCTAATTCTGAGTTTCAATTCCTCCACATTATTTCAATGATATCTGTATAGCTAAGTCTTCACGTGGGAATACAAGATGAAATAGAGAGGGCTTAAAACAGGGTTTTGGGGAAAGCCATAGATGCCTTATTTTATCTGTAGACTACACAGTTAAATTTTGGTAATAGTGATCAAGGCATATAGAGAAAATAAGTCAATGACATCCAGCAAAATAAGCTTTCACGTTCCCTCCCAGGGAGGGAGGAAAATAGGTCTTCAAAAAAGAGAGGGCTTAAGTTAGGGTTTCGGGGGACACCACAGAAGCCTTATTTTATCTGTAAATTGTACAGTTAAATCTTGGCGAAAGTTACCAGGGCAAACAGAGAAAATGAGCCAATGACGTCCTGCACAACAAGCTTTCAGGTTTTCTCCCGGGAAGGGGAGAGAATAGGTCTTCAAAACATAGAGGACTTAAGTCAGGGTTTGGGGGAGGCTATAAAAACCTTGTTTTATTTGCAAATTTTACAGTTAAATTTTGGCAAAAGTGACCAGGGCATATAGAGAAAATAGGCCAATGACATCCAGCACAACAAGATTTCACGTTCTCTCCCGGGGAAGGGCGATAATAAGTCTTCAAAAAAGGCTTAATTCAGGGGAGGAGACCATAGAAGCCTTGTTCTATTTGTAAACTGTATAGTATCAGGACATATAGAAAAAGGAATCACTGACGCAAAACAAGCTTTCAGGTTGCCTCCCAGGGAGGGGGGATAATAAGTCTTCAAAAAAGTGAGGACTTAAGTCAGGATTTTGAGGGAGGCCATATAAGCCTTGTTTTATCTGTGAACTGTACAGTTAAATTTTTGGCGAAAGTGACCAGGGCATATAGAGAAAATGAGCCAATGACGTCCAGCAAAACGAGCCTTTACGTTCTCTCCCGGGAAGGAGGGAGAATAAGCTTTTCCTTCTCTTTTTTGAGATGAAGCCACCAACAACGAACTAAAAAACAACTGACCAACAGTTGGGTAATCGTCTCTCTCCGAGCGATTTTCTATCTCTGACCAGGGCATATAGAGAAAATGAGCCAATGACGTCCATAAAAACAAGCTTTCATGTTATCTCCCGGGGAAGGGGGAGAATAGGTAGCTCCTACGAATTCATCACAAAAAAGAGATAAAGCCACCGACAACGAACTAAAAAAACAGCTGATCAACAGTTGGGCGACCGTCCCTCTCTTTTGCTGCGATTTTGCTCTGCTGTACTTTAGCAAACCTTGTAAGAAAGACGGAGATAGAGAATCACTTTGATAGGAGCGATCTCTCGCCTGTTGTATGGACTGCATTCTCACAAGTCACAATTTTATAAGACAAATTAGGCTTAGACCACGAACCTGATACTGACCATACTAACAGACAGCCAGGCACAAATATGGACGAGCAGACGAACAGCTAAGCAGACTCCTTTCCAAAAATTATTTAAATCGACGATAAGTTCAGTTAGTTTCATTGAAAAACATAAGTTTTACCTATGACAAGTGTGGAAAAATTGTTTTAGGGGGGACTCGTTATTTTCTATAACCCAAAAATACATATTGAAATTTAATCTACTGTTTACTCTTATTGGAAAGTGGTTTTTCAAAATTGAGCCTATGGATACATTTCGATTCTTTCCACGACCCCTTATTTCGTATTTTCAATTTTCCTTTTGGTAACAACAATAATTGCACTTGGAAATTTGTATCAAAGGTTATTTACCAAATTAATTTATTTATTTTTCATATCTTTTTCAATTAGTTATTTATAATTATTTAATATGTTTATTAAATGACTTATAATTTATTTTTGATACAAAAAATATAATTTCCAGTGGCGTAGGTGACTCGGAGAGTAATGGAATAAGTACTAATTTCGTAGGGGCGTTTGAAGTCTTTACGTTATATTAATGAGGAGAAAGCTTCTTCGACGTCTTTCCAATCAAGTAGACGCGTCGCTAAAATTTGATAGTTTCAAGGGTCGAAATTAAAAAAGTTAATCAATTTAATTGAGTGCTAATTTAAGAAGGGTGCCAAGCTTAACATTTTAATTTTTTTAATAAACCTATAATTATTTTTTTTATAATCAGTTTTGGAATAAGAATTCTAAATTATTAATTGGTTGAAGCCGAAGAAAAAAAATTGTTTCTTCACCGCACTCTTTTTTTGGAACACAATGGGTCTGTGGTACAAAAATGATAAAATAGTAAATTTTTGTACCTTAAAAGTAAATATGGAATTATTGAAGTGTCAATCGATGTTAAAAATATCCGCCCTCGCATACTGAACAATGAAAATTTCAGGTTTTTGCATGTACGCAGCTGCACAAAAATGTATAGAGTTACTTTACTTAAAAATATTTTTACCTAAAGGGATAAGTGACCCTTTCGCATATTTTTTCCTTCGGACACAATTTTTGGTTTGAAAAACAAGCAAGGTTTTTATGTAAGTCAGGTAATATTTACGTATATGAGATATGTCCTTTTTACCTGAGGTACAAAAAAATTTAACTAAGAAATCTCTTTGTGACATAAAGGCATATCTATATATTTCTACTTGTTTAAACGCATTATCAAACATCCGCCACCCTTAAGATTACCTTATCGTTTATATTATTTACCATGTATAAAAATCACACAGTGTGGAGAAAAAAATATAAAATGTTTTAATCGGCGAAGGGACAAATTTAATTGCTGTTTTGGAGGATGGATGTAAGCAGATGACGAAGCTTTTTTGACGTAAACAACAAAATAGCAAAGGGTAGAGTAGCGGCGACTTGAGGGTGGCTTCGTGTCCAGCGAGTATGGCCAATAGCTGCCAACCGAGGGTGAATACTCATTTATTTTGCAGGGGTGAAAAAACGCAAAAATAGAAAACGAATAATACGAAAAGACTACAAAAATTTTAGGTACAGTTTGGAACAAAACTTTTTAAAATCGATTTTTTGATTTTTTTTTTGAACTTTTAAATAATGGAACTCTTTTGAGAACTTCTTTGAAATTAACTTTATGGTCAGTTTTAAAAATTTTTGTGTAATAAAATTACAGTTTTTTAAATAGTCTAATCCAAAAATTCTGTTGAATATCAATCTAGATTTTTAAATTTTAAGGTCCAATAGGAAACAACAGGAAAATTTCTTCAGCTACTCTGTCGGTCTGTTCGCTTTCCTTTTAATTTTCATATTCATCGTAAGAATAAGGGCAATACTCTATCGGCCTAAACGTCGAAAGTGAAACTCGAGATCACACTAAATATTTTATCTGTCTGTCTGTTCGTCCGCTCATCTGTCTATCTCTCCGTTGACTTGTTTGTTTGTCGGTCTGTCTGTCGGCTCTTAGGTTGGCTTTCCACGATAACTTAAGTCTGCTCCACATACACAGGCTTGTCTTCCTGTGCAGTCCGCCTGCAAAACTGCACAGGCCAAACTGGAGCGTCTGGACATTTTTCAGGCTGCCTGCACAGGTCAAACCGGTGCGTCTGGACATCGTTTAGGTTCTGGTGTAGGCTCACCTGCACAGGTCAAACCAGAAGGTAAACCTGTGCGTGTGGCGCTACTTTTAAACACTTAAATTACCATGGGTTACAGAAAATGTGACTAAGCATCTACACTGTGACAGTGTTGAACTCGAATCAATTGTAACGGAAGCTTCCTGCAACAATCCAGTTCAGATTTAAATGCATTTAATGCATCCATCCATATCCATGGATATGTACGTACAACGTACAACCGTTGATTGAGGTATCTCAATCTGCCCATCCGTAGGTCAACCTGTCCTTCAAGACAAGACGACTCTTAGACTTTCGAAATTACGACCTCCATGGCAATGTTGGTTACCTTTTTCTTCTGAATATGCTCTGTGACCGTTTTTGCTCTAACTTTGTGTTTTACTGCTTTTGAGAAAGTCATGTCCACGAATACTTCCACCTTTTATGTGATCTTCTTGGTATGCCATTTTCACGATTCACAATATCCAAGCTACTGCAAGATCGTCTTACTACGTGGTCTCATCGACGTACCGCACACCTCACACTGCCTCTATCGTAGCCTCGAAAAAATTAATAAACTATTGTATGTGTAGGGCGAAATTCAGTGCTGTAATGTGGACTGTGTTCTGTGTATATTATAATGGGCTCGTTCAAGGAAGATCAGGGGTTGAGATGCTTGCTCATAGCAACCAATCACAACACAGTAAATAACCCAGCATCTCAACTGCTGACCTTCTCTAAATGGGCCTAAAGGTAAGGACATAGTGCCGGCCGATTCCGATTCTGATCCTGAAAGTCGGCGCAAGAATTGAACTGTGTTGTGCGATGAGAGTAGGCATAGTGGAAGCAGGCAAATGAATAAGCGCGCAGGTGTCTGAGTCAGATACTTTACCGGAATGAATTATTCATTCAGGTTTCTGATTGAGTTCCAAATCTACGTGCATGTAGTGATGAATTGTGGTTTAAAACATGGTTAAAGAAGCACTTACAGCAAAAGTTTTGCTAAAATCTCCAATTTGAGACAAAATATTGAAGTTTTATTCTTTTGGTAGAATCTTTTGTTTATGGAAGTTGCACCAATTCTTGAGCATTGTGTTCTCATATGTGATTTTTTTCTAAAATATAGTAAAACGTTTTAATGTCCATTCTGCAATATTAAAAAAAAACTGTTCTCTATTCTTTTTTAATTGAAAAAAAGGTGATCATATTCACCAAATTTATATTGTAATTGGTTAATTTCATGAACGGAAGTTCTACTTTCCTTAATTTTAATTGCACCTTTCGGTTGCAACAATTAAAAACATTGCGTCTTCAGACGACTCCATAATTGGAAATAACCTTTATCAAGTTTTGACAGATAACTCTGAAGATCACTTCTACTATCACCACCACCTTCCAATCTGATTCCGACACAATATGCGCCAACTTTAGGAATTGAAATCAGCCTGCACTAAGACCTTTATTTATTTTATTTATTTTTTCCTTGCGGTGCTAAGATCAGTGCGAGGTGTAGTTAACCGACGTGACCGCGCACTTAACTCGCCATTATGAACTTAATTTCTATTCTAAGCCCCGTTTCACATGGAGCCTAGGCTACGCCCTAGGCGCGTCGTAGGGCGTAGCATAACACCGATGCTTCTTTTTCCTTTTTTGAGAAGAGGTTCTTTCGGTCTCCAGATATGTAAACGTCATTTGCTTGTACCTTGTACGATAGTTTGTCTTCGATTGCTCGTTTACATTATATTGGCTGTTTCTGTTTAGCTACTGATATGTTCATACTGCACTTGACGACGTTCAGATAAAATGTGTACAATGAGTATCTGCTGCTTCTTTATCGACCAACCTGAAAGTAATCAACGTTGCTTCAGGAAAATAAGAAGGGAAGATGTATCTTTTGAATTCCAGATTGTCTGATGAAAGTAGGGATAAAGGTGCTATTGTTGTTCTTTTTTAACTCTTGACTTAATTTTTTTACATAGTGTAGATAACTAATGTTTGTTCTTTCTTCCTTTGTGCAAAGAGCGACACTATATTGGCCGGTGGTAATAGCAACGCTCTAGAACAGCAGATCTGCTTAATTTTTTGTTTTAGTTTATACAATACGTAAATGCAATAGATTCAAAGACGTCATACGTCAATCTAAGCTTTCGAGGTAATATAGGCGAACTGAGCTGATAGGCGAGTTGAGTGCTCAGAGATAGAGAATGAGCGATCAGTCAGCTTTATGGGAAAAAAATGACGTTCAGCTCATGATCACTTAATTGTTCTAACAGCCGAGTTCGTCCATTATCTCGCAAGCTTAGATTTACGTATGACCCGTATGACGCATTTATAGAGGTTACGAAGTCATTACTTCGGTAGGAATTTGGGTAGCTACTCGATCCACTGTGATTTAACTCTCTAACTTTTGGCCATTGGGACTTTTCTTTGGTTTTGGTCATTTTATTAATTTAATTTGAACTTATTCCTCGTGGAAAGAAATTTTATAAATTTGCTCCTTTCGACAATAGCATCTTGTGAAAAATCAAACCTTTTGTAAAGCATCGATATCTATGTATTAAAAAGTATACAAAACACCCCATCAATTAAAATTCAACAAAACACTTGACACATCTTCACATGTTCCCCTAAAAAATATTCAACAGGTATAATATAAAAAAAGGGAACTTTTTTATATCCCATACGACCATTTTTCTATTTCAGTAAACTGAAGGTGGTATGTATAGGAAGCTTATTTTAAGGGTGAGAAACTACATAATAAAAAATGACTTTTAAGGGATCAAATCAATAAGTAGGTTACTAAACGCTTTACACACCACAAAAAAGGATCCCCATAAAAAAACAGGTTATTTTTGGTGCCTTTGAAAGGGGACCATTTTTTTTCTTTTTTTAACTTGGGGGTTTTTTATGTTGTCGAACAAAGATGGGATGTGATTTTTTTGCAAATAATGGAAATTCTTACAGCAAAAGTTTTGCTAAAATCTCCAATTTGAGACAAAATATTGAAGTTTTATTCTTTTGGTAGAATCTTTTGTTTATGGAAGTTGCACCAATTCTTGAGCATCGTGTTCTCATATGTGATTTTTTTCTAAAATATAGTAAAACGTTTTAATGTCCATTCTGCAATATTAAAAAAAAACTGTTCTCTATTCTTTTTTAATTGAAAAAAAAGGTGATCATATTCACCAAATTTATATTGTAATTGGTTAATTTCATGAACGGAAGTTCTACTTTCCTTAATTTTAATTGCACCTTTCGGTTGCAACAATTAAAAACATTGCGTCTTCAGACGACTCCATAATTGCAAATAACCTTTATCAAGTTTTGACAGATAACTCTGAAGATAACTTCTACTATCACCACCACCTTCCAATCTGATTCCGACACAATATGCGCCAACTTTAGGAATTGAAATCGGCCTGCACTAAGCCCTTACCTTAATGCTTTATTTATTTTTTCCTTGCGGTGCTAAGGTCAGTGCGAGGTGTAGTTAACCGACGTGACCGCGCTCTTAACTCGCCATTATGAACTTACCCCCAGTATTATCAACCTACCTTTAACTTTAAAGGACTTTTAGTCAAATCTGTCAAAATTAAATCTTGTTTTAAATAGCTATTTCTCATTATTTTTGCCTTGAAATTAACTTTATATTAAATAATTTGGCAGTTAGCAATTTCTCCTTTAGTTTAATTCATAATACACTCATGTAATATGAAAATAAAATTTGACTAAAGGGCCCTTTAACTAATGGGGCAGTTAAATTGGTTGATAATACCGGCCGTTAATTTCTATTCTAAGCCCCGTTTCACATGGAGCCTAGGCATTACTGCATTAGTGTGTGTTCGGCGATGCTATGGAATCTTTCTATTTCTATTGGTCTTAGACTTGCTTTAATTTTTACTCTTTCTGCTTTTGCCATGTAGCTTTCAGCGGTGTATGATAGGACTCGTCTGAATACTCTGAATCGTCTTGTAGATACGTGCATGTTTACGGTTCCGTTTTAAAGTGTTTTATGTTCCATAAGGTGTTTTTCAGACATTCTCAATAACACCGATGCTTCTTTTTCCTTTTTTGAGAAGAGGTTCTTTCGGTCTCCAGATATTTAAACGACATTTGCTTGTACGATAGTTTGTCTTCGATTGCTCGTTTACATTATATTGGCTGTTTCTGTTTAGCTACTCATATGTTCATACTGCACTTGAGGACGTTCAGAGAAAATGTGTACAATGAGTATCTGCTGCTTCTTTATCGACCAACCTGAAAGTAATCAACGTTGCTTCAGGAAAATAAGAAGGGAATATTTATCTTTTGAATTCCAGATTGTCTGATGAAAGTAGCGACAAAGATGCTATTGTTGTTCTTTTTTAACTCTTGACTTAATTTTTTTTACATAGTGTAGATAACTAATGTTTGTTTTTCCTTCTGCTCATGGGCTGAACGTCATACTTTTCTACGTGCTAGAGTCAGTCAGACTGTAGCACTTAGACAGAGATAGATAATGGGCGATCAGTCAGCTTTATGGGAAAAAAATGACGTTCAGCTCATGATCACTTAATTGTTCTAACAGCCGAGTTCGTCCATTATCTCGCAAGCTTAGATTTACGTATGACCCGTATGACGCATTTATAGAGGTTACGAAGTCATTACTTCGGTAGGAATTTGGGTAGCTACTCGATCCACTGTGATTTAACTCTCTAACTTTTGGCCATTGGGACTTTTCTTTGGTTTTGGTCATTTTATTAATTTAATTTGAACTTATTCCTCGTGGAAAGAAATTTTATAAATTTGCTCCTTTCGACAATAGCATCTTGTGAAAAATCAAACCTTTTGTAAAGCATCGATATCTATGTATTAAAAAGTATACAAAACACCCCATCAATTAAAATTCAACAAAACACTTGACACATCTTCACATGTTCCCCTAAAAAATATTCAACAGGTATAATATAAAAAAAGGGAACTTTTTTATATCCCATACGACCATTTTTCTATTTCAGTAAACTGAAGGTGGTATGTATAGGAAGCTTATTTTAAGGGTGAGAAACTACATAATAAAAAATGACTTTTAAGGGATCAAATCAATAAGTAGGTTACTAAACGCTTTACACACCACAAAAAAGGATCCCCATAAAAAAACAGGTTATTTTTGGTGCCTTTGAAAGGGGACCATTTTTTTTCTTTTTTTAACTTGGGGGTTTTTTATGTTGTCGAACAAAGATGGGATGTGATTTTTTTGCAAATAATGGAAATTCTTGTGCAAATTGAAGATAAATTTTTAAAGTAAATGGTGTGTGGTGAATGATGAATGATGATCTCGTAATAAATAAAATGAGAAGGTATCACTTTCATTTTTTTTATAAACGAAATGTTTGGATTTTTTAAAATAACCTTGTCTTTTGTCCTTTTTACAATTTAAAAAAATATGTTTCTTTTAAAATCGGCTTTAAAATCTTTTGAAGAATTACAAGTTTCTTTAAAAAGGTAAAAAAAACATTTTTTGAGGGATTTCTAAAAAAGGGTTATAAATTTTTATTTATGAGAGTTTCAAGGTTTCAAAACTTTTTCCATCTCGTCCATAGGCAGGCATGTAACAAAAAAAAAGAGTTGAACCGCACATGCAGTTTTCAAGATTTCACTCGTACTGTCTACAACACTTCTGTTTAGCGACAAGTCCCAGAGGAAAAGCAAACAAATTTTAATAGAAAATCTAAAAAAGTACAACAGTAGAAACAACTGTCTTCTGTTTTTGAACTAAAACGTACAATTAAATTTAATTTTCGACTTTTCTAACATTTCTTTCATCTTAATCAATTAACCCTCACGTGGTTCATACTGTGAATAAGCACGTGCTATTGAGATATCGCAGCTTGACTGCATTCCCAACTTTTAAACGTACCTTCGCCTTTATATTTGGTACTTTTAAGGGTGGTAATCGTATTCGTGTTAAATAAAAACGGTAGCTGCCGTATAAGTTAAATGTGTATCTCATTAGGCACGCCCGATACTGACCTACGATCTCTTGTATTTTATAGTGCACTCGAGATGTTTACAAGTTCATTCATAATATTTTGATATTATGTCACGTACGATCAAATTGCCTAATGCACAATTTCCCAAATAAGCCGATTATTTTATCGTATAGGGTCTTAATTTTTTTTCCTCTCCAACTACCGGTATTTTAACTTCCACGTTTTGTGGAATACCAAAAATTGTAGGAATTTCAAACTTCCGACACCTCACCATTACAAATGCACTAACAAGCAGAGTGCCTTTTAGAATTAAGTAGCTCCTAACGAGTACCAGACTCATGGGACACTATTTTAGGACATCCTGTTTTTCGCTGGACAATACGGTCGGACAGGATAAAGTTTTAAAATAAAAAAAATTCTAATGATGATGAGGTCGTTTGTAAAAGTTGATGGTGAGAAAAAGTTTGTTCTAGTTGGAATGGGAAGCAAGGAAATGCTTTTTGCTTTTTATGTCAAGTTTTTATTTTAGATTGTGGTTGATAAAGTTGAGATGAGATGTTTAAAGAATTTGAATTTTTAACGTTAGGTTGGGGAATTATCAAACTCGTCTTTTTCGGCCTAAATAGTAAATACGGAACCAAATAATGCAATAATCATTCAGTGATCAACTTATAGGTAACTTAAAGGCCGTTACAAAAGGTTAGGCTTTTGCTACGGCAAGGCGGTGCAAATGCAAACCTAGCATGCACAGGCAAATCGGAGCGTCTGTAGTTCTGCAAACTGCACAAGCAAGCTGGATCTATCACATTGTCTTTCCACATGTACTATTGCCTGAACGATGTACAGACGCTCTGGTTAGCATGTGCAGTCCCAGTAAGTACAGGAGAACAAGCAAGCCGGCGTAACGGCTGCGTGACACATACAGGCTTGTCTTCCGGTTTGGCCTGTGCAGGAGGCGTCTGCACATCGTTCAGGCTCCGGTTTGGTCTCTGTAGGTCGACCTGCATAGGCCAAACCGAAAGGTAAGCCTGTGTGTGTGGCACGGCCTTAAAAGTCCTAGTTCCGGGTTGCCTGAACAATTTTAACTTGCACAATGCACAGTTTTGCCGTGATATTCACTAGAATATCACTTTAGAGGAATGAGAATTAGGTGAGTCAGAAGCTGAACTAAGACTTCTCAAATGAATAAAAATATTCAGGTGACAGTTCTGACCTGACACACGGTGATTATTTTGTTAAAGTTTTCTTAGTTTAGCTTCCCTCTACACAGATTGCTTTATATGCGGCTTAAAAACTGGCCACACGAACATGAGCCACCTCCATATATTACTTGTGAGTGACATACCTTCTCGTTGTATTATATATTTTTCTTCTTTGCCTAACATCGTGTAGTGGATGTGCATAATAAAATTCATACTTCGCCCATCTTTCAGATAAGTCTTCGCACGATAGAGCGCCAGTCCTTGATGATTTTTGGCTTCAGTAGCTACAATTTCTAGCTTAAGGTTGATGAATCTTATTATTAGGTAGGCTCATTTAGTTGGTGACCTTCCTGTTGTGAATTTCCCCTGTACTTTAATCGTAAACCATCAGTTTTTCCACATTGTCGTTTCGTGTGATGTTTCAGAGGATTTTAAGATTCTGCCACCTGTGGGAAACGACAGTCTTTATCTAATATAGAATATTACTTCCTGAAAATTTTCGTAATTTCTCCATTTCAAATTCCAAAAAGTCTAAAGACTGCGGCACACACACCAGCCTTACCTTCCGGTCAAACCTGCGCAGCCAAGCCGGAACTATTACTTTACGTCCACACGTACAGGCTTTTACTATGGCCAGGCCTTGCAGGCTAATTTCAAACCAACGCTTGAAGTTGAACTGGCCTTGTCCAGAATTTCCCAAACTGTGCTTCGCGGAGCACTAGAATGCTCAGCTGGATGGTGGCAAGTGCTTCGTGAAAAAATATTAATAGCAAAGCTATTTTTTTTTATTTTTCTAAGATTTATTGATTATGTGTCATTACCTACCCTTGAAATTACACAAGGTGCTCCGTCAAAATTCAAAAACCCTCAAAGTGAGGTTTCTCTCATCAGAGAAAAAGTTTGGGAAACCCTGATCTAAACTTTCGAGAGCGCGGGAAACTCAGCTGATAGATGAGTTGAGTGCTCATGGGCTGAACGTCATACTTTTCTACGTGCTAGAGTCAGTCAGATTGTAGCACTTAGACAGAGATAGATAATGGGCGATTTGTCAGCTTTATGGAAAAAGTATGATATTTGCCCCTTGATCACTCAACTGTTCTGGTTCTAGTTCAACTAGGCCCTAGTCAAAGTCTACGCAGGCCGCCTGAACGATGTTCAGAAGGCAAGCCTGTGTGTGTGGCGCCGTCTTAAGATTAACTTAATATTTGGAGCTGCTTGTTTGACATCTTTTGATTTGACTTCTTTTGACTTGACTTAGGAGGATCAACAGAAGGAATTGCAGAAACGCTTTCAAACTTGTTGAACCACACCATGCACGTACCCATTTTTCTAATCTAGTTTTATATGTGATTTCCGTAACTTCTTATTGGCTGGTTGTTGATATTTGTTAGTAAATGTCTCAATAATATTATTTTACTTCCATAGATCATCTTTATCTTTCTTATTTCTAAGCTTTCTTATTATATTTTCTAAGTGTGATTCTAATCCCTTTTGGTGGATCACCAACTTTTACGTTGCCTTCGACACCACAGTGACTCGAAACGGAACCCAAATCAGTTGAACGATTCAATATTTAAGATTGGGATTTATTTGAAAAGAAATTCACTTTTTCCGAATAGATTTTAATGCCCCAAAACTTGAAATTTCAAAACCACCGGTATCTAAGTTCTACCTTTACCTTTAACATATTTTTTAAATTTTTGCAATAGAGTCTCTAATTTTAAAGATTTTGCGGAATAAAAATCTGTCTGAACCCAATTTACTTCTAATGGCATAAATGCCGCCCTTAAACTAAGTTCCCAACTGTTGTTGGCATAGTTAGTTCACAGTAGTTTTCTTGATTTTTAAGATTTTTTATCAAACGTCAGTCCTTAAATTATTTTTATCGCCTACACAGGCACACAAATTTTTTTTAGGCCAACATCAAAAGATATTTAGTATTGGGTATTGGGAAGCAAAGATCTCAAAGTCTTGTTTTAGAGGAAGACGAGAAATGGAGTTCATCGTTTAAATCAAAGTCTTTAAAATTTTAAAAAGTAATTAAAATTGGTGTCGAGAGGTAACATAAACCAATTGGTATTAGGAAAAAAAATTTAAAAATAAGGCAAAAATTTGTAACTACAAGTATATCGTTTAATAAATGTCACTTAAGTCAAATAGTGAAAAATTCGATGTCATTGTAATCCATTAAGATAATTGTTAGAAAAACACGAAAGTGTGCGGACACATTTTTCAAATCGGAAGTCAATTTCTAAGAAGTCGAAACTTATATTTGTTTTTTGTTATTTTTGGCTTTTCGGAACTCGAAATTTTTGCCTTTCTCTTTAACAAACTGTCAGTATGATGGAAATCTGGCAGATGTATTATTTTAAGCACATGTGCCCTTATTCTTTAACGTAAAGAAACCAAAACTTTGTTACCAACCAATTATAAATTGATACAAATTTTTGTTCAAAAACCTTAGATGAGAACTTATTGAATTTTGTCAAATTGGGCGTAATTGCAATGTAACAGATGTAATGCGTGATTTTTTTTCAAATATTGTTACATACAATGACCAATTTATGAAATCTGTCATAAACATCAGGCATATTCTTTGGAGTACATCCTGTGCTTGAAGTGACCAATGTCCAGATTTAAAGAATAAATAATCGCCCTATAGCATTGTACGCATGTGGGGGTGTACTCCAAGGTTATTATTTCACATTACAACCATTGTAAAAGGATGGGGTGTTTTGTACAATATTTTCAACTTATTATTGCAAGGACAAAATCAAAATTTCTTACCCTATATTAATTCACCACTTTACGAAAAATTGTGAACAAAAGTTAAAACTTTGTAAATTGAAGGTTACTCATGCACTACAAGAATTTATTTTAATTTCAATTATCATTCGAATCGATAATTTCCAATATTTATATTATCTTCTTTATTCTATGATTCTAATCCATTTCACAATAATAGAGGGGTAGATTTCTACTTTCAAATATTTTTTTTCTTACAAGAGGTGAATTATGAGCATGTAGAGCTCTTGTGCTTGTGTTGTCTTTAATAAACAACACCAAAAAAGATATCAGAATTGGATAAATTCAGTAATACACAGGGTGAGGGTGGCTAGATGAGCCATTAGAATTATATGGAGTTCGGTAAGAGATATCAAAAAAAGTCCCCAACAAAACTTTCTTACCTAGATATGACCTACATCTTAAAAATATTTTAAAATATACAGGGTGTTATGTTTAAGAGATACTTAAACTAACTTTGTTATTTTAAATAGAACACCTTATACAGAGTTATTCAAATTCGACCGGCAGCATGGGGATCTCGCTTATTTGAAGAGATAGAGAAACGGTTAAATTGGGGCAAAGTTGCGGAATTTTATGCCGACTAATAATCTAAAAAGAAAAGTGCCCTAGCTGCTTTTGTTTTTGAATTATTGACAAAAAACAAGAAATTGATTTTTCGTTTTTTTTGGCTTTATTTTCCTTATTATCAAAAATTATGAGAATCTGACAGAACTTCTGTACAGCCATTTTGTATTTTACACCCGATTCCGAAAACACATTTGATGTAAAACGTTTCGGTTTTCTGGAACCATCATCAACTTTAGTTTTTTAAATAGGCACAATCTTTTGTTTTAGCACCATCTCATAGAACCTTTTTTGCTGATTTCAAAAGTGTATGTCACTTTAGTATTTATTTTTAAATTTTGTACTCAAATAAACTAATTTTTTAATAAAAATTGAGGATCAAGCTGCTCTAGAATTAAAACAGAAGCCGTTATAACAAAACGTAAATCCATGCTTCTATTACTACTAATTTGATTTCTTTAATTGTGTTTATTACAAAAATAACTGAGTAAACAATGATATTAATGTACTTCATAATTTAGGAAATAAAAACTTTAAAAACTTGTTAAAGGTGTTTAAATTTCAAAATCTCGGGTTGTAATCGAAGCATGGATTTATGTTTTGTTATACCGGCTTTTGTTTTAATTCTAGAGCAGCTTGATCCTCAATTCTTAAAGTTGACTCCGAATGACTCTATTTCTGTATCAAAGTGACGATATCTATAGAACTTTAGTGGTATATCTAACTTTATACATTTGTGATTATAAATTTTATCGGAAATTCGAATATGTAAAAACATATAAGATGTGCTATTTAAAATAACAAAGCTAGATTAAGTATCTCTTAAATTAAACACCCTGTATATTCTAAAATAGTTTTACGATATAGGTCATTTCGTGATAAGAAAATTTTGTTAGGAACTTTTTTTCATATCTCTCACAAAACTCTATGGAATTCAAATGTCCCATCTATCCAGACTCACCCTGTAGAATATGGTATTATAATTATTAAGGTAATGTGGCTAGCACTGCACAGTGCATTTAAAACTAACAACTAATTAACTTATCATAACTCTGCATGTTATACCTATACACTCTTAAATGAGCCACCCAATGACAGATAGTAGATATTTTTTGTAATCAAATTTGAGGGGGGGGGGGCATTATTTTCTGTTTTATGAATTGTTTAAATTTCCGTAATGACGAAATATTTTGTAGAGACGCATCGGATGAATAATTTATTATATTTTTTACACACCCATTTCCTTGCTTTATTCTTTTTTCAGCTGTGTGTAAGTCAAAAAATCTTTTAAGAAAAAACACATGTTAGCTACCGATGGTCACTTTCGAACAAAAAATCTTCACCCTTATTATTTACACACATACGACATTATATCTAAAAAGCAATTCAAAAAGAATTCTTTGTGTGTAAAAACCATTTGTAAACGTAATTTTTTGTCCAGTTGGTCACTTAATCTTTTAAATGACAACGTTTTTGAGAAATTCGTAGAAAAAAGGCTTTATTTTTATTTCGTACCCTCTTTATAGATATTTTTTGAAATTAACAAAAATTGAAATCATTTCGGTAATTGTACCACACGGACGCACGCAAGTTTAAAAAATTCGGCAATAGCAGAAAATTATTGAAAAGGACCCATAAAGCAATTATTACAAAGGGCATTCAGTAGCGCAATAATTTACAAAAGTTGGACAAACGAACAGTTTTTACAACCATTGTTAAAAGACAAGTTTCACTTTTTGGTTAAAAAGAATTCTTTTTAAAGCACCCAAAATCGTAATGAGGGTTGTTATTATACTAAAAACATATTGCGCAAAATTAGGCCAGGCTGGGCCAGGCCAATCAGCTAGCTCTCTCTTTTTAGAAAAATATTTTTTTTCCAATGGATTTTAAATAGAAAGCGGGTGGTCATTTGTTATGTGTCGCAATTTTAAAAAAAAGATCACAATAAAAATGCCAAAAATTTGCATATTGACTTTCTTTTTTTTTGTAAAAAAAATTTTCTTTTTAATTTTTTATGAACACCCTATATCATATAGTATTGCTTTCCATTTCTATTATGGTCTATAAAAAGACCTTAAAAAGACGTACTTAAAATTTCTTAAAGCAACGATCCAGGAAATAAGTCACACGATCTTTTTAAGATAACCATAAATCACATATTAATTTCGCGCCAAAACATTCTCTTTGCAAGATCTTAGAATGCCGTATCGAAAAAACATTAATCAATTTCTTAAATGCAATGACCATGACGCTTTTAGTTTTGCAGATGCTTTGCATTTATCTAATTAATGATAATATAAGGGCTATTTTTTTCATTTTCCTCAAAATAAGAAAAAATGGGTCTCGTTTAAGTTCAGTTAATTTCGACCTCATTTGATGATCTCTTAACAACCCTGTATTTTTCTTCAACTTTTCTGCACCTCTCTTCTCTTCTCTCGCATCAGTATTTTTTATTCATTGTAGACCTCGATAAATGCTCTATTTTAAAAATCATAAAAACTTATATCGGAACATATCCTATCCTAGTATGTAAAAATATATAGGGTGTTCCATTTAAAAATAATCCGCTGGGCTACGCTTCGCTTCGCCTTGCAAATGCAAAAATTTCTTGCCAAACAAAGTCGTACTTTTAATCCTAATAAACAATATACTATTTTTGAAGCAAATTCTTAAAAAATATTTAATTTCAAAGCTTGTACCCTCGCTGTTCAGTGTTCAAATATGTACGTGGAACTCATTAACATTAACTTTGACAAAAATTGAACAAAACAATTAAAATGTTTTAAGAATGACACAAAAAGTGCGAAACTTTATGGTTAATTTCATTCCTTCCTTCATTCCTTTCATTCATTCCTTTCCTTCAAAAGTTGTACAAATGCGATGAGTTTTCTCCAAAGTGTTAAAAATATACGAACTCAACGCAGTGATACTAATGTCACTAACTACGGAAAAAAATTTAAAAATTCACCCTTAGATTAGGGGTCGCGTTCCACATGTTGGTAAATATGTATAGGAAGAGGATGTTCTTAGACGGACATAGCTTTTTATTGCCGCATTTTGAAATTCGATCTTTTACTAAGCTTTGCACAAAATATGCAGATACAAAAATAACATTTTTTTGGTTCGTTAGTTAATTATTAGGTAATAAATGAGACTTGAAGGTCAACTTACTAATGTCAAGTTTTAGAAATAGGAAGTAAATAACTAAAAAAAGTCAATTATACAAATTTTTTGAAAGAAAGTGCTTCGGGTTAAGCACTTTTTGATTTCCTAAGTGCCTATAGGTAATCAATCATTGTTTAGGAATTTAAAAAAAATAATTTAACGAAATAATAGAGTTTTTTTGAAGGCTTTATTTGCGAAAATAAGGAAGTACGTGCATAAGATAAACCGATAAAGGCAATTTCCAATTTCAGGTAATCGTTCATAATAAAGAGTTGTCGTCATAATGACGATACCTACTGTTATTATTAATTGGGTCGTAGACCTGTTTAGTGTAATCTATAAACCTAAATCAATAAATAAATAAATACTAGTACATACGAAAAGGTCAGAATGGAAATTTTCCGGTTCAGCAATGCTGTGGTTTTTCCTATAGATTTTGGGTGCTGACTGCTGAATAGATTCGAAAATCTCGAAAAATGGAATAAAAGGGTAAAAATCGTGTTTACCCATTATTTTTATTTTGTCATAACTAAATTTTAGAGCATCGATTGGTACCAGTTAGATAAAACGTTAGATAAAAAATGCACTCCTGGGAGGATGAAAATGAAAAAGCAATAAAAATGCTAAATTACGGTTAAAATCGGTTAAAATTTAACTGCGGCGATTCTAATTAACCTACAGCAACGTGGTTGACCTAAATATTTCCTAAAACACCAGAGAACAAGGATCAACCAAGATATTGGTGAATATTAACAGTTTTCTCAATGAAATTGTCCATAATGGCACGAAAATTAAAAATAGTTGTCTTTCAGAAAAAAACTTAAAAATAAGAAAATCGGGATTCAGTATCTTTTTACCACACTGGCATTTTTATTTTGGCTCTCGAACGTGACCAAATCGGCAAAAAAAAATTTCATGGACCCCAATTCTTATAAGTGCACGTCAAATTGCATCAAGTCATCAAGTCGTGTTCTTCCTGCATACAATAATTAAAAAGATAACCTTAAAGTTACCCTTCTGGAAAATTCTTATCATAATGGCTGGAATTAGGTGAATTCTATATCGTATAAACTAGGGGTTAGGGTTTAGAAGTAAGGGCTGTTTGACATGCACTAAGTATCTTACTAACTGTTAGTAACTGAATCAACTCAAGGAGCAAAAGCACGGGAATCTAAGCTTTAACGACGTCCACGATCATGCGTCAAAATTTCTAATGACGACGTTAAAGCTTAGATTCCCGTGCTTTTGTCCCTTGAGTTGATTCAGTTACTAACAGTTAGTAAGATACTTAGTTCATGTCAAATAGCCCTAAGATTCAAGTCGGTTGCCTTGAGAGGAAAAATGAGAGAAAAGAGGTCAAGAGATTGCTCTTAATAGAGGTCTGTGAGACCTTAAAAAAGCACTAGAGAAGCGTTTGATTATCAGTTTGAGCAAAATGGCAAAGGACCCTATACAATCCTTATGACAGATTGCCATGATATGGCCTCTTCGGTGAATTTTCCTAAAAATGTAGTATGTTGTAGTTTTTAACTTACGGAAAGAAAATTTCCATAGTCTCAAAGCCCAAAGGTTACTATTTTTCTTGCTACAGAAATTTAAGCTGCATTTAGTGTTTCACACACAGGGCTGGACTTGCGCGGGCAGCGCGGCACAAAACTTTAGATAAATTGAAAAACTCAAAAATATAAACCAGAACCAAGCAATTCATATAAATTTTTCGAATGTAATACGATTTCATCAACAAACGCACCTTATTTGTGATCCAGAAATGCATTTTGAGTTTCTAATATTAGTAGTTATTAATAATATCAAAATTAAAGATTTTTTTGCATATCGTCGCCTTAAGAAGAAAACCACGTAACTCCAAAATGATCAAAATTGAGATAAGAATGCTATTTATTTGAATGCTAAACCCACGTTTAGCAAGAAAAATATTAACTTTTGGGCTTTGTGGCCATGTAGACTTTTTTTCAGTTAGTCAAAAACATACTAAATTTTTTGAAAAATTCACCGAGGGCCATTTGCCATAAGGATTGTGCGGGGTCTTTTTTTTATTTTACAGTCATTATTTTACAGTCGCCACAAACAAATTATGGTTCTCTATATCCTGTTACTACTGACCAGAGGTGCTGAGCAGAGGACGAAAAGAGCAGATGAGGCGTAGGACATCCTTCATAAAATGTTAAGATGATACTATAAGTATCATGAGTAAATTGGTATAATAACTCTTCCTCTAAGCGAGGAATCAATTCAAATTAATAACTCTTTAACGATATAGTCATAAGTCATAATTAGTCAGGAACAAAATTTCGTTATTCTTCCTTAAACAACGGCTTTAGTACGAGACTTTACTAAGTAACGAATGCAAGGGGCATTTTGTAAAGAAAAACTTGACGTTTCTCAGCCTAACGTCCTAAAATCTTTGGGTATTGGCATAGGTGGTATTGATCACCATGATTAATTTGTCAAGAAGTATGAAACTCTTATCAGAGGTTAGATGTGGTATATCGGACTATGAGATAAAGTAAGAAGATCAGAACAGGAAATTGAACTATGGAAGAAGAAATCTGCGGCTCACAAGAAGAAATAAGCCGAGAACAAAGAAAGATTGTAAAAATTGGAAATTATATCAGCTTTATCATCATATTATTTTACAATGTGGCACTCCAATGAGAAGGACACGTACGACCAATTCCAGATGGCATCAGATGGCCAAAATTTGGACACAATCAAATGGTCTCAGCAAGGTATTATGGAAGAAGATGAAGTTGAACAGCATTAAATTGGTGAACATTGCCAATTGGTAATTGGTGATTGTAATAAGTCTACAGAAAAGAAGTTGTAGAGCAATTTTTTACTATTTTTTCTTCAACTGGTAATTGTTTAACATTAACGATTTTGCGGGCAAATATCTCAAAAACTACAAGGAATAGAGAAAAAATTAATTGAAACAACCTTATAGGAAATTTGATAAGCTTTTATTTTGCGAAACGTAATTTTTTCTCTAGAACCCACCATTTTCGAGATGGAAGCGAAATTGGAAATTATATCTGCTCCATCATCATATTATTATAATATCTTGCACTCCAATTCGTACGACGAATTCCAGATGGCAGCAGTGGCGTAACTAAGAGTTTGGAGGCTTTGGAGGAGTGTTTTTGGGGTCTTTTATATACTAGTACTCTTCTGCAACATGGGCATTGCAGGCCCGTTATTTACGCTACTGACTGCGAGTCTCTCAAAAGATAGTTATCTACTGACGAATATAGTATTTTTCAGATATCTTGACATGTACGTCATCATATCGCTAGATTCAAGTAATGCGCAACATACAGTAGTTCTCAATAGTTAGGTACTCACGTCATTCACGATTATTTTATAGGTTAGCTTGTCAAGTTCCAAAATAGATATGTTTTTAAAGCAATAAAATATTTGAAAATTGAAACGTCAAATTGTGTCAAAACATTTTATTGACTACTCGTTCTCAAAAATTAATGTTAGACATACGTTTTTATTTAAATGACATAAAATAATGGATGGAACAAGTTTAATCTATAGATACGGAAGTCGTAAATTGCATCAACATACGTCCAGTGTTTATTCTGTTGGCATGTGAGCACAAACAACTAAAACGTAATGCGTAGATTGAAGCATACACATGTCAAGTTATTTGAAATGGACTTTAGATATCTATTCCCTAAAGTGTTCAAAAACCGGTTTCAAACAATAGAAATGGTTAAGTTTTGGAATGTTATGGATCCATAACTAAGCAAAAATGTACCAGAGACTGGCCCTCAGTATGTCTGAAATGGACCCAATGGTCTCAGAAAGGTAGAAGGAGATAAAGTCGACCAGAAGATGGAAATGGCGAAAAGAGAACTGAAAGTCATTGATAGGACACATTCTATGGAAACAAAAGACGGCAGACCTGAAGACAAATAAGTAATAATGAAATAGAAAAGGAAATTTTCTCATAGATAAGTAGGCTTTAAAATAAAACCTACATTATTTTTTTAAAGAATTACATAATGAAAATTTAAGGGCTATTACAAATGTTTAAACTTAAATTTCTTTTTGCAGAAAATTAAATTCACATCAAACGTAATTTTAAAATCATTTATTAATTTCGTGGATGAAATGGGGGTCGTTTATAAATATGGAACTAAATAAAAATATCATTAACGTATAAAACGTGTTATTTAAGAAACCATTATAAAACTAACATTTTCAGAATGGGAGCAACTTGAAAATATGAACTCGGAAATGGTTTCAACCCTTAATTTTCAAATTTTGAATTTTAATCGCTTGTAATTAAATTTTTAGAGCAATTTCAGCGTGGAAAAAGCTCTTTTGAGAATTCGAAATATTTTCATACTTTCAACCCTTAATTTTTTATTTTTTGAACTTTATTGAAATCAAATTCCGTTTTTGAAATATTGTGAACGTGGAAAAATGATGGAGGAAGCTCTTTTGAAAATTACGTGCGGATAATTTATGTAAATTAATGCAAAATTATTTATTGTTACAGTTTTGGATTTAGGTACACTTCTATTAACAATAAAAATGGGAGCGGTTGTGAAGATTTTTGTAAAGTATTGAAAAATTACCGATGTGTTTATCTACGCTACAATTGTCAGGGAACAAACATTTAACCCTAGGTCGTTTTATAACAATGAAGAATAGTAAAGAGAACAAGAGAAAGGGCAAAAATGAAATTTTGCATGATAAAGTTTACGTTTAAAACTTTTGTCATTATTGACCAAGGGTCAGTTTTTCAATAAAATAAGGCGGTATAAATCAAGTATTGGCTTTTGTATTTTTGACCTGTGCGGTTGACTTTTGGCCTACATCTGTTCTTGCCTACGGTAATAAATTGGCTTCGCTCTTAAATGTTAGAGTTAGTATAATCCCGTTTTAAATTGTTCTATTGTAAATTATAATGTGCAAATCTTACACATACTATAACTTTTTTCCCCCGTTCGATGGAAAACCAAATCTATTCCGTTTCTCACAAAAACGGTCGCCTTTAATTCCAATTACAAATTTTAACATTAATCAGTTATTCTCATAAATTACAATGAATGTCACCGAAAGTTTTTGGACGACGATATTATATGGGTATCGTTTGTAAATAAATCTTATCATCAATTTATTAAACATCAACCAGTTGTTTTTATCTGGACATCTTATTATTACATTGTTTTGTACGAAAAACCAATGGAAACTATCTAAAAACTACCCCTATCTATTTCAAGTGCACACATGCTGGGGTTTAATAATTATTTTATTTATTTTACTTGCCAGTTGGTCATCTCTCCTTTTTTTTCTCATAATGGATGAAACGATACTTGGCAAAAAGAGGGTTGACGGTTGTTTATTATTTTTCGGGAAATATTTATGCAAGGGACACCTTCTAGGGGCGGGAAACGATGTGTGAATAGTAAAGAGATAAAATAATTTGACAAGTTTTGTAAAGGACGTACTTCACCAAAAATATTTTCCATAGCTCAAAACAAATGCCAATTTAAGGAAAGTATATGACAAAAGTGACGATGGTTGTAGAGAGGATCTGCTCCGATTTATGGTTCCGAGAAGAAATTTTTTTGTCAATTTTTTCAATTTAATGGCATGCTTTGATCATTTGTACCGACTAGGCTTCTTCTAAACGTCTTTGGATTTTTTCTCTGGGGCAATTTGAAAACTCGAGTTACAAAACTCCACCCGAGGACGTCCTTGATCTCATAGCTAAAATATTTTGATAATGAAGATAAATTAACACTTTCAGATTGCACTTTTTACTTTCACTTCCTTTGAGAGTTGTTCTTCATTCAGTAGGTACGTTCTTTTGGGACAATTGTTTTATATTCCTGAATTCTTGATAAGCTGTCATAGTTTTTCATGGGACACTTGTAAGAAGGTCATCAGAAAACTCATTGTCAAACAGGTGAGATATAGACTTTTAACACTTTTTTCAATTAATCAGTAATTTTCATATACTATCCATCGTAAATGTTGTTCACCATTACCATTAAAAGGACCCTCCTTGTCCTACTTATTTGGAATAGACAAAAAAACTCGTTCAAAAACTTAAATCTGTTATTGCTTACGATGGTCACATAAATATTTATTTAAAATTTTTTTTTGGTTAAAGATACCATAACCATCCCTTCAATGATTCCTAAATTTTTTTCCCATCCTGTTGTTGTAAACTTTTTGCTCCGTTTTTTTTTCTAAAATTTTCTCTTTTAGAATAACCCAACCAAAGCACTTTTAGAAAGTTAAATTTATAATTTGTAGCTTAGAAATAAATAAATCTCTTCTACCTCGAACATTTTTTGTTTCTTGTGCAAAAAAAATAAAATAGAAAAGAGATGAGTAATTTAATAGAAAACTGCCAAAAAAGTTGATGATTTATGAACGTGTTATTCTAAGTCTACGAACAAAAGAAAAAACAACCCCATCGCAATATAACTCAAAGTCGGCCACCCTCCAATATCAAATGACAGTCTCCGATATGTTTTAGTATCGAACGGTAATAAAATCTAAAATGGCTGCGAGATGCGAGGGTTGTACATCTCACCCCCAGCATCCCGCTTTCCCTGCACGTTTTTCTCACCCCGTGCTTAAACTATACTGCCCATGACTCATTGCGGGGGTGGATTCTTAGATTTAGAGCTTGACAGATGTATTGGTTTGCTGTAAATTAAGTTTTGTTCAGGTATTGGATTAATTTATAAATACGCGCATAAAAATATGTATCGCGAGGCTCTTTAAACTTTTATTTTCCTAACTAACAATATATTTCCTTGTCGTTTTTCACTTCTTTTTCAATTTAAAGCGTAATTTGATTTGGAAATGCTTATAAATGAAGTGCGCATTACTCACCATTTTAATTAGCGTGATGAGGATATGCGGTGATTTTGTGAGATGGAATAAGGGTTGTAAGGGACTTGAAAATGAAATTTGATAAAATTGTAAATATTTATATAATTTGAAAAACATTACGTTTGTGTCCAGGATTGGACTGGCCTCATTTGATAAGTCTGCAATGGCCGATGATTCCCAGAAACATTTGGGCTCGTCCATAATTGCCCTCATGGACAGTCTGACCCTGATTGTGTCTAGGATCTGTAAAACACCAAGCTATTTTATTCTTTTCTGAAGTTTTTTTCAAAGATATCTTAAAACTAAAACACAGCTCATGCTACTCTTCCATCCATCTTCTGCCTTTTGGCGGTGTTCGGTGTTCTTTCAGTCGTTTGTCACTTTATCGCCTATCAAGTAAACTAAATTCGAGCACTTTCCATCTCCCTGTATCCCATGTTTTAAGAATAATATTAATTGTAGTTCTGAGGCTGGTCCCTAGTGGCTCCTCGCATCGGGACCCGTCGGATCTATTGTGCACTTTAGATTTGGTCTTCTCTTATTTTCCCTATTAATAATTTGGGCAGTTCTCTTTTGAGCATTTTCTCTTTTTTGATAATGCTGTAATGACTTCTTTTGAAAGACTCGCAGTGTAGCAGAAGCTGAATTGGAGTTTCCTCCTGCTCTGCCCATCTTCTGCATAGTGTGTGTTCTACTAGTCCCATCGTATACAGGTGCTTTTTAAGCCGGTAATGGCCCATTATTATTGCCGTTGCCTGTTGTAGTTCATCTCTGCTCATTCTGAGTAGAAAGCGAGTTCTTTGGTCAGAAGGTTTCTCCAGTAGGGTTTTAGAATGCCCCTGCCCAGGAGCTTCCCTACTGTGTTTAATATGCCGTTTTATCAGAAGTGACTTTATTTCTCTCTTTGCCAATTCATAAGGAATGCCAAAGGGTGGTTCTGGTCCAATCGGTCTTATTTTGTTGCCCTCTTTAGCCAGACCGTCCGATTTTTCGTTCCCTGGTATGTTGGCATGAGCTGGCACCCATACCAGGTTTACAAAAAATTTTTCCGCTACCACATTCAGTCTGCAGGTGCAGTTCGTTATTATAGTCCGGACCTCACCTCACAAATACTTTGAGATTCTTTGATCTCATGTTTTAATTTCAACAGAACTTGCCCGCTTTAATGAGTCCACCATGAACGTGGATTTAAAAAACAATTGAAGACAAGACTAACACTAAAATCTAATAACCACCCTAACATGAAGCTTTTAATGTGAGATTGCGACTGCAGATGCAGAATATGCTTCGTGTGCCAATAAAGCATCTCTCTGGCTCATTTAATACTCTTCTTATTCATTCATTGACACTGAAAATTCCTTTATATTTTCATTTAGCTCTTTACAATTTATACGTCCATGAGCAAAATTTCTTTAGAAAATATGCACTTTAATTAAAGCTCTTATTAAGTAGCCGCGATAAGCTATAAATTTCTCAATAATCATCGTTTTAGTCTAACTTTTTTCTTTTTATAACACAATAAAATTTTATTACAACTAGCAATCAATACTTCGATGAGCTCTGATTGACTTTATATATTTTTTTGCTTCTTTCGGCGATTTTCGTAAACTTTATTTAATGGAATTTTCATGGCTTAGTTAAAAGTGGCAACTAAAGCTAACAATGGTTTAAATTTAAAGCTTTGGTGTTTGCTGAATAAACTTATTGATCTCATTGTTTCAGGTTGATTGTATCGGAGCTGTTCTGCTTAGAACCATTGATCTATTGATGAACCTGACCTACGTTATTTGTGTCTAAAGCGCTAAAGCCAAAAACGTAAGTACATATTATTGTTATAAATAATTTAATAATATTTATATTTGTTTAACAATTAATACTTTATTTACAAAAAATTTTAATAGCACAATAATTAATAGTAAGAATGACTTATTTCGAAACAGAAATAATTATTAGAAAGCTAATTCCTTCTGAAATACGTTCTTTATGCCCCTTTTTATTGCAGTAATGAGTTCTTCTTCCCAAACAGAAACGTTTGCCACCAAAAGCATCTTCCTATGATTGTCCATTGCCAAGTTATTATGACTCTTTTTGAAAAGATACTCGATGGCAGCAGTTTATTCAAAATTTAAGGATGTTTCCCATGTACGAATTTTTGGGATTTTTTGGGGAAGTACACGGGGACCTAAAGGACGTATTTAAGAAGATATCAGCTCTCCCCGGTCTTAGCTACATGGCTAAGGGAGGGAAAGGGTGAAAAGGTTCTGTCCTCTCTCTCAAAATATCTCAAAAACGGTGGATGCTAGGGAAAAAATTATTCTTAGCAAAATGAAAGCTTATGAAATTTTCTACAAGATTGTGTATAAATTTTTTGTCTGTTCTTTTAGTTTTCGAGATATTCGCCCGCAAAAATTGTTAATGTAACAATTTGAAAAGATACTCGATGGCGGTCCTTTATTCAAAATTTAAGGATGTTTCCCATGTAGAACATTTTGGGATATTTTGGGGAAGTACGGGGGGACCTAAAGGAAGTATGTATTTAAAAAAAATCAGCTCTTCCTGGTCCTAGCTACATAGCTAAGGGGGGGAAGGGGTGAAAAGGTTCTGTATTGGAGATTTTCGCTTATATCTCAAAAACGGTGGATCCTAGGAAAACAATTATTCTTACCAAAATGAAAGCTTATGAAATTTTCTACAAGATTGTGTATAAATTTTTCTCTGTTCTTTTAGTTTTCGAGATATTCGGCCGCAAAAATTGTTAACGTACGAAAACAAATTTTTGCCTCGCGTTTTTCATGAAACTTTCGCCTCTAGCACCTCAGCCTTTCGTTTTACAGCAACAGTCTTTAGAAAAGAAATTGTAGAGCATTAAATTTCCTATTTATTATTTCATATCAGGCAAATTTCTTTTCATACATTAACGATTTTTAGGGGAAGATATCTCAAAAACTATAAGGAATAACGCCTTTCATAACACCGGGCCCTGAAGCATGAGCTTCATGGATAATCCAGCCCTGGATGGCACTTTTTCTGTGTTCCATGGATCGGCAGAAGACTCAGAAGAGGACCGATTATTCCTTTAATTTTTTTCTCTGTGGAGACTTTGGTAAATAATAATGCTTGAATGGTGGGAATTTTTATCAGAAAGACGATGTTTAGCCACAGCCAAACTAATAGAATTTTTTAGTACATACCTGTACTCACTATTTAAAATCTTCAAAGTTTAATTTTTGAGTTCTTCGTGTTGGAATCGTATAATATCTAATTATTTGGCGGCCTCAAGTTGAAGCGACCGGCCTAGTCCGCCCCTGCCACTCTGTACTAATTGATTAGGGAAAAAATCAAATAAACAATATTTGAACATTAAATAAAAATTTAATTTTGGTGCCACTTTTCTAATCTTTTTTTTAAATTACAAAAATAAATTGGTTTAAACTTTATTTAGTTAGGACAACTTTTTAAGAGATAAACAATCTGCGGAAATGTTTGTTAATGTTGATATGAGTAACTTAACAAACGTTGGGTTGGAGTAGGTCATGATTATTTTCTTTTATTTAAAAATGATAAACTTACAAATATGCTTTAAAATTGGAACGTTTTTAAAAGTTAAAAGTTTTAAAAGTTGAATTTTTTTAAAACCAAAAGTAAGTAAGATAGCCACAGGGTGACGTCGCGTCGTCGCGACGCTTCTATAACTTCTTCTCTTATCAACTTATGGTAATGTAGAAAATATTAGCAAAAATTATAATTTTTTGCACTCTTTTTTAATATGTCCCTCTTGATAAATTATTCGGTATACATATTTTCAATGTTTTGAATTACGCTTTAGAAGAGTCCATTTAAACAATTTTTTCAAAAATATCTACTCTTTTGCTTAGACAGCCGTGACTCGTCCATAGCCTTCCTGTGTCACCAGTTAAAAGCTGTAAATTCAAATTATTTACGGTAGTTTTGAAAAATAATTTGAAAAAGGTTAAAATTTTATGAATATTTGTTATACGACGTCAATCGTCAATAGTTGTAAAATAAACCCCCTTTCAGCAAAATAATTGCGAAATTGTACTTGTTACTAAAATTTTCTAAGAAAAAAAATTTGAATGCAAGTTAAAAATACAGTTATTTTTCAATTTATCTTAGTAACTCCCATTTCAACAAAAATTCTCACAGAATCCTAAAAATACATAAAAGAATCTTTTAAAACCCTTTCTTTTCCCAAGAGATAAATCGTATCGGCATACTTTTACAACCCTTTTACTCCTTTCCTTTTAAAAAAAATTTTGTTCTTTTTAAAATTTTAACAGTTATACAGCTTAGAAAAAAAAACAAGCCGACTAAAATTAGAAATTTTAATATTTTAACAACCCTTAAATGAACCTTTCATTGTAAGTAATTTAAAAATAAATTTTTCTTTGTGATTTTACACGAGCGAATAGTAAAGTTAAAGGTGAAGTCAATCAAAATAATATTTTCAATTGACATGGCATTTGAGGGGAAAACAACTTAGAAAAGGTTAATGTGTGTGCATTTTTATTATTTTGTTTGAATTTTTTATTAGTTAGAGGTTCTCATAATTGAAGAGCGTGTTTAGAACAACTGACCTCAAATTATTTCAAGAAGTTATTTCGTTCGTACGAAATCGTAATTTCCCACAAGTTTGACTAAAAATAGTTTTATTAAGGGTAGTTAATCATTTATATTGATAGGCACTCTAATATTTTAATATCAATAAGTAGCTTATGTCTGAAGTCCCAGGACTTCGTAGTTGATGAAAATTTATCATTTTCATTTTCCCATAAAAAATGAGCTTATATTGTTTTCAAGTGGCCCTCAAATCAATGATGGCAACATGACATCAAAGTCTAGACGAACTTTTAAGGTTAAAAATATGACGATACAGTAGAAATCTTCAGTTGCAGGTCTTCCAAAGGTCCTTCACTAATGAGGTACAATTTAAGCTATATCCAATGGATAAAATATTTTCAGGATGCTTAGATTGAAGTATTGGCGTTTTAGAAAGTTAGGAAAAACGATTGGAAATTTGAAGAGATATAATTACGTTATTGGTCAATTGGAAGCTGCGAAGGCTTACTGCAGAAAAGCACAGTGTCTCAAAGTAGGCCTCAATCATCTGACACTTAGGGTCGGTACTTCGAGTCTTGGTTAAAAATTAAATGTAGGTTTTAAATTAACTAACCCTAGCTGATACTTGTGTAAAGACCAGTCCGTGTTAAATTTTATCCAAATGTCAAATTTGACTAACCGAGTCTGAAAGTACCGGCTTTTAGATGCAAAGGGTATAGCGTAGCAAGTTTCTAATCTTCGAAAAGAAAAAGGTACAGCACTACCTACGTATTAATCCATAACTCAGCTTGGAAATCATAGTGGGCCGCGTAATCTAAGTGCACGGATCACCTGCGGAATCTAAGTGAGAAAGAGAAACTCTAGGGTCAAGGATGTACCTAATATGCTGAGTCTGAAAAGTGCTAAAAAAACTTCAAAAATATGCATAACATGCTCCCTGCTTGCCAATTTTATTAGTGGACATACGAGGGTGTATTGATATCTCGTTTAGAAACAACAATCATTTTAAACTCAAAATGATTTATTATTCTATATAATCCCTGCGAACCTCCAACATCTTTAAACCTTTCAAAAATAAATTTTGATCTTGCTCTACAAACCAGCTTTCCACTGCGTCTATTACAACCTCGGTAGAAGAAAATTTCTGACGTTTAATACTCTTTTATATTTGAGGAAAGAGATAGTAGCCTGCGGGAGCCAAATTCGGCGAATAACTGGAGGGTTCAAGCAATTCAAATTCCAAATGACGCACTGTTTCCATTGCAATGCACAATTTACGTGTTGCTACATTGTCTTTCAAAAACAAGACAGGTTTAGCCAATATTCCGCGTCTTTATAAAGTCAAATAATATTGACCAGTTGTAGTTAATCTCTTGTCAAGATAATCCATTATGAATACTCGACGAAAATCCCAAAAGACTTAGGCAAGAACTTTTCTAGCAGATTTTTGAACGCGGAACTTTTTCGGCCTTGGAAAACCAGAATGCTTTACTCTATAGATTGCTGCTTTGTTTCTAGATCGTAGAAATATGCCCAAGTTTCATCTATGGTAACAATCCTGCTTAAGAAGTCGGCATTTTCTTCAAAACGAGCACTGATTGAGTTTCGACGATTCCACCCTTGCCCGCTTGTGGTCTACAGTCACGTTTTTGGAGATCCATTTTGCTTCAGTTTTTTTCATGTCATATATGCCAACTATGTGATAAGTAACACAAGTTACACTTCTAATAAGTTGTTGTTTGTTGCTATGGTAACGCGATTTGCTTTTATTATTCAAGGAAAATCGCCTAGGCTAACTAGATATCAATACACTCTCATAATTAAAATTATTCAATACCGACAGGTTGATGTGGATTTATGTCAACTAAACACCGATAAGTACCTAATGAGTACTCTAATATTAAGAAACGAGAAATACCCAATTGTGGGCAAGAGAAAATCACGTCTAAAATTATACAGAGTGGTGATCACGGATCTCGGTTGTAGTGATTAAACATTTAAAATTATACTTCCTGCGTCCCTAATTATTTTATGTAAAAAAGCTTCAAATAAAAGTTGGAGGACATAAAATTCTCCATCTAAATCATTAATCATAACAAACTTTGCATGCTTCTTTATCCTACAACTTTTGTTTGAAGTTTTTTTGTCTACAATAACCAGGAAAGCAGGAAATTACGAATGTTTGATTATAAAATTATAATAATCAACTAGGGGGATCCCGCCGATCGTATTTTACGCGACGGCTTGTGAAGCACAAGTTATGTAGGACTCGTGAGGACATCATGTAGAACCAAAACGGCAGATTTAAATAAATTAATTAAATTGAGGCCTTTAAAATATTTATTTTGTTATAGGTATGCACATGTACATCAACTTACAAGTTACACGTCCACGTCAAAGAAGTACACTTGGACTGAATAGTTTTTTCCTTTTTGAGGCTCTTATAATGTCGGATACCCCCAGATTTGGACTTTCAATAAATCCGCTTCTGAAGAGAATGGAAAGGTGGTTGGATGGAAGCTGTAGTGACTTTTCGAGGACCGTTGGAGATACCTTGGCTGAGCATTATGATAATCAGGTAAGTAAATAATTTTTTTTGAGCATATGTGAGAAACTGAACTGATGAGAGGTATCTAGATCATAATCTGGCTAGTGGGGAATCGATTTACATATAATCGTAATGCTCACCTAATGGAAATATCCAGCCTCTACGAGCTTTAGTTTTAGAGCTAGTTTACTAATATGTCCGTCTTTTTCGAATTTTGGCAACAAAAAGCACGACACTGATGTTACATACGAGCACCTGTAATATTTTTACTTACTACAAGAGTACAAGATAATAAAAATACCGTTATTCGTCAGCTACTTGTGTTAAAATTCAATTATTTCAAACTTTTCAACAATATATTCTTCTGTTAGATTTAAGCCTTTTGTTATGTACAAGACTAAAGGCCCACTCAAAGCGTTATCCTCCTAAACAAAATTGCTACCGTATTGAATTTACAGTTATTTTCAAATTTCACTAATGTCAAGCAGATAAAAGTCTTCAAAATATTAAAATTTATTATACATAAACGCTCGTCTACAGGGTGTTTGAAGTAAGCCGAATAGTGTAAACAAAAAACTCAGGAAAACTGATTATTAAATGACAACCCCCTACTACTTTATAAATGGCTGGGCTAAAGTATGGATCCATGGGAATATCTTTGAAGTGAAAATGATGATTATAAGGAAATTTCTAACACAAGAGTTCAGTCAGCCTCAAAATTATTGGCCACCCTGCTATAATTCAAGCACGAATTGTGGATGCAACCATCATAACACTCCCTACTTAAATTCAGGGGTAACTTTATTTTGCAAACAAGTAGTAAATCAACCCCCCCCCCTTCTGTCATTTTGAAATGACATGAAACTTGCGGTTTAACCGGAAACTTCACAACTTTTTATTTTGAACAGAGTACCTAGTTAAACCGGAAGTTCAATGGAAACCTCCTGTAGTATGCTTCATGTGCCTTTAGTCTTATATCAAAAATTAAAATCGTCATTTTCACTTCAGAGATAGTTGCACGGAGTCATACTTTACACTTATTACACTTCAGTTAATCAAGTGTCTCTCCCTCTTCCTTCTTTTGGGGTCTTTAGGTTATTTTAATTGACTGATGTCTCATTTCTCCCAAACAAGAACTATTTATGACTTTCTTTTCTTCTTCTAGCCCATTGGCTCCACATGCCTAGCCCAATGGCTCCACATGCCAGTCCACTTGAGCATCGCCTTCTTAACCATTCCGGTTACACCGCTATCTCCATAAATTTCCATATATTCATGGTTGTTTCTTTGTTCTGGTGTACTCTTTTCTATTGATTGATTGTATATCTATTTTAGTTTCTTTGATCGATTTTACTGTGAGAAAAATCGTTTTCAAATATGAAAAGATTTTCGTCTTTCTATCTACTTATCTTAGTTCCACACCTCCTGTCAAAGACCCCCATGCCAAAGACTATCTCTTTATGACGTAGTAATGGACGAGATGATAATTTCTCAATTTCTCGTCTCGTCTCGAATTTCAAAACTTGAGTCTCGTCTCAAATTGAAAATGTCACTCTCGAAAGGTTAATCTCGTCTCTTAAGCTATTTTAGTGCTCTAGTTTCTTTTCTAACTCGTATCACAAAACGCAGTCTCGTCTCTCAAGAAAAAAATCAATTTCTCGTCCATCACTATTTATGGGGTTAAGGAAGATTATTTCCAAAATATACAGCTACTATCAGTCTGGATGGCAGGCTCTTGTATGGTTTTGTATAGAAAATTGATACCATAACGAGTATTGCTTTCTGCATTAGCAGAAATCTGCTTAATCTGCTTTTAGCGTCACATCCAAGGAATGATACACAATTTAGGTGAACCACTCATCGCACCAGTTTCTTATTCTACTCTGCCAACAGCAGTTAGTTGCTTAGTTGCGTGATTTCATACGGTTTCAGGAGAAAAATGAGTCGCGTTGCATCCTAATCGTATCATGGATATGAAGTTGAATATGGATAAGGCTATAGAGGTAATATTGTAATCGTGTAAGCACTGATATCAATACATTGGAACCGATACAATTATTCAATTTGCAATGAATAGAAGTATTTATTTTAAAAATTTTAAACAAATTGTAAATATTTTGCAAATGCTCATATTTTGCACGTCCATTTCTATTCTAAGGAGTTATAAATTTATTTTAACAAGGCCGATTGTTGACAAAGGGGTTTTTGGCAGACCAAAGTTGACACTTTTACAATTATGGTTAAAAAGAGTAAAGGGACTTGAAGAGATGCAAATTTATTTGCCATATATTTTAAATACATTCACAATGAAAGAAAAAGTTAAACGAAAGCAAAGGTGCATTTATTTTTATTGCTTTTATAAATTTTTATTGCTTCAATGCTTTGAAATTTCAAGAAACGAGCCAAAAAATTTTTGCTCTTGCTCTTAAATGTGCAGAACAGGTTAAATAATTGTTTATCCTTCCAAGAAATTATTTCTTTAATTTCAGAAGAAATATACATATTTTTAAATAGCCAGTTTGATGGATTTTCCATATCTTCTATAATTTCCTCATAGCTGATTTTTTTAACTTTATTCTAAAATATTATATTAGTCATCAGATCAGAATAAGACTGAATTAAAATTGTGAGTAGGCCCACACATTGATCGGCTTACTCCGCTATTAAAGAAACTTTGCCCAAGAGTGCTACGTTTTGGAAAAACGAAATATGATCTCAAAACTGGAGACTGAAATAAATTACATAAATAATTAGATTTAAAAAATACAAATGCTTCTGAATTAGAAATTATACTGGGGAGGGCGATATAGATGGCCAAATTAGGATCCATTGTTCATTCTCTTAACCACGACTCACACTGTTCTGCCTCTCTCTATAGTCAATAATCCATTCCACGTTAAAAAAACTCTAGGATGCAAATCGTTGTTTATTCTGGTTTTGGTAAGCCAGAAGTCCATCGGTCCACTGGTTTTCTGTAAGAGTTTTCTGAACTCCACCAGAGTTCACAAACAATTTTAGTCGATATTTCGTTCGGTGTTCTGTTGCCTTCTTTCTTGGATGACCATAGGTAGGGGCCTAATCAGGGATCAGGGCCGTAGCCAAACTGTGTTATCAGGACAGACAGAAAAATTTTCAAGGGAGACTGAAAGCTAAAATCAGGGTTTTCTCTCTTCTGGGTTTATCCTGTTGACAAATCTGTTGACCACTGTAGTCTCTTCTGAAGATGTAAGTTTTTTGCCCAAAGTTTGCAAAAATTTAACTTTCTCCAATTAGGTACCAATTAGGAGCTTATCGTTTCATTATTACTGCGAAATACTTAAAAAGCTCTAGCTAGAACAAGCTTAAAATTTTCCAGGGCAGGCTGAGTCTGCCCTGACGTACCTCTGGTTACGACCCTGGGGCCTAATAGATGTGGTGGAGTCTTTAGCAGGTTTAAGGAATTTCAAATTAAATAAAACGTAATTTTTCCCAAATTTCTTTTAATAAAATGTCTTAAATTTACAATGAATACAGTGCATAAATTCTGAACGAACAAGTAACTGTTCGAAATGCGGCAGCACACAAATTTTCACTTTTGGGCATTTTACAATTTTTCGTTAATTTATCAATTACAACAGTATTTGTAATACCCAGTGTTTTTACAACAATATCCATATTTATGACTCCCTTATCATCGATAAAATTAGTTTTGGACAAAATGCATTTAAGGTAACATTCTAATTTTGGAATGTCACTTAAGTCGCCTGTGGTTACTAAGTTAACTATGACCTGTTTGTCAATTGATGTTTCATTGATACATCCTTCTTTAAACGGCATACTGCTTCTTTGAAAAACTCCAATTGCTTTAACTAAAGCCTAAAAATTAAAATTCGTTAGAGAAATTAAGCTATATAGCAATAGAAATTGCTTGCATTTCTAGCGTCAGACGCTAAGAGCCGTTTTACATTGACAAAATGTCGTACTAACTTGTTAGTACTGAATCAACTCAAGGAGTAGAAGAACGGGAATCTAAACTTTAACGTTATGCGTAGAAATTTCTAGACACGACGTTAACGCTTTGATTTCCATGCTTCTCCTCCTCGAGTTCATTCAGTACTAACAAGTTAGTACGACATTTTGTCTACGTTAAACGACCCTTAAACATGGGCCAAGTTTATCTTCTATTGGTTTGAAAAAAAGAAGCTAACTTCTAGAAGTGTAGAAGTTGTGATGCCAGAGATTGAAATCTAGAAGGCTTTGGAATGTTTATAATAGTGATGCCGCCACTTTTGTTTTTTATGTATCTGTTGTTGTTGTAATCAATTTATAAACATACCTACGCCTTCTTGATGTAATGTTATTTTGATGGCTGTGTATTTATTCTGTTAAGTATGTAAATGTACTTACCTTGTGATCAGCTCGTGAATATACCACAGCAGTTAAAAAAATTAAGAAGCAAACAGTTTTCATCTCAACAAATTCTGATAGACTATTGAGAAATTATAAAGTCCAATATTTAATATTTCGAATGCAAATTTATTCCTATTAATAATTTATTTTTAATCAAGTTTTTTTTAATTTCAGGTACCTACCTAAGTAATTTTATATACTTTAGATTTATATTTGAGGGTATAAAACACGTTTTTAGATATTTCCAGTGCCGGATTAAATAAAAAAGGTGCCCTAGCCGATCCACGCTTTCATTTTGGCTCTCATTTATAAATTATAACTAATGACCCCCCATTCCCCAATAGATTCTTTTATAAAACTAGTTTTTGTTATATCAACGTAAATACTAAAAATTAACAAAAAACTTATATGAATATTAACTAGTTATTCAGAAACAACAAACAAAGTAGTCCAAGTGCAACTGGTTATATAGTGTGAAAACCACTTATGGAATAAATTCGATTACCTATAATAACATTATTTGGCGCATTCACCCAAGTAACACAAACTACTCTATTTAGCTGCGGCAGCCAAAAATAGGCTGACGCAGTGCTGTGGCAGCTTTAAAAAGCCACTCTTTAGCTGAAGCTGAAATAAGGCTGATTTAGTCGCTGCGACAGCACTGCGTCAGCTACAAAAGTAGCAAGAAAATAGTAACTGTGACGTCATGGCTGCGACGTTGCTGCCCAGGCAGCCATTATGCTGTCGCTGATTACCCTAGCTGAGAGATCGCTGCGGTAGCCAAATTGACAGCCAAATAGCAGCTACTACTTCAAACGAGTGACGCAGGAGCTGAAAAGTGGCTGCCGTTGCAGCTATATAGCTGAAGCTGTATTAGGGAAGCTGATAGAACGTTGCGACAGCTTAAACGACCCCCAAAAATCAGCTTCTTTATGACAGCTGATATATAAATTTATTATATATAAATTTTATTAACACCTTCACCGCCAAAATTAAATTACGATGTACTTGATACTAGAGGAACTTATAAACATTACTTGTTGAATTTTAGCGAAGGTCATACATAAATATGATTATTTGATTATATTGTAAACGTAAAATAAGAATCAATTGTTGTTCTCAAACAATTTTATTTGTTTTTTCATTGTTATAAATAAGTTATAACTATGTAGAACATCCATGTGATTCTCCAGAAACAGTACACATTGGCTTTAATATATTATCAAGCTAAAAATGCAATTTTGCTGTAATGTAAAGGCAGCTTTAAAGACGAGCAACATTTTATCACGCATAAAAACCTACATAACTATAAGGGCTTGGTGGTCCAGTGTGCCAATAATGAGAAATCTCGTTCTTCGTGCTTGAGGTCTAGGGTTCAGTTCCCGATAAAGTAAGTAAATTTTTCAAGGAAAAATAAGTTTGTAGGTACTTAATTAATATTGAATAATGTGTTTATAATAATTTCAGATCGAATAACAAAAGAAGAAGAATTGTAAATTTAATAAATAATAAGTAATGTGTATAATTGAAAGAAAAATTAACTGTAATTTAAAATGTCAGTAAATATATTTTTAATTACTAAATTTTTAATTAACAAATTAATTTTATTTAAATTTATAAAAAAAGCTACTTTTGACTACTTTTGAGCTCACTCTCTCAGGCAAAAAATTTAAACGTCACAGCGTGTTGGCTGCCAAACGTAGCTGCGGCAGCAAGATATCAGCTCTGAGGCAGCCAAAATCACAAGCTGCGGCAGCCTTCTCAAGGCAGCGTTATAGCTGCGACAGCGCTGTGGCAGCCAAAATTCACCCTCCAAATTGGTGTATCAGCAGCTGATCAGAAGCTGAATGCTGGCTGCCTTTCAAGCTGCCGCAGCTATAAAGCTGACAAGTAAGCTGCTACAGCACTGTCACAGCTGATTATCAGCTAAAAATGTTACTTGGGTCAGACAGTTTAGTGGTCAGAATGCTCCTCTTATTTTTGCCTCATCGCCATAAAATAGACAGAGAGAGACTACGAGCGATCAGTCAGCTATTGGGAACTGTTCAGTGTTTTAAATGCGTACAGTTAAACAACGAAAGCGACTTCTTGTCATAGTTAACCCCGCCGTTTTTTTCTAGAGGCACTATTCTTAAGCTGGCCTTACATGACAGCTTCTAGAAGCCAGCTTCTTTTTCTAAACCAATAGAATCCTTGCATTTCCAGCGTTAGACGCTAGAAGTTGGTTCAAGTTCAACTTCTACTGGTTTTAAAACAAAAAGCTGGCTTCTAGAAGCTGTCATGTAAGGCCAGCTTTAAACAAGGTTGCCCAAACTCTAAGATTTCCCTAAAGATAAGGGTTCTCTAAAATTTGGATTACTTAAATGTTTCAAAACTTTAAACTTTAAATTTAAAAAATGATTTTGCGACTATTTCTCTTCAGGGCAGTTCTCTAACATTCCTAGTAATAAATCAGGCCCTGTACTTTTTATGTTTTTATTTTTACCTTTTCCTCTTTTGAAAATTTTTCAACTAAATTAAGATATCAGATTACAAAAAACGGGAGCTGGAGTTCTTTGTGGTTAATAGAACTCATAAGAATTGCTAATGAATTAAGGGTATATTTTAAATATTTTTGAATTCTTGCAAATATCTAGAATCTGTATATTTTAAAAAATTTTTGGTTGTTTCAATTTTGCTAATCATCTTGATCTAAAGTTCAAGGAGGGTGTTTTTTATATAAATTAGTTGTAATTAAGTCTGAAAATTTATTTTACATTTAATGCCAATCATTAGTGCTACTTTTGCTTATAATTTTTCCTTTTGTAACTCTATTAAATTGTTTCTTCTCCTTTTATAGATAAAAATCACCGAAGTGTAGGTAAAATGAGTCTTGAGCATAATGGATCGAGGAATTTTTTAAAAAGAAAAATATTGCATAGGGAAAAATATATACCGGGATCAGAAAGTCTTCTTTAATTTAATTAGTATGTTTCCTAGACGATAAGTTGAATTTTTTAAATGAAATACATATATTTGGATTTGTTATTTAAAGAAAAGTGCATAATCACTACTAGAAAAAAGTACCCGCTTTTAAAATTGACAAGACCAGTACCACTGGTTATACATTATAAATTATAAAATTATAGATATTATAATCAATGCCAGTACGGACTTTTCTGATTGACCAATGGTAATTATGTTTTTTTATTTTCACGCCCTAATTAAATTAATTTTTAATTGTATATAATTATTCGTTATTTATTTTAATAAACACTTTAATAACAAAGTGAGAATAATTATTTGATATATTTGAAAATTATTTGAGTAATTATTTAATAAAAAGTGGTAAAAATAAACAATAATTTATTATTTTAGTATTAAAAGCAAGTTAACGCCTACCTATAGGCAACCCATCATACGCAAAATAATAGTTTATTTTATTGTAGTAGCTAGTGGGCACCGTAGATTTAGTACACATCTTGCAGTAGTGCAAATGTAACGTATTCTGACAACAGACAATTTTTGAATTATTGTTATGATTTAAGTTAATTTTAACACTTAATTTTAATTAGTAAGTAAGTTTTAATTTATTGAAATTGTATATTATTAATCACTGTAAATTGTTTTAGCTCGAAACCGCATTAAAAAATATCCACAATATCGCTGAAAGAAAATAAAATAGTTTGTGAAAACTATTGGAATCATGAATTACCATGTTTTTCATTTGAAAATAAGTGGAAACAGGAAAATGAAACCAATATGCATCAACATAAGGTTAAAGGTTTTATTACGTGATAACATAACATGTCCAGAATCTTCGGTGTCTTCGTGGAAAAGAAAATATAACCGGTAAAGAAAAAGCTCATTTGGATTACTATATTACTAAGGAGTTAAAAATGTAAAGTGTTCAAAATATATATATTCCAAAATATTTTGGTTATATTTAAAAACAAGATTCTGATCGTTAGTGGAACGCTGAAGCTAAGGTATGTAACTCGAGAAGGTCTTTTAGGAAACTAAAATGCGAGGTTGGTTAGAAAATCTAAGTTATTAGGTTAAATCTATTTTTTACACCATATAGATTTAATTTTATTTTATAATAGTCCTTCTTTGGTCGGTGTACTAATAAATAATTCTTGGAACAATGATGCTTAAGACTAAGAGCCAATATTTCCATCTCCTAATAAGGTTCCGAACAGCTATTTGGCTATTAAGTTTTGGTTACAGAAGTTAATCACTTTTTGTGATTGGTTCATTTGTGTAAATAATGTAGAAACTAAACAAATTATTAAGCAACTAGTTATTGGGAACTTGAATAGGAGATTGAAATACTCTAAGATTGTTAAATAATGTTAATTGCTGTATTTATTCTCCAGTTGCAAGTTCCCGCTTCATCAATACATTTGTTGACTCAATGGATATCTAAGAGGATTGCAAGAAACCACTGTGGATAGTAGAATGCTCGAGCTACCTATGGTATTTTAAACCTAGAACGTCCTTTAGAAAACTTAAATTTGAAGAACGTACACATAACAGGATTATGACTAAGTATTTGTTAAAACATGTAAGTTACCGTAACTGGGGCTACTTCGACATTCGGGACTACTTCGACACCTTCAATAATTCGATTATTACCGCAAATTTTTGCATGAAAAACATATCTCTGCATGTTATAGCTACAAATAACTGACCTAACTGCTAATTCTTATCAATTTTCCTTGAGTTTGTGTTAATTTTCTGAAAATCAGGTAAAACCGTTTCGTTTATGTTGCATATCTTTGATCATAAAAGATTTATTAAGTTTTTTATTTTAAACTTTTTGCAAAATTCTTAATTTGGTGTCGAAGTAACCCAGCGGCCGATAAAGTTCGACATTATGCAGTTATTTCAATGGTGTCAAAGTAGCCTCAATGAGTGGGGCTACTTCGACACCAAAACAAAACTAAAAAAATGCATTTTCGTATATCTGATACTTCCAAAATATCACAAAATCGAATTATAAGGGTACAATTGGTATAATGACATATGTATTATTTGAGTTAATAATTAATAAAAATAAAAAAATAAGCTAAAACTAAATATTTATTTGAGTTAATAGATTGTATAATGAGTTAGAAAGAGATTTATACGAAAAACGTGTCGAAGTAGCCCCAGTTTACGGTATTAAATATATTTACCATATACAGTAAGATTTATTTAAGACTGGCCATAGGATTTTACGTGTTAATTTTTAAATGCCTTGGGATATTTTATTCTAAGCGGAATATTTAAGGAATTTGTGCTATACAGTTGCAAGATGATATGAAGTATAAAAACAATTCCAATTTATCCTCCTGCAAGTAACCAAATAGCTGCAAAAGAATAATTTTCGAACTTCGTTAACATGTTTTTTTTGTTGGTTTTTAATTTGTAGAAGGCTAAAATTTCACTTGACGTTTGTAGTTTACACCTGTTAAACGTCAATTAAAATTTCAGCCTTCTACAAATTAAAAAGTAACCAAAAATACAAGGAGTTAAAAATTGTCTTTTTGCAGCTATTTGGTTACTTGCAGGAAAATAAATTGAAATTGTTTCGATACTCCATATCATTCTGCAACTGTATGGCACAAACAGTTTAAATATTCTGTATAGAATAAAATATCCCAAGGAATTTAAAAATTAACATGTAAAATCCTATGGCCAATCTTAACTAAATCTCACTGTATATTCAATATTTCAAGACTCAGCTTTTATCTTAATTAATTTAATATTTTAGGATTAGAAGAGGAAGATATGGTTGCAGATTAATAAAAAAACTACTCAGACATGCAAAACATCAACATATTCAATTCTTTTGGACCACAGCTTTAACTTTACTTGACGTATTTTAAGAGGACTGATGTAAATAATTCTTGGGACAAGGATGTTAAGATTATTTAATGGTACATATAAAGTGGTTTAAAAGTAAATAACTTCATGTTGTCTATTTGTGTGTCAGATGCTGCCCATTTTCTTACCCTTCACCTCAATATTCTTATGATAAGGTGGGTAGACAATGTTTATACGTCCTTCATCTTAGACCGTACCAGCTTTCAAATTGTTTGTCTCAAAGTCAATAAATATCTGTTTTTTGAATGTTTACGTCTGTAACAGCTAAAGGAGTATGCTTATGGAATTATATTTTTATAGCATAATTCTTATGTGTTGGTTGGTAATTAACGGTTTTTGCAGTATCATCCTTTGCTAATATGCTAATTCGAGGAAGTAATAAATTTTGAAGGCTACAATGTAGACAAGTCCACTAGAAGATAAGTGGCTACAAGAAACTACAATAATATCAAATTATATTCCAAGAAAAGTTAACTGGGGAGGAACACCTACATAAAATTGAAGGCAGAAGAAGGTCGTAACTCATAAGAAGTACCTAGCTAAATATATTATAGGTCCAAAGAAAAAACGTCAATTTGAACTCCTAGAAAACGAATTGACAGAGGCCAAATGACAACCTGGTAGGAAGAAGAAAAAGAAAGAGGACGTAAATAAAGGTAATTTTTCAAACTTAAATATTTTTATAAGAGTTTCATTGTGGTAAATTTCATTTTGTAATCTTTAATTGCCATTGAAATAAAAACCTTGTAACTTCCAGTTTATTTTAGATCGTTAATGATTCGAAAATTAATTGATTTTGTGCTTTTAGATAAAAACAATTCAACGATTGACAAAGCAGCCTGGTTATCAAGTTTGTAGTTAAAAATAACTGTTCGAGGAAGCCTATTTATTACTACACCATTAACTTAACAGCGTCGGATCGGGTCACTCCTAAATGCATAAATAATATTTTTTGATGAAGTGGAGTTGGATATTAAATAATAACGAGTAGCATTAATTAATATAAATCTATTGCTGATACTAATTTAGTGGTGGTTCCATAATTTATCGCTCTGTTAATTTTTTTTATAACTTTCATTTTTAATTTTGAAATGTAAAAGCTGTGGGTTATCTATCAAAACAAAATTAATAAAAACATTACAATTAGTTCAAAGAAACTAAATTAAAAGAAATAGAGTTTGTAATTTTTTAATTTACTTTTCTTTTAATGTTTTAACAATTGTGAGGAATCAGTCGATTATACAATAAGCTCTTTAATGTAAGTGGAAAAATACGCAAAGCATAAGGTCTGTCATTGACTATTACAACATAGCTGTTCACTTTTAAAATGATAAATATAAAAGTTCAAAAACATCAATAGTCATACCTGATCATTTGTCATTATTTTGCCACAGATAACAAATTCATAAATTTTATTTGTCGATTGAGCTTCAGTCTATATTTGTTAGTTCAAGTGTTAACATGTAGTAATAAGTATAATTTCTCTTCTTAACAAGGATATCTACACACAGCAAGGAATAGAAATATTAATAAGGTACATATAATGCTTTAATTATTAAATAATTTTCTTCTGTAACGTTTGTAATTGTTTGTCATAAGCGGTTATTAAACTTAAGGGTGAGAAAACCACTCGTCTAAATTCATTTTGGTATATTAACTTGAAAAATACCCGAAGAATAATTATTTTTATTCAGTTTGATGGGCATAGTAAAATGTATAAATTACATCTTTTTGTAAATTTATAGCTCTTGTAATTTTAATTTTTTAAACGATAAATTGTGGGCCACCCAAAGTTTTAAACCGATTTTATGTTTCTTTGTTTATTAAAACATTTTAACATAACCATTAGAATAAGTTAAAAAAAATAAACTTAAAAAATCCTGGTGTGACTAATTAGCAGCTAGAATTAATTAAAAATTGAACTAATTTTTTAAGAAATAAATTTGTGTCGTTGAAAGCGATTTGCGCCCATCATATAGGCAACCTCTTAGTTTAATACTCGCATATTATTGGACGATATTTATTTAGTGGTAGGGTAAAGTGAGTAGGAGAAAGTTAATATAAATCCGGTTTTCGCCATAAGTTCAGATTCTTATCAGTAACACAGATCAGCAAATTTTAGAAAAATTAGGGTTACTCTTGTGAAAATCAACTTGCTATTCTCGAATTTTTTTTGATTGGAAGTTGTTCGTAATATTATTTTAAGTATTTCCACCGAATATTAATTAATTTATTGTAAAAATTGAAATATTGTGATCAACAATTATTTTATAATTTAAGGTAATTTATTGTAAATGCTTATAGTAGTAATTATAATTATAAGTCATTTTTAATTTTATAGTGTGTAGGTATTGCATTTATTATTATCCTTTTATAGAAAAACAATTATTTTAATTAATTTCTTAATTAATTAAAAATAGTATAAATGAATCAATCTTTTGCGTTTTATTTGTACTATAGCCCTTGTTTATATGTATTTCTTGAACCCAGGTTGTGGAGTACGTTACATAATTATATTTCTAGTAGTGATCCATTATTTTTAGAAAAAGGTCTTATTGCATAATAAACAGCATAAAAAATAGTGTTTAACATTTTTTCGTAACTTTTGTTCTTACTACAGTATCTATCACTTGCTTTACTCACAATTTCCAATTTTATGATCGTTTTCCCAAAATTTTGAGTTTTATATAAAATTAAATGTAGTTTATTTCTAAAAATAATAAGAAATGAAATGATTAAAATGCGACTTATATTAACTTTTTCCCATTCATTGGGACTACTAAAGAAATACCAACAATATTCAAGTATTAAAACGGAAGGTTGTCTATGTGTTAGGCGGAAATTTCAATAAATTACATTAGCACTATTTAATTTATTTCTAAGGGTGTGCGCAAATTAAAAGTTTCGAGCATAGAGTTTACATAGAGTCGTTTGAAATTTCAGCTAGAATCATATGTCCCTACAAGGATGCAATATGCTCTATGCTCTTAGCTTTCGATTTGAGCACCCCAAAACGCTGTGGTCTATGGATGCTATGCTCGAAACTTTTAATTTGCGCACACCCTAAGGGTTATTTATAAAGAAAATTAAATATTTAAGCAATTAATAAAATAGCAGTAATTTTAAATTGAAACATTATTTTTTTTATCCTGCCGAGCTCTTAGTAACAATAAACGTTACATATACGTTGTGATGTAAATCTGAAAAGTTTAAATTCAAAAAGCACAACAATTTTTATGATTCACTCTGTGTCATTTATAATAAAGTATTCCGTAATTTATTTACAGTTTCAATTCAACTTTCGTGCTAGAAGGATCGTTCCAAGTGCCGGTGCTCTTAACACCACAACATGAGGATTACAAGAAAGTGAACAGAGACCAAGATGAAGTTATTGTAAGTTTAAGAGATATTTTGAAATAATTATTTTTAATTAATAATTAAGTTTTGCAAATGAAAATTAATAATCATTGGTTGATTATGGCTTTGCTTTGTAATTAAAACAAGCACGAATATAAAAGGCAAGAGCTTTTTGACGATTCACCTTGTGTCGTAACATAATACTAAAACATGTCTTAATTCGTTTCAGTTTCAATTCAACGTTTTACTTGGAAAGATGCTCCCTTAACTGACGCTTCTCTTTGGCCCCACAACAAAACAATTACTAGAAATTTTAATGGACTTAGATGAAGTTATTGTAAGTACTACCTATCTAAAAAATTTTTCTCGCAGGGGTTTAGCGAGATTTTGAAATAATTATTTTTAATTAATTAATTTTTTCGTTTGTAAAAATAAATAAATATTGGTTAATTATGGAATTGCTTTGTAATTCAAACAAGCATAAATATAAAAGGCACTAGTGATTAATGCTTTTGATGATTAAATTTGTGACGTGACATAATACTAAAACAAGTCTCAATTCGTTTCAGTTTTAATTCAACGTTTCACTTGGTAAGATGCTCCCTTAACTGACGCTTCCCTTGGGCCCCACAACAAGACGATTACTAGAAATTTTAATGGACCAAGATGAAGTTATTGTAAGTACTACCTACCTAAAAAATTTTTCTCGCAGGTTTTAAGAAAGATTTTTAAATAATTATTTGTGATTAATTAATTAATTTTGCAAATTAAATTTAATTAATTTGAAACAATCATTGTCTTTGCTTTGCAATTCATACAAGTATAAATGGCACTAATGACTATGCTTTTGATGATTAAATTTGTGACCTGGCATAATTCTAATATTTAATAATTGATTTCAGTATACATTCAACGTGGGAAGATGCTCCATTAATGCCCGTCTTAACTTAACAGTTTTTAGACCAAATCAAGAGGATTACAAGAAATATTAATAGACCAAGATGAAGTTATTGTAAGTACGTACCTATAATTTATTTCATTCATGCTTTTATATATTTTAAATAATTATTTTTAATTAATTAATTAATTTTGTAAATGAAAAAAATAAAAATGGCACTAGCTTTTTGACGATTCACCTTGTGTCGTAACATAATACTAAAACATTTCTCAATTCGTTTCAGTTTCAATTCAACATTTCACTTGGAAAGATGATCCCGTAACTGACGCTTACCTTGGACCCCACAACAAGACGATTACTAGAAATTTTAATGGACCAAAATGAATTTATTATAAGTAGGTATGATTTTCTCAAAGAGCTTTCGAAATATTTGTAAAGAATTACAGGGTATAACCAAAATTAGCATACCCGTATTTTTTGTTTTCTTTAATTCCTAATTTTTATTGCACATTTAAATGTATAATTTAATTCTCTTCTAAACTCTTTAGTATTGCTATGATTTACAGAAAATCAAATTTTATTAAACGTACAGGGAATTAAAAAAAGCATTCACAACTTTAAGACCGTGTAGTACGCATTCACATGAGTAAAAAGTTATAATTGAGGGGTGTCCAATAGTTCATACTTTTCGAGTTACGGCCACAACTCAAAAAGTATGAACTACTGAACACCCCTCAATATAACTTTTGCTACTCATTTTAATGCGTACAGAAGGGTGTCCAATAGTTCATACTTTTCGAGTTACGGCCACAACTCAAAAAGTATGAACTACTGAACACCCCTCAATATAACTTTTTCTACTCATTTTAATGCGTACAGAGGGGTGTCCAATAGTTCATACTTTTCGAGTTACGGCCACAACTCAAAAAGTATGAACTACTGAACACCCCTCAATATAACTTTTTCTACTTATTTTAATGCGTACAGAGGGGTGTCAAATAGTTCATACTTTTTGAGTTGTGGTCACAAAAAAGTATGAAGTATTGCAAACCCCTTAATATAACTTCTGTTACTCAATAGTCAATTTTATGTATATTACACGCTGTTAAAGTAGTGAATGCTTTTTTTAAAACCATGTATAAATTAAGCAAATTTTTATTGATTATAAAAATTTCAATTAACTTTTTTTTTAGAAACTGTCTCAAATCAAATGTAAATCCCCTTTTTCCTAATAACTTCTTTCTTCCGGTACCTTCTTTACTACCATAATATAGAATCTGCAGATTCTTCCAACTTAATTTTGTTGATTAGAATTACTTGCAACTGGGTGATCCCAATTTAGATGAATTTAGTTTCTTCAAAAATTATCTGTTGAGCTAATCACGTATTTTTCATTTACTTACTTAACAATTTTTACTTCGGTTTTTTCTTCTTAAATCTTAAACACCTTATTTCTTAAAATAACGATATTTTCTAAATTAGGTACTTACAATTTTTAATTGAACAATTTTTATTAATGTTGAAGCGGCATATCATAGCAGTTTCTTACATTTTGCATTTTGCTTACACCCTACACCTTATTTTAAATTACTAATTTATTTTGCAAATTAAAAATTAATTAATTGAAAATAATGATCGGTTGTCTAAAGCATAGTAATTAAAACATCTCTCATTTTATTTCAGTAGACGTTCGATCTTTTGATTTGGAAAGATGATCCGGTAACTGCAGTGCCTTTTGGTCCACATGAAGAGGATTACAAGAAAACTGAATGAAACCAAGTTGAAGTTATTTTACCTAAGTTTATTTTCTCACTGGGCTTTCGAGATATTTTGAATCGAAATACGTATTTTTTATTATTGGTTACTAAAAATTAATTAATTGTAAATAATCATTGGGCGATTAATACTAAAATTTAAGAAGCAAAAGTCCTTTTAACGATTCAGTTTGTGCCCTTAGGTACATAAAACTACGACATTTCTAAATTAGTTTCAGGTTACCTTTGACGCGGAAAGATGCTTTCCTTCATCACACCGACAGTGTCTTTTGGTTTTGGCCCCAACATGAGGATGAGGATGAGGATTAGGATGGACGGTTGGACGATCCCCAACATGAGGATGGACGAGGATTAATTTATTTTTAATTTACTTTGGATTGTATTTAAGTAGAAGGGTAGCTACACCTCTCGATTAGTTTTTTTTAAATTAATTTTTTTCAATTTAAATTCATTGCTTGCTTAGAAGGGTAGCTACCCCTATTTACTGGTCATCGCTAGCGATGAGTAGCAGCTAGGTAAGTTGCTTCCAACAGCTCTTCTCCACGTTAAAGAGAGCGCGAGGGGAAGCAACCTCTAAGACCACTGCGAGTTGTCCTCGAATTGGTCGGAGGTTGTTCCTCTTTCGTAGTCTTTAATGTGGCGATGGGCGTGGACTCCATGTTGGAATGTAGGTGTGCGTTGGCGCCGGGCGGGGAGGGGTAGGTGGGAGGGGGGTCGGCGGTCCCCTCCCCCCTACCCCTCCCCGCCCGGCGCCAACGCACATGCGCACTCCTACACGGAGTCCACGCGCATGCGCATTAGAGACCAGGGAGGAGGAGCAACAACCGACAATTTCGAGGACAACCCCCAGTGGTGGAGGGGGGTGCCACCCCTCGTACTCTCTCGGACAAGGTGCAGCGCTGTATCGACGCCACCTACCTACCAGCTACCCTATAAACAGCGATTACCAGTTTCAATATTAATTAATATTTTGTAATTATTTATTGTTTTAATTATGTATTATGTCTTGTGGGCCACCGCTTGATGAGCCGAACTCCTCAAGCGATGACTCCTCAAGCTTTATTTGTTACAGTTATTTCTTTCCAAATCTAACGAGGGGTGGACTTGTTGCAGCCCATGCCATGGGCTGCAACCTTTAATCTTTTTTTTAATGGTATAGCTATTTTTACAATTTTTAATTTCTGCTCCATACATCGATTAGGACACAGACTGAATCATTAAAGGGACTTTTATGTTTCTTGAATCTCGCTTGGGTGATTTACTAAGCGTTGGCCCGTCCATCAATAATAAATTCTTTACAAATAATTAGTTTTGAATTTGTAAAATTAATTAATTAATTAATAGTATATTATTTTTATTTTCTTGTATAAATATTTATATTAAATATATGTTTTATAATATATTTTTGTGTATTTTTAATTTTAATAAATAGTAAACTGATGTAAATCTTGACATTTTTTCCCAAGAGCACTGTTGGAGTCTTTAAGAGTATTTTCTCTCGATACTCTTTTTAATTTTCAATTAACTTTAGATTTTAAAAGCAAAAAGTAAATTTGTTGAACACAAATGAAGTCTTAATACATAAGACAATAAATTCCAGCTGGCTAAATCTGTAATACAAAGAGTTCTTCTTTACTTGTGTGAAATGAGATGACAAAGGCAGAGGAGATTGCTGTATGAGATTAAGTAACAGATGTTTATGACAGCTGATATTAAAAGAGAGAGCTAGGGAGGGAGGGACAGATAGAAAAATAAAGGAAGTTAGAGATAGATAAAGAGACTGATGAAATGAGAGAAAAACATAGTAAAATAGAGGAAGTTATTGATAGATACAGAGATAAGGAGATAGAGATGGATGAAATGAGATAAAAACATAGTAAATTAGAAGAAGTTATAGATAGATACAGAGATAGATAAAGAGATTGACGAAAAGGTACAAAAACATAGTAAAATAGAGGGAGATAGAGATAGATAAACAGACATATACAGAGACTGATGAAATGAGAGAAAAACATAGTAAAATAGAGGGAGTTATAGATAGATACAGAGATAAGGAGATAGAGATGGATGAAATGAGAGAAAAACATAGTAAAATAGAGGGAGTTATAGATAGATACAGAGATAAGGAGATAGATAAAGAGACTGATGAAATGAGAGAGAAACATAGTAAAATAGAGGGAGTTAGAGATATATTCAGCGATAAGGAGATAGATAAAGAGACTGATGAAATAAGAGAAAAACATAGTAAAATAGAGGGAGTTATTGATAGATACAGAGATAAGGAAACTGATGAAATGAGAGAAAAACATAGTAAAATAGAGTGAGTTATTGATAGATACAGAGATAAGGAGATAGAGATGGATGAAATGAGAGAAAAACATAGTAAAATAGAAAGAGTTAGAGATAGATAAACAGACATATACAGTGACTTATGAAATGAGCTAAAAACATAGTTAAATAGAGAGAGTTAGAGATAGATTCAGAGATAAGGAGATAGATAAAGAGACTGATGAAATGAGATAAAAACATAGTAAAATAGAGGGAGTTTAGAGATTGATACAGAGATAAGGAGATAGATAAAGAGATTGCCGAAATGGGACAAAAACATAGTCAAATAGAGGGAGTTAGAGATAGATACAGAGATAAGGAGATAGATAAAGAGATTGACGAAAAGGGACAAAAACATAGTAAAATAGAGGGAGTTAGAGATAGATTCAGAGATAAGGAGATAGATAAAAAGACTGATGAAATGAGAGAAAAACATAGTAAAATAGAGGGAGTTATTGATAGATACAGAGATAAGGAAACTGATGAAATGAGAGAAAAACATAGTAAAATAGAGTGAGTTATTGATAGTTACAGAGATAAGGAGATAGAGATGGATGAAATTAGAGAAAAACATAGTAAAATAGAAAGAGTTAGAGATAGATAAACAGACATATTCAGTGACTTATGAAATGAGCTAAAAATTCAGAGATTCAGAGATAAGGAGAAAGATAAAGAGACTGATGAAATGAGCCAAAAACAGTAAAATAGAGGGAGTTAAAGATAGATAAAGCGACCACGAAATAGAGATAAAGAGACAGATACAGAGATAAAGCGGCAGAGAAAGAGAGAGCGAGAGAGAGCGCGAGAGAGGGTACCCTACAGAAAAACACCTGGGATTTTCTCTATCTCTGTCTCTTTATCTGTTTTTTT